>PVHX01000560.1:0-284708 GCA_004024805.1 Geosciurus inauris | reverse complement strand
GGGAATGGGTATAGTAAAGATGGTTGATAAAAAATATATATAAATATATATATATATACTGTTCATTGAAAGTGCATATAAAGATGTTTAATATGAAGAATGTAATCTGCTTATAATTTTGTGCAAAGTTAGAAAAATTATGATTGTAATAATTTTTTTTTCTATTTGCCTCAACAAATGTTTTCAGTGAATAGTGTGTGCAGCTTCTGAAAATTTGTTTTTTTTCTGTTATGTTTGATAACATGTATTTAAATGCAACTTTTGAGAAAAATAAATAAAAATAAAAATTAAAAAAAAAAAAAAAAAAAGAAGTTCTCTATTTTAAAGTATTTGGGGTGATATTTGGTTAGTGCTATGGATTAGATATGAGGTGTCCCCCAAAAGCTCATGTGTGAGACAACGCAAGAACATGCAGGGCTGAAATGATTCGATGATGAGAGTTGTAACCCCATCAGTGGATTGATCCCCTGATATGAATTAATTAGGTGGTAATTGTAGGTAGGATGTAACTGGAGGAGGTAGGGGACTGGGGCATGACTTTGGGGTTTATATTTTGTTCCTGGTGAGTAAACCTCTCTTTCTCTCTGCTTCCTTGTTGCCATGTCCTGAGCTGCTTTCCTCAGCCATGCCCTCTGCCACCATGTCCTGCCTCACCTTGGGTCCAGGGCTATGGAGTTGGCCATCTATGGACTGGGCCCTCTGAAACTGTGAGCTAAAATAAACTTTTCCTCCTTTAATATTTTCTTGTAAGGTCTTTTAGTCACAGTGGCCAAAAAAAGCTGATTAAAACAGCTAGTTGAAAATTTTTTTTAGATGGGAATTTGTAAAAATCATATATAATTTAAAGAATTACTATTACTAGCTATTTTTTTAAAAATGTAGGTCAAAACTTTTTTTTGTATGTTTTTTTGTTGTACGTGTGCATATATTTACTTTTGGTTTTGTTTTAGTATGGGCCAGGTTTGGGGATTCATTTTCATGTCTCATGTCTCATGTTTCATGCTGAGTACCTTATGTGCTTTCCTCTCTTCTTTAAAGTGAACTAATTTAAATATATTGTGAACAAATCAATGCAAAATTCTTTTAGATTTTAAATTTCCTCTCTTTTATGGTTGTATCACCCAAACTACTTTTCTTTATCAAATATTTCCAAAGCATTCAACTTAGTTTTCAGAATAGCAATTGCTGTCTTTCTCTTCACTCTCACATCTTATTTAAATATCTAGTTTGAGTATGCAGCCTGTAGCTACACATAGTGAAACAAATGGTATTCTACAAATGTGATTTTTATTTTGTTTTTTGCATATGTATTTAGAAAGGCCCTAGTTATTAATTATAGTGTCTGGACCTCAGGATTTCTCTACTTCTGTTACTTGGAGCTTGGAGTACAGAAGCCATGCTTTCCTGTTTTCAGTAAGCATGAAACCATGTTTGGAAGTTTAAGGAGACAGTAGATATGGAAGCATGCCCAGTTTTGCAAAGATTTATATGTATATGAGGTGATTTTAAGCTCTGTGTCTGTTGTTCATTATTTGCTTTAGTAACTGGAGACCAATACGTGTTCAATAAATGAATTATTTTTTTAAATAGTTTAAGTGTGATTTTTTAGGTCATTCTATTTCATCTAGGCACAGCATATAAAGGATCCCTCTGGACTGTTGCATTTTAAGTAGAGATTCAAGGCGTATTTTCTTTTACTTTTCTAGTGAAAGAGGGCACCACTCATCTTTTTTTAATTGATAATGCTTACACTTAACAGAAGTTTTTAAAATATTATTTTTTATGGATTTCTTGCACAGAATTTATAGGTGATCGGACTACTTTGATTTTGAATAGTGACAAGAAAAATAAAATTAGAATAAGTTTTTATTCCATATTCTGAGAAAGAGAGACAACAATAATAAATGAACGGCTACACACATATCAAGGACTCACATGCTTATTTATTCACTCATTCAACAAATATTTATTCTACTATGGGATAGTCAGTGTGATGAAAATATTGACAAGTTTACTGCCTTCATGAAGTTTACATTCAAATCAAGGAGGAGCTAAAATAATAATAAAAAAGAGGCCAATAAATGATTAAACATAACTATATAATGAGAAGGGCTAAAAATGAAATAAATAGGGTACAAAGGTAAAGAATAGTAGGGGACTCAATTTGCATAGCTTGGGATGGTTCCTCTGAAGAGGTAGAATTTATATTGTGACCTGAAGGATCAGGAGAGATAGCATTTGAGGGACCAGGGAAGGCCACACTCTCAAAGAGAGCTTCAATTTTAGGTGTTCTGAGATTTCCATTAATAACTTCAGGAAAGTTCTGAGGAGTATGAAATCTTTACACATAACGTTAGTCTATTTTTGGGGGTTGGTGATACTGGGGATTGAACTCAGGGACACTTGACCACTACACCACATGCTCAGTCCTATTTCGTATTTTATTTAGAGACAGGGTCTTGCTGAGTTGCTTAATGCCTTGCTGTTGCTGAAGTTGGTTTCAAACTTGTGATCCTTTGGTCTCAGCCTCCTGAGCGGCTAGGATTACAGACGTGCACCACTGTGCCAGGCATAACCTATTTTAAAAAAAAAAAAGGTATCAGTGGAAATACCCCCACATGTCAAGGTGATCCAGGATTTGTGCAAACACTCTCCATACCTCTCTCTGCAAAACAGTTCAAAGGACACATTTTCATCTTCATTTTTCTCTCAAGGAATCTTTTCTGTAATGTTGGAAGCTTCCCTCTCTCTCCACCTCTGCTTTTACAAAAATGTGTAGCCTGGCAAAGGAAATAAAGAAGAACAAAGTGTAGAGGAGCAAAGTATGGCCATCAATTTTGAGAACAAGGATAATTCATTCTTAGAAGATTAGGGGCGGTTCCCTAGTTGGTGGATTATTCTGTTCTGTTGATTTTCTCAGTTTTTCTCTTTCCACTCTCCTTTTGGTTATTATACTCCTCATTAGCATTTCTATTAAGCAGTTCTGAAGAGGAGAAAAATCAATCAAGGAGAGGAGCTTCAATTTAAGACTCGGTGGGTGAGAAGTGGAATCTATTGGCTAAAATCAGCTTATTTTTGGATTCTCTGTGGATTTCCTTGATCCATGTTATTTCTGTCTCCGATAGCATATACCAACATAAGCTGATTATATTGCATAATATGGACATACACAGCTAAAGATTTTTGAAGGATGAACATATTTAAACTCAAACCTCTGGGTGACAAAATTTATTTTAATGGTTATAATTTAAAGACTATTTAGAGGATGCTAACAATAAAAACAAGGATTCTACATAAAAGACATGTTGTTGCCTGTAGTCACAGGGTCCAACCCCTTACAATAAGGGATTTTTCACATCCTAGAAGCAGCGGGCCCTGCATCTTAAAAAATATTCTGGGTTCTATTCTTGACACTTTGCTATTCCTGACAATACCTTAACCCACACAAGCTGAGTTGTTGTTAGGATCTAGGGCCTCATAAATACTATATTTGAAATATTAACCATAAATATAAGAAAAGCCCAAGTGTATATCCTGAATCATGCCCACCACTTTCTTTGTGTTGTAAATCTTTAAAAAGCCTCAAAGTTTTTTTCTTTTCAGGCCTGAAACTACTCCCTCCACCCCTTGAAATGACTCTGGGCCTGCTCTGTTCAGGGCCTCAGGAGCCATACATCCATGGGATGCTTGAGGAAAAGGAGAATGAAGACCAGGTTCCACGGGTAAGGTCAGAAAGGGATACAGATTCTGTGTCCTTGGTGGAGATGGGTTTGTGCTGAACTTGCAAAATGTATGAGTTCAGTGTCATCTGTTTTCAGTATTTCCCGAACAATTGATTTATTCCACATTATTAATGAACTTTGCAGCAGTTCCACTTGTCAGAGCCTACTCTGCAGGGGTCAATAATGAGAGGAAACCTGATGTTAGTGAATCCAGCCTAAGTGATTCTGTCATGCTAACGATTCAATATATCAGGACAAATGTCAGGTCCTTCCAGTATGTTAATTCCTCTGATCCTTTTTGCATAAACTACAGTCAATGAAATACAAGCTCCCCCTCTAAGACAGTTAATGGAGATTTGTAAAGGATTTTTAATTTCCTTTTTTTTTTTCTCTTTTAGTGTTCTCCAACATAAATTCTTGAGTTAAAAAAGGAGCAGAGAGAGAGCAAGGGTCACAAATTGGGAAGAGGATGCAAACTATAACAAAAGCCAAAATATGAAAAGATCTAAAACCTACAGGCATAATTTAGTTCTTTCCTAAGGATTCTGGGCATTTGCATTCACTGCTTTCAAGAGAAATAATTACTTTCTAAAGAAACTTGGGAACAAAGCATTGATGAATATTTTTTACATTTTGGATTAAGTTTTCAGTTTTATTAGGTTCCTGAAGTAAATCACTAGTTTATTAGTTTCTCCAAAGGACATTAAGTCTGGGTTTCCATCTCTCCTACCATCCTTAGCTTTTTCTCCCCCTGATGTGGCTCAATGTTTTAATTCTCCATACACAACTTTTCATGCAACCTTGTAGAGACTTAAAAAAAATAAATCCTCAAGGTAGGCTCTGAATTTTATTGTTGACATTTGTGTAAGTAGTTTAAGGCCTCCTGCATAGACCCTGAGGTAGTTTTTCGTCTCGCTTAGGTAAGATAACAATGATACAGCTAATGGCAGTCACCGCCATCAGTCAACAAAGAGCAGAATCCATAACGTGGACTGCATTTTCCATTTTTGCCACAGTTCTTGTCTGCCATCTGCCTGGTCACCCTTCCATTTGTCTATATTTTAGGTTGCAAGATTCATTTAATGAAGTTAGGCAAATCATTCCCCTTACTTAAGTTGCTATGTTTTCCCACTCACTGCCCCACATTTAATTTTAAATATTCAAAGTCTAGTACTTTAAAAATTAGTAGTCAGTTGTCTAGACCATATCTGACTCATCATGTTCCCTAATGCATAACATTTGAATCAGTGTTTTTATTTGTCACCACCCATGCTGAGTAGATAAGAGTGGTTTATTAAAACATCTGTACTATTTGAAGGAGAGGATTGTGATCCAGGAGTACAGTTCCAGTTAATAAGTGAGCTATTACCAGTGTCTTAACTTTCAAAAGATAGCTCCTGCTATGTGAAAAAAGGAATCATTTTGATGAGTAACTTTAGAGTGTTCATTGTTCTTAAAATTTACTTTCATGATTCAACTAGGTTTTAAATTCTATGAGAACACAGACTAATTTTCCTTTTGTTCAGCATATTGCCACACAGAGTGTTATGAAATGTAGTAAATGAGGTCTATGTATTTATGGAGAAAATTTCCAAGTGACAATGGATCTCTTTTGCTGCATCTATGTTGCTTTTTTTTAAACAAAACAAAACAACAAAACTCATTATTAAGGTATGATTGACACAAGAAAAGATGTGCATAGTGAATGTATATGACTTGATTGGGGAGATAAATACCATGGAAACATCACCACATTCTATGCCATGAACGTATCCATCATTTCCTCAAATTTTCCCTAATAATTTATTACTACTATTATTTTGTATGTGTATGATACAGTTAAAATAAAATCTGTCATCTTAGTAAATGTTTAAGTACATAATATAGTACTGCTAACTGTGGGTCCTATTGTGTACTATAGATCTCTAGGACTTTTTCATCTGGCATACCTGAAATTTTATGACTTTGATAAATATCTCCCTGTTTGCTTCCACTCTCCATTCCTTGGTAACCCCATTCTACTCTCTGCTTCTACCAGTTTGGTTTAACTATTAGATTCCTCATCTAACTGGTATCATGTATTTGTCTTCATGTGTCTGGCTTATTTTGCTTATTGTAATGTCCTCCAGGTACATCCATGTTGTTATCGATGGCAGGATTTTACTCTTTTTTTTTTTAAAACCAAATGCTCTATTTCACCATGTAATTGTTGCCATTGCATTAACATTTAACATAATATTGAGTGAATATCCCATGCATTCTAATCTTGCACTGAGGACAGTTTAGCAATAAATAATTTTAAAGTAATACTGAAGCAATTTTTTTAAAAAGTTCATATAATGGTAACACTCCACTATTTTGCAAAAAAATTCTTGGCATAAAATTTGTGATGATTATCTGGTGAAATATGGTAACATTCTGTTATGTATACCTACCATGTTTTCTTTATCTTTTTACCTGTCAGTGGACAATTAGATTGTTTCTATGCCTTGGCTGTTGTGAATAATGCTGCAATGAATGAAGAAGTGTAGATATCTCCCTGAGATGCTGATTACATATTTTTTGGATATATACCTAGAAGTGGGATTGCTGAATCATCTAGAATATGCTGATCCTAGTATTAATTTTTTGAGGAGCTTTCATACTGTTTTTTATAGTGGCTGAAATAATTTGCACTCCAGTTGATGGTGTACAAAAGTTCTCTTTTTCCACATCTTTACTGGCATTTTATACACACACACACACACACACATACACACACACATATACACACAGATTCATATTGTATATGTACACATATTGGATATTGGATGTATATATGCATATATGCATATATACACATATAGACATATATACACATATAGACATATATATAATATATATATACATATACCTATCACAATTAAGATTAAAAAATCAGAATTTTTTTCTGAGAAAAGTATGTAGTTAACTAATTTATCTAATGAAATTATTTCTTTTTTGTCTTTTAAGTTCTAAGGTTTCTATTCATTTGGATTCTTCTTAAGTTTTATATATATTTTAAGTTACATATATTAAGTTTTAAGTTCCATATATTGTAATAACCATTCTAACAGGTGTGAGGTGATATCTCATTGTGATTTTGACATATGCTTCCTTAAGGATTAGTGATATTAAGCACATTTTCATATACCTGTTGGTCATTTGTGTGTCTTTTTTGGAAAATGTCCTTTTAGGTCCTTTGTGCATTTTAAAGTTATGTGCATTTTTGCTATTAAGTTCTTTATATATTTTGGACATTAACTTTTTATTGGATATATGGTTTATAAATATTTTTGCATAGGTTGCCCTTTCATATTCTCAATTATTTCCTTTTCTGTCTAGGAAGAAACTTAATTTCAATGTAGTCCTGTTTGTTTGTTTTTGCTTTTATTGTCTGTGCTCTTAGTGCATATCCAAAAAATTATTACCCAGCCCAATATTTTGGAGCTTTTCCCTTATGTTTTTTTTAAAGAAGTTTTATGGTTCTAGGGCTTAAGTGTTCATTTCATTTTGAGTTGATTTTTTTCGATGGTGTGCAATGAGGGTCCAATTTCATTCTCCTGCATGTGGGAATCCAGTTTTCCTAGCACTATGTACTGAGGAGACCATTTTTCCCCCATTGTGAATTTATGGCATCTTTTTTGAAGATTGCTTGAATAGATATGCAAAGGTTTTTTTCTGGACTTTATACTCTCTTTCACTGGTCTATGTGTCTGTTTTATGCTAGTATCATGCTGTTTTGTTTACTATAGTTTCATAATTAATTTGAAATCAGGAAGTGTGACATCTCTACTTTTGTTCTTGTTCAAGATTGTCTTAATCATTCTGAGTCTTATGTGGTTCTATGAGAACTTTAGAATTCTTTCTTTTCTGTGGAAAATGCCATTGGAATTTTGAAAAGGATTGCATTGAATATGTAGATTACTTTGTATAGTATTGACATTTTAACAATATTGCTTCTTCCAATCCATGAGTATAGGACAGCTTTATATTTATCTATGTTTTTATCAGTTTTTCTCATTAATGTTTCATAGTTTTCAATGTTTAGATCTTTTGCTTAATTGGTTAAATTTGTACATAAATATTGTTTTAATTTATACATAAATATTGTTTTTTGATATCATGGTAAATGAGATTTTTAATTTTTTTTCAAATATTTTGTTGTTGGTATGTAGAAATGCAGTTGATTTTTTGTAAGTCAGTTTTCATCCTGCAGCTTTGCTGAATTTAGCTTTTTGTAAATTCAGTCAGCTTTTGATTTTTTACACCTACTTTTTTTTTTTACATATTTACCTTTCATCACTGAGATTACTTTCATATGCTTTTGTGTTGCTGTTTAGTGTCTTTTCCTTTTAACCTGAAGAACTCTCTTTAGCACATCTTGTAAAGCAGTTTCAGTGTGATGAACTCCCTCAGGTTTTAAGTCTTTATTTTTAAAGGACAGTTTTGTAGGTATAGGTCTCATGGTTGCATTTTTCTTTCTACAGTTTGAATATAATATCCCATTCTCTCCTCTAATATTTCTGCCGAGATCTGAAATTAGTCTGTGATGGTTTTCTTATATGTGGCAAATATTTTTTATGCTTCTTTAAGACAATTTTTGTCTTTTATATTTGATAATTTCATTATTGTATGTTCAGTGCAGACCTTGTTAGGTTAAACCTACTTGAGGTTCTTTTCATGAGATCTGCCCCCACATTCTTTTCTTTTTTCTTCTCCAGCAATTACATGTGAGTTTGACTTATTTCATTTAACATGATATTCTTTAGTTGCATCCGTTTTCCTCCAAATGCCATAATTTCATTTTTCTTTATGGCTAAATAAAACTCCACTGTGTATATCACATTTTCTTGACCCATTTATTTGTTGATGAATACCTATCACATTTTCTTGACCCATTTATTTGTTGATGAATACCATAATTTGGCTATTGTAATTGTGCTGCTACAAACATGGATATGCTTATATCACTGTAGTAAGATGACTAATTCTTCAGGTTAAACACCAAGACATGGTATAGCTGGATCATGTGGTGGTTCCATGCCTAGTCTTTTGAGGAACCTCCATACTGATTTCCACAGTGGTGTTAATTTACAGTCCTAACAACAGTGTAAAATTGTTTATCTTTTTCCACATTTTCTCTAGCATTTATTATCATTTGTATTCTTGATGATTGTATTCTGACTGGTATGAGATAAAATCCCAGTGTAGTTTTGATTTGCATTTCCCTAATTGCTAATGATGTTGAACGTTTCTTTCATGTATTTGATAGCCATTTGTTTTTCCTTTTTTTTGACATATATCTGTTTAGTTCATTTGCCCATTTATTAATTGGGTTATATAATTTTTTGATATAAAGTTTTTTGAGCTCTTCATATATTTTAGATATAAATCCTCTGTCAGCAGGGTATCTAGCAAAGGTTTTCTTTGTCCCATTCTGTGGGTTCTGTCTTCACATTCCTAATTGTTTTCTTTTTTTTTTAAAATATATTTTAGATGTTGATAGACATTTATTTTTAATTCATTTATTTATATGCAGTGCTGAGAATCGAACCCGGTGCCTCGCACATGCTAGGCAAGCACTCTACCACTGAGCCACAATCCCAGCCACCCTAATTGTTTTCTTAGCTATGTAGAAGCTTTTTACTTTGATGCCATACCATTTATTAATATTGGGATTATTTCCTGAGCTTTAGGTGTCCTGTGGAGACTGATTGCCTATGCCTAAAAAGCTAGAGTGTTAACCCTACATTTTCTTCTAGTAGTTGCATAATTTCTAAACTAATTACAAGGCCTTTGATGCATTTTGAGTTGATTTTTGTGCAGGGTGAGAGATAAAGATCTCGTTTCATTCTTCTATATATAGATATTCAATTGTCCCAGCACCATTTGTTAAAAAAAAAAAAGCTGACTTTTCTTCAATGTGTTTTTGGCACCTTTGTCCAGGATCTGATGTGTGGGTTTGTCTCTGTGTCTTCTATTCTGCACCATTGACCTATGTGCCTGTTTTTTATGCCAGTATCATGCATTTTTTGTTACTATAGCTCTGTAGTATAATTTATAATCAGGTATTGTGATGCCTCCAGCATTGCTTTTTTGGCTTAAAATTGCTTTGGCTATTCTATGTCTTTTATTCATCCAAATGAATTTTAGAACACTTTTTCTAGTTTTGTGAAGAATGTCATTGGTATTTTGATGGGGATTGCATTGAATCTTTATATTGCTTTTGGTAGTATGGCCATTTTAACAATATTAATTCTGCCTATCCATGAACATGGGAGGTCTTTCCATCTTCCAGAGTCTTCTTGAATTTCTTTCTTCAATATCTGTTGTTTTCATTGTAAAGGTCTTTCACCTCTTTGGTTAAATGTATTCCTAGGTATTTTATTTCATTTTTTTTGAAGCTATTTTGAATGGAATTGTTTTCCTGATTTCTTTCTCAGCAGATTCATTGTTGGTATATAGGAAAGCTATTGATTTCTGTATGTTGATTTTGTAATCTACTACTTTGCCAAATTGTTTATTAGCTCTAACAGTCTTTTGGTGGAATTTTTTTTTAATCTTCTATGTCTAGAATCATATCATCTTCAAACAGTGATAATTTGACTTCTTCCTTTCTTATTTTTATACCTTTTATTTCCTTCTCTTGCCTAATTTCTCTGGCTAGAATTTCTAGTGTTCCATCCCTTAGAATATTAAATAGGTGAGGATGGACATTTTTGTCTTTGCCCAGATTTTAAAGGAAATTCTTTCATTTTTTCCCCATTTGCTATGAGGTTGGCTTTGGGTTTCTCATTTATAGCCTGTATGATGTTGAGGTAGGTTCCTTCAATCCCCAGATTCTTCCTCTTTTTCTAGAGCTTTGAGATGTCATGTCAGGTCACTTATTTGTTCACTTTTTGTTCTATTAATGAATGAGCTCAATGCAATGAACTTTCCTCTTAGTACTGCCTTCATAGTGTCTCAGAGATTTTGATATGTTGTATCAGAGTTCTCATTTACCTCTAAGAAATTTTTTACCTCCTCCCTGATGTCTTCTGTTATCTATGTGTTATTCAATATCATATTGTTTAGTCTCCAGGTGTTGGAGTAGCTCCTATATTTTACTTTATCATTGATTTCTAATTTCATTCTATTATGGTCTTTTAGAATGCAGGGTAGTATCTCTATTTGTTTGTATTTGCTAAGACTTGCTTTGTAGCATAACATATGGTCTATTTTAGGGAAAGACTCATGTGCTGCTGAGGAAAAAGTGTATTCACTTGTTGGTGGATGAAATATTCTATATATGTCTGTTAAGTCTAAATTATTGATTGTGTTATTGATTTCTGTAGTTTCTTTGTTTAGTTTTTGTTTGAATGATCTATCCAGTGGTGAGAGAGGTGTATTAAAATGATGCAGCATTATTGTGCTGTGGTTTATTTGATTCTTGAAATTTAGAAGGCTGTATTTGATCTATGTGGATGCTTCATTGTTTGGGGAATAGATATTTATGATTGCTATGTCTTGTTCATGTATGATTCCCTTAAGCAGTATGAAATGACCTTCTTTATCACTTCTAAGTAACTTTGGTTTGAAGTCCACTTTAACTGATATAAGGATGGAAACCCCTGCTTATTTATGCAGTCCATTTGAGTGGTATGTTTTTTTCCCAACCTTTTACCTTCAGTCTGTTGATGTTTTTTTCCTAATAAGAAGAGTCTCTTGAAGACAACATATTTCTGGATCTTTTTTTAAAAATTCTAATCTGCCAGTCTATGTCTTTTAATTTATGAGTTTAGTACATTAACATTCAGGGTTATTATTGAAATATGGTTTGCATTCCTGGTCATTTTGGTTTGTTTTTGGTTTTTTACTTGACTTGGTTTCTCCTTTGATTGGTTTTTCCTTTAGTGTAGTTCCTCCCTTTGCAGATTTTCATTTTTCACTTCATCCTCATGGAGTATTTTGCTGAGAATGTTCTCTAGTGCAGGCTTTCTCACTGTAAACTCTTTTAACTTGTTTATCATGGAACGTTTTTATTTTGTCATTGAATCTGAAGCTTAATTTTGCTGGATACAAGATTCTTGTTTGGCACTCATTTTCTTTCAGAGCTTGGTATATGTTGTTTCAGGATCTCCTAACTTTGAGGATCTGTGCAGATCTGAATTGGTTTTTTCTTATATGTAATCTGAAACTTTTCTATTGCAGTTTTCAAAATTCTATTCTTATTCTGTGTGCTAAGCATTTTCATTATAATGTGCCTTGGTGTAGATCTATTGTAATTTTGTACATTTGGTGTCCTGTAAGCCTCTTGTATTTGATTTTCAATTGATTCTTCATGTTTGGGATATTTTCTGATATTATTTCATTGAAGAGATTGTGCATTCCTTTGGTTTGAAACTCTGTGTCCTCTTCTATCCCAATAAATCTTAGATTGGTCCTTGATGTTATTCTATAATTCTTGGAGGTTCTGTTCATGGTCTTATACCATCTTCACTGTGTGGTCAACTTTATTTTCAAGATTGTATACTTTATCTTCATTGTCTGAGGTTCTGTCTTCTAAATGAGAAGAATCAAATGAGTCAGCATATGTGTTGGTGCTATACAAACTGTGAATCACTTTCAAAGTAAAATCACTATCTTGTTTTATCTCATCTTTTCTTTCTTTGTGATGTTCTCTCTCTTCCTTCATTTCCTTTTCTTCCTTTTGTTTCATTTTTAGCTTTTGTCTCTCCCTTATTCTCTCCCATGCAATGTCCCTCCCTTCTTCTAGCTCTTCTGTCTTTCTTACCCCTCACTTTCTCCCTCATACTTCAGTCTTTAAAGGACAGGCAGTTGTAGAATGACAATACAAAACATCACAGAAAAGGGACAAAAATGAGAGAAGATATAGAATAAACAGGATGACAACAACAAGGAAAAGTTATTATGAGACTGGGACGAGGAAAAAAGTACTGTAATTTGGTAAAATGTTTTTATTGTCTTTGAAGAAGAAAATCTACATTCTTGGGAGAAGACAAAGCTTTTCCTGGTCATTAGTCTGAAGTAATATTTCTTCTATGAATCTTCTTATGGGAGACACAGATATTATTCTCAATAAGACTTTTACAATTAAAACAATGGTATTTCTATGGTATGAAAACATGAAGCAAGGGTATCAGTTATGATAGGGGCTAGATCATGGTCTAATGTGCTGGTGGCTTCACTTCCCAATGAAAATATTTAATCCAGGAATAAAATATGGAATATAAAAAGCAGCCTGCATTTCTCCTAATTGTGTCATTTTAATAGTAACAACCCCCTGGTTGGCTCATTCTTGAATCCTTCCTGATGATACTAGAGCCAATCTCTTGCAAAGTCTCATTGGTTATTATATAAGACACTAGGTCAATATCAAGTATATTAATAAGTTGGTGATCTCTGATGTCTACACAAAATTTGATGATTTCTTCATCTCTTTCTTTGACCCCCTTTTCTAAGTCTTTTGACCTTGACAAATTTGATAATGTGTCCTGCAGCCATCATAACCAGTGCTCTTATAAGCTTTATTAACAGTGTCATGGCTAAGAATGTTCCCAAAGCAGTCATGGTTATACAGTATTTCCAAAGGGACCAAGCATCAAGAAATTTTAGGTTACTCTATCCTCAGAGTGCTCAATGTGCCAAAGCTGCAAGTTTAGCCATGGTTAAGTAAGGAGAGGTCAGTCGAGTACTCAATCAGAGTTACTTGCACCCATATGTCAAAAGGCTCATTACAGAAGTAGTTTCTTTTGTTTTTTTTCTTCAGGTTTTTTTCATAGGGTGCATTCATGATTCATGGAATTCATGGGGTTAGAGACATGCATGCTCTTTTCACTCTTCTGAAGCATGTACTCTTAATCTCCAACTAAAGATAAACTCATTTAAATGAATACTTGGGTGTGCTCAACCCCTCCATTCACA
Source organism: Geosciurus inauris (assembly GCA_004024805.1). Lineage (NCBI taxonomy): Eukaryota > Metazoa > Chordata > Mammalia > Rodentia > Sciuridae > Geosciurus > Geosciurus inauris. The sequence continues at coordinate 271,041 of PVHX01000560.1, read as the reverse complement.
ATATATTCTCATATGTGGCAGAGTTCCCACAATGAATCCAGCTCAGATTCGTATTAGGCACCAGCTACATCTTGAAGAATAAATTTAAATCTTCTGATTCAATCAGATTGAATTATGATATTGAATAAAATCATCTCAAAAAATAAAAAGTTCAGTATAGTACTCCATGCATATAATTTTGTACCATTACAAATAATTTAATTGTCACTTGGGGAGGAAATTTCAGGCTAGCAAAGAGTAAAGGAAACTTTTTCTTGAAAAACTCATGGATTGTGTATTACTTCTGCTGTTATTTCTGAAAGTCTAACCTCAAATTCTTTTCCCTAGTTCTCCCAATTATTTTAAATTTAATTTGCTTTTCAAAATACTTCTCTGCTTAAGTTAACTCAAGTGTTTTCTGCTTGAAATGTTATAGGTACAACTGTATAAGTTACTTCAAAATCAATTTGTTTAAGTCAAATAATGTCATCTCTCTGAATTACTCATTACTCCTAATATCCTTCAGTATTATCACCGAGGGTTATATATATGTGTGTGTATGCATTTTCTACCTCATCTTTCTTTCATAGCTAATCAAATCCTTCAACATGCCTCTTTTTATTAGGCTTTTCTTTCTAGTCCTCATTCTTGCTTCAAGATTAGACATTATCATTTAGGCCTGGAATATTTAATCACTGGCTATTCTCCTCAGATCTATTTTCCTCTACTTATTAATCTATCATGCTCCAAATGCCAAATTTATCATGTAATTGCAACTCAGTGTATATCTTAGTCTGCATGTGCTACTATAACAAATTACCATTGATTGGGTAGCTTAGATAGCAAAGAATTACTTCTTACAGTCCTGGAGGCTAGGAGGTTCAAGATGAATTTACTGGTTGATTTGATTCTTAGAGAAGCCCTCTTCCTAGTTTGTAGATGCCTGTCCCCTTGTTGGACCATCACATGGCAGAGAAAGAGAGAAAGCTCTCTAATGTCTCATATAAGGGCACTATGACCACCATGAGGACTTCACTCTTATGACCTAATTAGCTTCAAAAGAAATCTCCAGGTATTGTCACATTAGGGATTGAGGTTTCAACTTAAGAATTTTGGAAGGATACATTCAGTTCTTAGCAATACAATAGATCCTAAGAGATTTCTAAACTCTTAAACTTGTGTCCTCTAAAATCTTTTCTCAACTTGTACTTCCAAATGTATCTTCCTCTGAGGAATGAAGTGGCTCATCTATTATGTGAGCGACTGTGTTAAGTGCTTAACCAATTTTATTAAGTCTTAATAGAAGCCCTTCAATGTGAGTAGCTATTCATGTTTTCTAGGTGAGAAAATGACAACTTCAGAAGTTTAAGTAGTTTTACCAGTGTAAGGCAGCACATTAATGGTAACCCAAAATGCAAACCTAAACTGTGTGTTTCCTACACTCAACATAATATGTATATGTATAAACTCTTTCCCACAGCTGTGGTTGTCTAATGTATATCTCTGGAACATGCACATCCCCACTCTTGGATCTATGCTGTTAGCATTTTGGGGGTGGGTACCAGGGACTGAACTCAGAAGCACTCAACCACTGAGCCACATCCCCAGCACTATTTTGTATTTTATTTAGAGACAGGATTGCACTGAGTTGCTAAGGCTGGTTTTGAACTCTCAATCCTCCTGCCTCAGCCTCCTGAGCCACTGGGATTACAGGTGTGCACTACCACACGTAGCTCTCTTATCATTCTTTCTCTGACCTCTTTATGTAGAATTACCATCCTTTAACCCCATTCACCTTCCCAAGTTTTAAGTCTCAATCTAGTTCTTCTCTGTGAAGTCTAGTTTAAAATTTTTAGATAATTTATAAAATTCAAATCATTTATTATCTGGCAATGAGCCTTAGGAAATTCATTGAAATGTGACTTTTTTTACTTAATTTGTTTAACTTTTCATGCCATAAATCTTGGCTCCTCCAGGAGCCAGGAGGCTCCTTAAGGAAAGGATGATGTGCTAGGATTCTGCAACTCCTCCAGATATGCAGGGTACAGTAAACACTGCACTGAACTTGGGACTAGCAGGACTAGTTCTCATTCCATTACTTACTAGCCTTGTGACCTTGGGCAAAGAAATTAACTTTGAGAAATATTTCTTCTTACTTGGAAAATAAAGCTAAAGATACTTTTATTCTCTTTCTCACAGAGGCTTTGTTTCTCAGTCTTTAAGATTCTGTTGAGGAGGTTTCAAGATGGGGATGTAATAGAGGAGGTTGCTTTCCTGGCTGCCCCATGGTGTGAAACCAAGAAAGCAGATAGTTTTCAGCAAAGGGAGACTTTACTAAGATTAATACTGGATATTCAAAGCAGATCAGGGACTCAGGCAGTTGAGCATAATAAAATAAGAAGGAAATCCCTAGTGCTGTCAGTGCTGTTGCTGATGCCAGCCTGAGTGTTCTTCCATGAGCAAAATGGAGGTATAAGGGAAATCAAAGGAACCCACATCTTTAAAGAGGCCTGTGGTGTATCTGAGTATGGAGACATCAGAGATCAAAGACACTGCTGGACTAATCTGAGAGGTGTGCTGCACAATATCCTTGTGCGGGAAAGAAGCTGCATCTCTCTTGGATGCCTGCAGAGGGCAGAAGAAGGAGCCATTTTTGCAGCTGCACCACAGGGGCTGGCAGCTGAGGGAGCTTACTTCTGGCAATCCTAAGCTAGGCCCTAAATATAGGCCTGGCAAAGCCACACCACGTGATATAGAGTATACCTGGTGACAAGAAGAAAATCAAACATGGAGAAGGGTTTACATGGGGATTACAGGCTGAGGAAACCCACTTGGCTTCATCCCTCCCCCTTGAGCTGGCTTGCAGGACAGGCTGGGAGAAATGCGCATGGACAGGAATTTGAAGGGGTGGGGGCTGAGTGATTGTATTTAGAGACTGAAACTGAGAGACCAGGAAACCCAGAGTCTATGGGTGACAGAGGGAACAAAAGATTGGCTCCTCCACTGTAGAAACCAAGGGAGATTCCTGGTGTAGTCAACCAGTGTGAACCAGCAACTGCTGGGCCCTGCAGGAGTACTTATTTAAAATATTCAGACCAATCACCATTCAACAAAGAAACTGGAGCCTACCTAGACTTAACCCTACCTCCAAATTAAATTAAATTAATTAATTAAAGAAAAATTAAAGAATTTTTAAATTTTAAATAAAGATCTTATTTTTTCTCTGTCACCTCAATTGTTTATGGACACTTAAAAATTTACTTATTTGTCTCTTTTTACTCATTTCTATCATTTTTTGAAGGCAGCATTTTTCATGGTTTAGTATTTCAAGGGCTAGGATATTTGATCAATATATTTTATTTTGTTTTGTATTATTTTTAATTGTTTTTATTATTTTAAATTTTATTTATTTTTAAATTTTATATATCTTTTCTCTCACTTATCTGTCTCCCTTGATTCTCTTTCTCTCTTTTCTTCTGCTAACAGCCAATTTCTATTTTTCTCTCTTTCATTCTTCCTTTAATTTTTTATATCTGTTTTGTCTCCTCCTCTATCATAATCATCACATCCTACATCACTTATATTCTCTCCCTGTTTACCATTTGAAACTAAAGCCTTTTTCAAGCAATGTGGGCAATAACTGATCAAATCATCTCTGTTTATTCTTACAATCAACATTGTGGACATCATAGCAGGAACAATTTGGCTTAATGCTGTATATTGTTTGCATTGGTTATTATTATTTGTCTCTCCCTAACCTGGGAGATAATGGAAACTTTCAGGAACACTGCCAGTCCACAGGGTAGAAACTCTACTGCCTCAGATCCATAGTTTCAGATGGGTAGACACACAAACAACATGAAAAAGCAATGGAACAAATTGTCCCAAACAAAACAAAATGCTTTATTACAAGAACTCATTGACACCACAGTGGAATACATGTCATTCCAGAAGGAATTTAGAAAGAGAAAGATTTAGAGAGTTCACAGATAAACTGATCTGTGAGTTAAACAATGATGTAAGGAGTGAAATCAGAGAGATAATACAGAAAGTGAAATATCACTTTAATAAAAAGGTAGAGATTCTAAAAAAAAGTGGAAATCCTGGAAATGAAGGAATCAATAAACCAAACTAAAAATTCATTGGAAAGCATCACCAACAGACTAGACCACTTGGAAGATAGAGTTTCAGGTAACAGAGACAAAATATATAATTTTGAAAATAAAATTGACCATGGAGAAAAGATGTTAAAAGACCATAAACAGAACTTCCAAGAAATATGGGATAATATGAAAAGACCAAATTTAAGATTTACTGGATAGATGAAGGGTTGGAGATGCAAACTAAAGGAATGGAAAATCTTTTCAATAAAATTATATCAGAAACTTTCCCAAGCCTTAAGAATGACATGGAAAATCAAATACAGGAGGCATACAGAACTGCAAATATACAACATTACAACAGACCCTCACCAAGGCACATTATTATAAAAATGCCTAACATACAGAATAAGGATAAAATTTTAAAGGCTTCCAGAGAAAAATGACAGGTCACATTTAAAGGGAAGTCAGTCTGGATCTCAGACCCTAAACCCAGATCCTAAGGCCTAGGAGGTCTTGGGATAATATATACCAAGCTTTGAAGAAAATGGATGCCAACCAAGAACACTATACTCTGCAAAATTAAGCTTCAGAATTGACAATGAAATAAAAAAACTTCCATGCTAAAAAAGTTAGAATTCACAATTAGTAAACCTACACTACAAAACATACTGAATAAAACATTTCATGAAGAAGAAATGAAAAATAAAAGTGTAAACCAACAAAGAGAGGAACTGTGCTAGAAGAATAGTCAATCAAAGGAGAAACTAACTCAAATTAAAAACCAGAAATAAATCAAAATGACAGAGAATAAAAATCATTTCTCAATAACAACATTGAATGTAAATGGCCTAAACTCATCAATCAAAAGGCATAGACTGGCAGATTGGATTAAAAACAGACTAAACAATATGCTGTTTCCAAGATACCTCATAGGCAATGACATCCACACACTGAAGGCGAAAGGATGGGAAAAATCACATCACTCACATGGGTCTTGTAAACAAGCAGAGGTTTCTGTTCTCATATCAGAGTCAAAGTTAATCAGAGCAGACCAAGAATGTCATTTCATACTGCTTAAGGGAATCATACATCCACAAAACATAACAATGATAACATTTATGCCCAAAACAATGGAGCATCTACATAAATCAAACAAACTCTTCTTGATTTCAAGAATCAAATAGACCACAACAAAATGATACTGGATCACTTTAACACACCTCTCTCATCATTGGATAGATCTTCCAAACCAAAGCTAAACTAAACAGAAAACTATGGAACTAAATAATATAATCAATAATTTAGACTTGACGTATATAGAATATTTCATCTATCGATGAGTGAATACACTTTCTTCTCAGCAGGATATGTATCCCTCTTTAAAATAGACCATATCTTAGACCACAAAGCAATTATTAGCAAATACAAAAAAAAATAGAGATAATATCTTGCATTCTGTTAGCTTATAATGAAATGAAATTAGAAATTGATGATAAAATAAAAAATAGAAGCTACTCTAACACCTGGAAACTAAATAATATGCTATTGAATGACCAATGGATAGTTAGAAGAAATCAAGGATGAAATAATAAAATATTTAGAGGTAAATAAGAATAATGACACAACTTATCAAAATCTCTAGGACACTGTGAGGTAATTTTAAGAGGAAAGTTTATTGCACTGAACACATTCTTTGAAAGAATAGAAAGCCATGAAATAAATAACCTAACATTACATTTCAAAGCCCTAGTAAAAGAACAAATCAACATCAAGTAGAAGACAAGAAATAATTAAAACTAGAGCCCAAATCAATAAAATTGAAACAAAAAAATTGAAAACTTGATGAAATGAAAAGTTGGTTCTTTGAAACAATAAATAAACTCCATAAACTCTTAGCCAAGCTAATAAGAAAAAGAGAGTGAAAACTCAAATCATTGAAATTCATGATGAAAAAGGAAATATCATGATGGACACTATTGAAATACCAAAGATAATCAGAAACTACTTTAAAAATCTATACTACAATAAAATAGAAAATTATAAAGACATTGATAAATTTCTAGATACATATGGCCTACCCAAATTGAATCAGGAGGATATAGAAAATTGAAACAGATCAATTTCAAGCAATGAAATTGAAGATGCCATCATAGGCCTACCAACAACAACAAAAAAGCCCAGGAGGGGCTGGGGCTGTAGCTCTGTGGCAGAGAGCTTGCCTAGCACATGTGAGGCACTGGGTTCAATCTTTAGCACTGCATGAAAATAAACAAATAAAGGTATTCTGTTTATCTACAACTACAAAAACAAACAAACAAAACCCCCCCAACAATTAAAAAAAAGCCAAGGACCAGATGGATTCTTAGCTATGTACTACAAGACATTTAAAGAAGAACTCACACCAATACTCCTTAAATTATTCCATGAAATAGAAAAGGATGGAACCCTTCCAAAGTCATTCTGTAAAGCTAGTATCACCCTGATATCAAAACCAGACAAAGATACATCAAAGAAAGAAAACGTCAAACCAATGTCCTTGATAAACATAGATGAAAAAACTCTTAATAAAATATTGGTAGATCAGATACAAAAACATAGTAAAAAGATAGTTTACCATGGTCAAATGGGGTTCATCTCAGGGATGCAAGGCTGTTTCAACATAAGGAAATCAATAAATGTAATTCTTCACATCAATAGACTTAATGACAAGAATCACATGATTATTTCAATAGATGGAGAAAAAGCATTTGACAAACTACAGCATCATTCATGTTCAAAACATTAGAAAAACTATGGATAGTAGGAACAAACCTCAACACATAAAAGCTACATATGTTTAACCCAAGGCCAACATCATTCTAAATGGAGAAAACTTGAAAGAAATCCTTCTAAAAACAGGAACAATATAGGGATGCCTTCTTTCACCACTTCTCGCCAACATAGTTCTTGAAACTCTAGCCAGAACAATTAGGCAAAAGAAAGAAATTAAACAGATACAAATATGAAAAGAAGAGCTCAAACTATCACTATTTGCTGATATGACCCTATATTTAGAAGACCTCTGCAAAAATCCACCAGAAAACTTCTACAACTCATAAATGAATGCAGCAAAATAGCAGGATATAAAATTGACACCCATAAATCAAATGCATTTCTGTACATCAATGACGAATCTTCTGAAAGAGAAATAAAGAAAACAACCTCATTTAAAATATCCTCAAAAAAATACTTGGGAATTAACATAACAAAAGAGGTGAAAAACATCTACAATGAAAACTATAGAACACTAAAAAAAGAAATTAAAGAAGACCTTAGAAGATGGAAAGATCTCCCTTGTTCTTGGATAGGCAGAATAAATGTTGTCAAAATGGGCATACTACCAAAAGCATTATACAGATTTAATGCAATTCCAATCAAAATCCCAATGACATTTCTCATGGAAATAGAAAAAGCAATCATGAAATTTATTTGGAAAAATAAGAGACCCAGAAGAGCCAAAGCAATCCTTAGCAAGAAGAGTGAAGCAGGAGGCATCACAATACAGGACCTTAAACTATACTACAGAGGCATGGTAACAAAATGGCATGGTATTAGCACCAAAACAGACATGTAGACCAATGGTACAGAATAGAGGACACAGAGACAAACCTACATAAATACAGTTATCTCATACTAAACACAGGTGCAAAATCATACAGTGGAGCAAAGATAGCCTCTTTAACAAATGGTGCTGGGAAAACTGGAAATCCATATGCAGCAAAATGAAACTAAATCTCTATCTCTCATCCTGCACAAAAGTCAACTCAAAGTGGCTCAAGGACCTAGGAATTAGGCCAGTGACTCTGCACCTAATAGAAGAAAGAGCAGGCCCAAATCTTCATCATGTCAGTTTAGGAACCGACTTCCTCAATAAGATTCCTAAAGTGCAAGAAGTAAAATTAAGAATCAACAAATGGGATTTTATCAGACTGAAAAGCTTCTTCTCAGCAAATGAAACAATCAAGAACATGAAGAGACAGCCTACAGAATAGGAGAATATCTGCCACCAGCACCTCAGAAGGAGCATTAATCTCCAGGATATATAAAGAACTCAACAATCTTAACACCAAGAAAATGAATAGCTCAATCAATAAATGGGTGAAGGAACTGAACATGCACAGAAGAACAAGTACAAATGGTTAACAAATATATCAAAAAATGTTCAACATCTTTAGCTATTAGAGAAATGAAAATTAAAACTACACTGAGGTTCCATCTTGCTCCAGTCAGAATGGCAATTATCAAGAATAAAGAAACAATAAATGTTGGTGAGTATATGGGGAAAAAGATACACTCATATACTACTGGAGGGACTGCAAATTGGTGTGACTACTCTGGAAATCAGTATGGAGATTCCTCAGAAAACTTGGAATGGAACCACCATTTGACCCAGTTATTCCAATTCTTGTTATATATTCAAAGAAGTTAAAATTAGCATACTACACTGACACAGCCACATCAATATTTATAGCAGCAGCTCAATTCATTATAGCTAAGCTATGGATCCTACCTATATGCCCTTCAACAAATGAATGGATAAAGAAAATGTGGTATTTATACACAATGGAATATTACTCTGCCATAAAAAATGACTTTATGACTTTTGTTGGTAAATGGATATGGAGATTATCATGCTAAGTGATTTAAGCCAATTTTTAAAAAACCAAAGGTCAAATGGTTTCTCTTTCATGCAGATGCTAACACATAACAAGTGGGGTGGGGAGAATAGAAGTTTATTGGACAAAGGGGTATGAAGAGAATGAAGGTGTGATAGGAATAGAAAAGACAGTATAATGAATTGGACATACCTTTCCTATGTTCATGTATGAAATACACCACCAGTGAAACTCCACATCATGTACAACCACAAGAATGGAATCCTAATTAGAATGAATTCTACTCTATGTATGCATATATGTCAAAATACACTCTCCTGTGATGTAAATCTAAAAAGAACAAATAAAAACAATAAAAAAGTTCTGTGGACTTCATCTGATGAACAAATTGACTTATGCACAAATATAAATTATTATTTGTATAATTGAAGGAATTCCTATGCTTTTGAAGCTAATTGTGGACTTAGGTTAATAATCCCCCTCATAGTGTTACTATGATGATCAGATAAGATATTTTACCAAAAACTCTATCTGAATTTATAAATAATATATAAATTAAGATGGCACTCAACAAAGGGTGAGATGAATAAATGGATGAATGACACATAGGCCTGGAATTAATCTTAAGAATTCATCTAGTTTATCCCCCCTGTTTTTAAGAACTGTTTCCTTAGAACTTTTTAAAATGAGTATGATAAATAACTCCAGATAAAAGAATTTCTACAACTCAGACTTACCACAATAGGTCACTGTCAAAATTATTTTCTTGAAATTAGCAGTTCATAAAGGAAGATATATAAATATCCAAACATGTGGGGGAAAAGTTCCATTAACTGATAATTAAAGAAATGCAAATTAAAACCAAATTGAAATATTATTCATATATGATAATATAATTAGTAAGTAGAATGGTACTAGAATAGCACTGGTAGAATAGCCAGTGCTGGTGAGGAACTAGCATACCCACATGTTGCTAGTGGGAATACTTTAGTTTAAGCTTCCAGGGGGGCAATTTGACTGCAGTGAAAAAAAAGCTAGCTTATAATTGCACATGGATTCTCTTCCATTGCTTCTCTTTTACTATTGTAGTATAGAACCCAAAACTTACTTCTGAAGTCATCAACCTTACTCCCTCATGTTTTATTTATTTATTTATTTTACATGAATCTAGGAAGGAGGTAAGATTCTTTTCCTAAACTGAGATTTTTATGGTGCACCGTGGTTGGGGGTAATCATGGAATGAAAAGTCAAATGGGATTTAGAATCTGAACCCTTGGTTGAGTTCCAGCTCTGTCTTAGTAGTTATACAGACTTGTTAGGAATCTTTAACTTCCCTCAGACTTGGTTTTCTAAATTGTTGATGGTAATAATGAGACATGCACTGACACATGAAGTCACAGGGCCATGTTGATGGCCAAATGGATGACATTTGCAAGCATTCCATAAACCCCAAAGCAGTCTATGGGTCTAGTAGTATTTTTCTTATTGAAGAGATTGGTGAAGGAATGGGGTGAATGAAGAAAAGGAGGTGCTCCAGGGAAGCCTGCCTTCCCGAGACCTCAGATTATGGATAAATGATATTAGTATACACCATAGTCGGTCGGGTCATTATGATGGCTTTCTATTCACTTTTCCTGCCTTTGCCCTTTCTTCCATCTATCTCCCTATTAAAAACTTAACTAAATACGCTAAAGAAAACTTGTCACTTTTTAAAAACCTACATTGGCATGGTTTTACTTTTTACCATCTCTGAAAATTGACATGTGACCAAGTCATTTTACCTCTGGTAGCAAAGATATATGGGACTATATGCTCCTCCAGTGCCAGAAAGGCATAATCCAATTTAAGAGAGGCAAGGAAATAAAGGAATGGTGATAAATTTCTACACAAATGGCTCATGTCGGCATGCGATCATCTACAATCTTCTTATTTGTCAAATAAGGAAATTGAGACTCAAGGGCTTAGAGTCACTTTCCACTCCACAGTTTGTGGCAGAATCAAGTCTGAAGTCCAGATCTTCAGAACCATGATCAGTGCATCACATCCTAGTTGTCTCCAGACCTACATTTTTGGGACTTCAAAACCAGGTTATATAATTTGCCATCTTATATTTTATTTAGGAAATGTCCTCAATCCTTTTGTGCATGACTAAGTGGAAATGTAAAACGACCTTAAACTGGCAGATTTTCTCATATTCACACAGGATAAAGTCATCATTATACAGTCAAAACATTCCTTGGGCCCTACTGGTTGATTTTAAGAATCAGTAACAAATTACATATGCTGGTCGTTTTGCTTTGTGATGGCCAGATATATCTGATTCTGTTTACTCAGTCATTTTATCTTAGTGTAGGAAGATGAATCTGGGATTGCCATTTTGAATTTTACCTCTTGGTTATGTTCCAACCCTCACTCCAGACTTTACAGTAATTAATGCAAAGGGGGTTTTCATTCCTTTTTTGGACTGCAGATGTGAGTGTGTTAAAGTTTCTAGGGACAGAAAAGATAAGTGGCTGCTGCTTTGTTTTCTCTTGCTTCCTCTCTATATGAAACCATTCTGATAGATCTGCAGGAAGAGATTTAGTTGCAGATGGCAGAGGTCAGTGTCTTGTGTATTCAATGTAGTCAATAATAAAGTCAGGACTTATGCTAACTGAATGTTAATAAGGAAGCACAAGGACCTTGGAAAGTCATTATGTCTGGTCATTTGCTTCATAATATTACTCCAACAGGCTCAGGAGGCCAATGCAAGGAGATTTTTAAACAAGTATCAAGAAAAAGCCAGAAAAATAAGGAACCAATTGAAATGCTATATAGATTGTAAGATTCATTTGATATACTCTCTGTCAGCAGAAGAAGAATTTTAAAATGTAGTTTCTGTGTAGCAGAGGGAATAGTATTTCCTATTGAAGGAAATCTGGTCTTTATCCAAATCCACATTATATTTTTCTTGTCTAAACATCATGATTCCTTCTAAATAGGAAATAGGCTTCTATTGGCACTAATTAGAGGTCCTTTGAATGAAATAAGTTATATAAAACTAGTATCATTTTTCAAAGGAGAACATTTATGCATCATTGCATTTGGATATATAGGTATGGAGAAACTAAGGTTTGTACAGAAAATGCATAGAAATATAAACAAATGCCCATCTGCTTTCTCTACATTTCCCTCATAAACTTCATTTCTTCATCGCATGAAGATTAATATTGTATCTATGCATTTAGTCCAGGCTTGGGTTCCTGCTTTGCCTCTCTTCTAATCCTTTATTCCTTGTCTTCAGTAGACAGTAATGCCTATGAAGCAGGACAGGAACCCACAGGCACAAGTTAGGCGGACATACACATAAAAATAATAAACTTGTCATTATGTAGTGATAAGGCCCAGAGGAAAGCACCATCAGTTGCACTGTCCATAAAGAGAAAACAACCCAGTTCTTCTGGGGAGGAAGGAGCACAATGAGATCTTTTCTTCAAATTAATTTCTAAAACCTAGGAGTCCTTAGTTTACCAAAGGCTCTGGTATCAATTGACATTAAAAAAAAATCATATCATTTTAGAGTTTAAAATGAGTTCAGAATTTCTATTATTCGTTCTTGTCATTTTATCCATCCATCCATCCATCCATCCATCCATCCATCCATCCATCCATCCATCTACTTATTCAGCATTTATTGTACCCTTCTACTAGAATTACAGATGTGAAGATGTGTCCTTTGAGAATCTGATTCTCTAATGAGGGTCTGATGAGGGTACGTGCATGGAAAAAACCCCAAGAAATATGGTATATCCCATGTTAATAACCACGTACAAAGTAGTTCAGGAACTCAGAGGAAAGAGTAACTAAATTCCAACTTAGGGGTTCAATAAACGAAATTTGAAGATTACAATGGTGAAGAGTTAAAGGCATTATGAAAACAAGGACAGTTAAGGAAATTGCAGAAGGAAAGGTATGGAGACATATTTAAATAACAATGAATAGAAATGAGAGCGTGGGCTGGTGTGGTGGAATGGAAGTGGAGACTGAAGGGTTCTCTGAAGCCATATGGCGCAGGCCTTGTTTGCCTGGCTATAGTGAAAAGAACCTAAAACCCAGAGTGATTGTTTCACTATATCTTTCAGAAGATAGTAGTGGAACCATGATGAGCCTTGAGGTCTTGTTTCCCATGAAGTTCTTTCTACCAAAACATTGTCTGGATATCTCATCTTAGCAGGAAGGGTTGGATAGGTAGTCAAACTCAAGTTCTTCTGGCAAATGCACAGGGTGATGGCTAATTTTACGTGCCAATTTGATGAGATTAAGGGACATCTAGATAGTCAGAACAGCTTTATTGCCTGGATGTGTCTGTGAGGATGTTTCTGCAGGATATTTGTGCATATATCAGTGGACTGAGAGGGGAAGATCTGCCTTCAGTGTCAGGGAGCACCATCCTCCTGGCTGGGGCCCTGGAGAGAACAAGAAGGCAGAGAAGAAGTGAAATTGAACTGGTTCCTGGAGATGAGACACACTTTTCCTGCCCTTGCACACGAGAACTATTGTTAGCCCTCTCCCCCGACTCCTTCCCCTCACCAGGTTCTCAGACCTTTGGCTTTCCACTAAGAGTTATGACATCACCTTCCTTGGTTCTGGGCCTTTGGTTTTGAATTGAGCCACATACTATCACCTTCTCTGGTTCTTCAGTTTACAGACAGTCTGTCATGGGATTTAGCCTCCAGTTATGGAAGCCAGTTCCCTAATAAATTCCTTCTCATCTCTCTCTCTATCAATATATGTCTATATATGGAACCCTAACACACAGACCTAAAATCCACTGAAATTATGAATAACAGTAACTTTATGTCCCTTAATTAATTTTTATTGTAATCCTTCCCCACACACATATACACACAGAAAACAATCCCAAGCATATGTAGAACTTAGTAAATTATTTTAAGGCAACCATTCTTGTAATTATCACTTAGATCAAGAAATAAGACATTATCAGTTGCCCCAGGGTTCCTTTATGTGCCCCATCCTAACTTATTTGCTCTCACTCCACAGTTAGCCCTTATTTATACCTTTATATTACTCATGTACTTGAATTCCTTTATGGTTTATTACTCAAGCATGCAATTCTACATACTGTGGTTTGGTCTTGACCATTTCTTTTTAACTAACGTATCTGCCCAAGTTCCTTTTATTCTATACATCCTCCTCCATCCTTTTTATTTTCTTATCATTTATCTGTTAAAGGGACTGGGATTTCCTACAGTCTAGATTGTATTCATGGCATACTCAAGGGACAATTTAATAAATGACTCTATCGTCTCTATTTCTGGAAAATTGTCAGCTGGATCAGAGACTTGATCAAATTCAGGTTTGATCTCTTCAAGATTGTGTTATTTCATCAAGAAGCTTATCTAGTCTATTTTTTCTGTTTTTGCTATTAGCAGATGTTGAAGCACAATACTTAGATCTATTCATCTATTAGGGGTTTAAAAGGATATTATTCTAATTCTCTTATCCTATCTAATTATATAATTTCCTTTTATTTGTTAGCTAGAAAAATTTTGAAGAAGATGATTTTTCTTGTTTATTGTTTATTTATCTAGTATAGAGTATTGCCCTCTAATTTAATTCAAGATGAAATGGTTCTTAGGGACTCATGGATTTTAAACATAATTTAAATGTATTTGATGAGTTTCAATCTGATGCAATGCTTACTTTATCAGAATTTAAATTGTTTCACTTTTGATCAATGGGTGTCTCATACATGAATTTTTGAGTCCTTTTGACATGATCCTAGTAATCTTAGATTCTTTGCTATCCATTTGATATGTCAAGATGTTTCAAGATCATCTGGTACATTTCCTGATCCTGACCTGCAATCAACTTTATCTTAAAGAAACCTTAATTTCTTTGAATGGGGATGTTTTTTCAAAAACAGAGCTTGGGTGTACTAGAGATCCTTATTTCGAATTGGATGGTCATTGTAGACTTTTTCATTGGACAGAGGTAGGGCACACACACACACTATACATGTAATATATATTCTATAACTGTTTATGTAATATAATATTATATTATGTAACTTATAATATGAATATTTTTATAAATATAAAGATATAAATATTACCATAATAAATATTTTAATTATGTAAGCATAAACTATTTATAAGTTCCAATTTGTAGTTAGGTTTAGAGCGATTTTACTTAACTGGATCTATATTGCATCTCTATCTCCTTAATTCCATGAGAATAAGGACCCTTATTCTCAAGGCCACAGGGGGAAATAGAATTAGAAAACCCCACAACTACTTTTTAATCTATCTTTACACATACAATAGTGTTGAAATAATAGTACTAATAATACCACTGCCAATTATGAAAAATCTGAAAACAATTACTTGTTCTACATATCTTAGTTCCATACTCTCCACAGTTTTAATGATTATACTGATTCTACATATTATCTGATCACACAGTCATTATATAGTATAATCTCTCCCTTTAAATCCTCACTACCTCACTCTCACAAGTAGCCATATATTTCCTGCTTGCCACCAGTCTCTAGTCACTTTGGTTTTTTGAAGCTTATTGTCTGGCAGATTCAAGAGATGCTCATGACAACAACAGTAACTAAATGATTGTTTTTATTTGTTTTCTGCATATTTAAAGGTCAGTTTTTCTGAGAATAAAATCTTTTTCTTTTCTTGAATATTTTAAATCAACCAGTGTTTTCTTTTGGTACAAAGTTGTATTGATAAGCTAATAATTCAATCTATTTTATAATCCATCTACTCTTTTAGTCCAGATTCCAAAAGAATGTTTTCCTTAAATTTTAGTTTGTTTACTAGAATATTTATTTCTTGGTTTTGGTTATTTTCAGTTTAGATTTTTGGGCATATGGTATGCATTTTAAATATATGGTTTCAAATCTCTTTTAGTTTAGGAATGTGTTTTTACATTCTTTAAGATTCATTTTGGTGTTTATGAACTTTGGTTTTCTTCTTCAGGTATTTTTATTATCTGTATGTTGGGTCTTCTTAGCCATTCTTCAGTATTTTTTCCTTGAAGCAAATCACTGTCATCTATTTGTTCATTTGGTTTTGAAGTTTAATTTTTCTCTTCTTTTCATCCTCTATTTTTTGTAAAGAATTGTTTCTTATTTTAAGTCTTCACTTCTAAAATCATTTTAAATTTCCCAATTGTTTCTTGAGTGTTATCTCAATCTAATTTTGATTTATTTTTTACTTTTCATATTGCATGACTTTTTAATGACATTAACTCATTTTGAAATATTTTAAAATATGAAAATTGTTTATTTTGTACATTTCTGTGGGGTACATTTGAGTAGTTCAATACATGTATACAGAGTATATGAACTGAATCAGGGTGGTAAGTGTATCTATTACTTCAACCCCTAATCATTTATCTTTATGTTGGGAATTTTACATTCTTTTTTTCTAGTCACTGTGAAATATGAGGTTGTTTTACCCAGTAATTACCCTACTATGCTGAAGAAGAACCAAATATTGTTCCTCTGCTCTACTTCTGATGCCCCTTATTGAACTTCTTTCTTGTTTTGAAATATTTTGTAACCATTTTAATCTCTCTTTGAGTAGGCCTTATTGGCATATTTTTATTTTCTAGAGCTTTGCTATCTGACATAGTGCCTCTAGTCTCACATAACTAAATTAAAAAAATTAATAAAATCAAGCATTTGACTTCCCAGGCACACTAGTCTATAACTGCACATGTTGGATACTGCACATATACAATATTTCCAACACTGGAGAGAGTTCTATTGAGCAGCACTGACTAAGGGGATGCCACTCTCCTTATTTATTATTTTTACTTTTATAAGCAACTATTTAAGATATAGACCTTAGTGCTTTTCTGCCACTTGTTTTTATGTGAATTTAGTTTTTTGGAAATGTTGGTGAATTTAGTTTTTTGGAAATGTTGGAGGAGACTTCACTCACATAACTTTTCAAGTTTATAGAACTCCCTGTTCTCCTTTTGTTTGTTTTCTTATTTTTATGACACCATGCTAGCTTAATGTTTGAAATTTCTCTCATTTCTCCCTAGATTCACTTTTTGAAAAATTTGTTCTTTTTAGATACACATGACAGTAGAGTGTATTTTGATATATATAAATGGAGTATAACTTATTTTAATTAAGATCCCATTCTTGTGATTGTACAGAATGTGGAGTTTGATCTATACATCTCCTTTCTTCATCTTTACTGTTCCTACCCTGCTTAGTTTGAGAGTTTCTTCCCGGTTCTTTCTTTCTGGAAGAAAGAGATTCTTTCTGGAAAAGACCCCTGGATGGTCAATTTCAAGTGTGTACATGAGTGGACTGCTCCAGCTGTCTTGGGTCTTTCCTTATGATCTTTGTGTGTATACATATCAGATTGAGCAAAGCTCCCAGTGTCACCCACGATCCTTAAATTGGTCCACTATGATTTCCAAGAATATCTTCTGGCTATTTTGAAGTTTTCCTGTTCTCAGTCCATAGACCTCGAATATTTCCTTCTGCTTCTTTCTGCACTAATGCACTTCATGTGGCTATTGGTGGTCTGCCCCACCTGCTTATATTTTGGGTTTAATATTACCTGGATACTTGGTCATTTGTTATTGTTATAAACATGAGCTATGAATTTTAAAGTAGACTACCTGGTTGCTCTATTTTAATGGGAGAGTTGGGAACATTCTAAATCTCTGTTGCTACTGCCATAGCCACCTCCTCAGATCCATTGGCCAATTCCTTTGAATAATAAATTATTTGAAAATCTTTGCTAATGTCTTTGATAGAAGGACTAGTTCTTCACAACTATTTCAGTTCAGTTTGAACAAAATACCTGGAGATTCCATCAGAATTTGGTTTGAAGAAACATGTTGCTATGGACCATGCAGGTCTTTCTGCTGTTCTCTAGCCCAGTGACTCTAAGTGGGTCTCTGAATAATTGATTTTTTATTTCATTTCAAACCATGTCTTAAGATCTTTTCTTATCCAAGTGCTATTTATCTACTGTGGACACATAATGGAGGTTGCTTAAGTGACTGATGACTGAGTACTTGCATTTCTTTTTCATTATTTAGAACTTCAACATAAATATGAGATTTTGTAAAGATGGAAGTTTGGTATGAATGTAAATTCAAAGTGAGTACATATCTATATATCTATATGCACACATACATATATGTGCGGTAACTGTCATATAATATACCTATTTATTTCATAAAATTTTGATGTTGAAGCATATTTACAAATCCTTTAACAAGATTTCTTTCCTTGGCATCATTAGCATTTTGGGCTATATAATTCTTAGTTTTGAGGGTCTGTTCTGTGCATTGTAGGATGCTTAGCAGCACACCAGGCCTCTATCCATTACGTGTCAGTAGTACCTCCTAGCTATGACACCCAAAATACGTCCAACCTTGACAAATGCCCAGAGTGGGAACTGGAGGGAGGGTTTGTGTTAGTGGAGTGGTGGGTGGGGACTACCTCATTGAGAATCACTGGTCTAGTACATTTTTCACTTTATAGTTGAAGAACAGGCAGAGAGAAAAACAAGCATTTATACATAAGGTCACATGGTTTCATCAAAATTGTTTTCTAGATTTTCCTAGAGGGCATAATCAGAAGACATGAATAATTATGTCTAATTATAGTTCATATTTTGAAACTAAAAGTTTAAAATATTTTGGAAATCAAGATATGGACCTTTTGGGACCAAATTATTATTGAGATAATCTCTCCTGTGGATATTTATTATAAGAAGAATGCAAACTAAAACACTCCACAGGCATGTCTTTGGACTTCAGAGAAAATTGGAAAATAGTTGTTTAGATAATAGGTTCCTGTGGATTTGTTGACTTCCAGTAAGAGAATTATTTTGATATTGCCTTCTATTTTGGAATTTTCTTTGACAGAGGTAGCCAAGATGAAGGGGAAAAAAATTTGTTAAATATTCACCATCACTAAAGACTGCTGGGAAAGCAGCCAAACTGGCAAAAATGCATGGGGCTACTAGCATCTTTTTAACTAGTGGGGAGAATCCCAAGTCCAGTTTGGCTTTTCTCTATTACTGTCTGCTGGAGATTTATGACAATATAATGTTCCAAATCCTGTTACATCTTAAGATAAATGGCAGAAATGAGACAGAGAGAGAGAGAGAGAGAGAGAGAATATAAAAGTGCAGTGTATATTAATAAGTTTTGCAATGGTTTATTGCTAAATATTTCTTAATGCTTATTCCTTCTGGTGTTTTATCAAATATTGCTATTTTCATTCTCCTATTTTCTCTAAAACTGTAAGTTTTAAATATACTAGAAGAAGAATGTGGGGAAGACCTTCGTAATTTGGCTGCAATAAAGTGGGTCTGTACTTTTGTAGATGTTTTGAGATTATAGAGTAGTATAGATGTGTAAAATATACTTTTTAGATTCAACTTCTCTCTAATGCTGCTCATGGATGTCAGCCAATGTGATGGTCTTATAGATAATACCCCTTCAAATGATGTATTTTTATGACATGAGAAATTATTCACTCTTCCCTTGTGGGAATCCAATATAAATGATCCTTATTTTTTATTTCACTTAGTGGTAAATGGTGTTTGAGTAATGGCATAGAAAATGGAAGAGAGGGGAAAATAACATTTATCAAGTCCATGAAAAATGCATATGTTATCTCATGTATCCTTTAATATATTCCAACAGCAGTTATTCCTATCCCCATTTCACAGATTATGAGATATTCTGATATATTAATAATCTCCTATAAAAGAAACCCTCATATTTGCTTTATAGTTGACAAAGAGCTTCAAGTGTATTCATTTGGTAATCCTCTGTTAATATTTGTGCATAAATACTTTATAGGCTTAAAGCCCATTCAAACATATTATCTAATGAAAGTCTATAAGAGAAAGGACTTCATTGTCTAGTTTATTTATAAACAATATATGGTATGTAATAGATGCTCAAAAAAGTTTGTTGATTATAGCAATTGATTTGTAAAGAAAGAGTGATAATGTTTACCTCAAAGATGTATAAAAATCAAATTAAATAATGTAGCTCATATAGTTTGGATCTGAAATGTCCCCCAAAAGTTCATGTGGTAAAGGTTTGCTTCCTAGCTTGGTGCTGCTGGGCGATGGTGAAAACTTTAAAAGGCAGGGCCTAGCAGGAGGTTTTGGGTCATTGGCATATGCTTGTGAAGGGGATTGTGGAAGCCTCGTATCTTCCTCTTCCTTTCTGTTTCACCTAGTGGCCAGGAGATAAATGGTTTTGCAATAAGTTCTTGTCATGAGGTGCTACTCTGCTACAGGCCCAAAAGCAATGGAGTCTACCCAATCATGAACTGAAGCTTCTAAAACTGGGAGTCAATTTAAACATTTTCTTTTTATAAACTGATTACCTCAGGTATTTGCTACAGTAGCAGAAAGCTGACTAATACAGCAGTAAAGTACCAAAACCCATACAGATACTGCGTTAAGTGCTCATTTCCTACTCTCCACTGGAAACCTCTTATCTGAACAAGATCTTGCTGTTTATGCCCCATCCTTCAGCCCCATTAGTGACTGACATTTGCTTTGAGATGGCATCTTCAGCAGCCATTCTTGGTATGCCTGGATCCTATCCCAGGCATGGAATTATACTTTGGAAGTAGTCTGCAACCTCAGAGTACTTCCAGTTCTAAAGACTTTTATATGAAATTAGTTTAGCAAGTATACAAAGCACAAGATATTTGCTTGAATTGTTCAGGAGTCATTGAAAGAGAAATTTTGGAGGGAGAGGGAAAGGAAGGAAGTGGGAAAAATGGAAGGAGGAGGAAAGGAAAGAGCCATTTGCTCCTTGGTGTGGTTATTCTTCATTAATATTCATAGGAACTGCATCAGTGTTTTGGGGCTAAGAAACTAAGTCTTCCCAAATATCAATGACAAAAATTTGTGTTCAGATGCTCTTCTAGAATTCCCATTGAGTTATAAAAACTAATTTTATTTCACTGGGTTTATTGTGTAATGCTATCTTGATGAATATATGTCATAGGGAAAAGCAGAACAATTTTCTGCACTCTCCTTTTTTAACTTTAATTTCAAGCCTAGTTCTTTTATGCATTTGGGACATAGAAGAGTCTTAGATTTTAATATGTACAGTTGTGTGCATTTTAACTAACTTTAAACTTCAGAGACTAACTATGCTTCCTTTTCTCAGTATGTTAACTGCTGCATGCATAATAATAAAGAATTGATGGTAAGGAGGGAGAGAAGCTCCTTTTTGGCAGTTAGGCCTGGGAAAGAGAATTTAGTTTTCATCAAGTTTACTGGTAATCCTGAATCTTTATATGGAAATGTCACTAATTTCTCTGAGCTGCCTATCATACATACACAGAATGTTTAAAAA
The DNA here is from genome assembly GCA_004024805.1 of Geosciurus inauris. Taxonomy (NCBI): domain Eukaryota; kingdom Metazoa; phylum Chordata; class Mammalia; order Rodentia; family Sciuridae; genus Geosciurus; species Geosciurus inauris. The sequence continues at coordinate 249,914 of PVHX01000560.1, read as the reverse complement.
AAAAGGTAAACATACATTTTTTCTCCTATGACCCCTGCCCCTGATAGAACCAGCTTAATGTGAAATAATTTATGTCAACAAACTTAATAGGATGAGTTAATGAAGGCTGATTTTGTACAGAAAAGAAAAGTGAAGTAAAAGAGCAGAATTTATGTATCTCTGTCTTCTGGATGGAAAATTATCTAGGTTTCTGGGTAAGTCATAAAGGTTTTCCTTAAAAAGGATAATCTATTTGTAGAAGTGTTTTGGGAACCATAAAGCACTAATCAAATGTTAGTATATATAGCCCAAGATTGATTACCTGGGTTCCCCTAAGCCTATATAGTGTACCTGTGGGATGACCTTCACAGGGATAACACAAGATTTACTTGCTTGTGTTCACTAAAAATATCAATATTCTCTCACACATATTAAAAACAACTACCAAAAAGACAGCCATTGAGTTATGTGCAGGGACTGTCTTGTGCTTAGAAGCAAGTTAGTCAAAGATGGTCTGTAGGTATCCTCAAGGCCTTTGTCCTTTCCTGAGTCTTATCTGTCCCATTAGCTTTGGTGCATACCTAAGGCAGGAAATACGTGATTTGAGTTTGCACCTCTGCAGTCACCTAGTGAATTACCTGGTCCACCTAATGTCACTAGTAAATGATTATGAAATTAAATCCACAGATTCTGCTTTGTCATCTGATATGCCAGCTATTTCATCTGGGAATATCGTCAGTAACCTGTCTCCTATGCCCTTGTCTTGGTTATTAATGAGGCAAAGAATTTTTCACAGAGTTTGTTTCTATTTGGAATACAAGGTTGGAAATGAATGAGTGGTAATGATCCTTATAGCTTCCAGAGACTCTTATCTTTTTGGTTAAGATGGACTATGGGTTCAGACAGACCTGGGTATGAATCCTAGTTTTGGTAGTGTAACCTTGGGAAAGTACCTTCACTTTTAGTACCTGAATTGGAGGTGCTCAATAAATGTATGTTAAATTAATTAAGATCTCTAAGCCTCATTTTAATTTCTCTTCATATGGAAAAGATAATGTATTTCTAATAGTACTGATAAGATCCCATCTGGCAAACTTATGAAAGTGGAAAATTGTTTTCATGTCTTACAAATATACTTTTGGATATTCACTTGCCATTTTTCCTGCTCTTCAACATACTTGTAATTACTTCTAAACTGTCTTTTTATATATACTTTTAATTTCAGAGAAGTTTAAAATCTGATATTATTTTGTATTACCATGACTCCCTCAGTTTCCATACATATCATTTAATTTTATCATTACATAGAACATCTGAGTTGTTGAGATTATTATCCACATTTTACAGACCAGAAAGAAACCTGAGCCTCAGAAAGAAGTTAGAGAGTCATCAAAGTGTGACTAGAACCTGGATTTTCCAAACTTAAATCTGGTAGGCTTTGCCCATGGCCCTGTCATTTTCTCAGTCATCAGGATTTCTAAAATGAACTGAATATTTATTTATCTCTGCATGCCAGTTCCTTTTGATGAAACTCAAAGGGAAGGAGTCTGGAGTCCCAATTTATTGTGTGGCTTTTATACTAGTGCATTTAAGTTACTCTTTTGATCTCTACAGTTTGTTTGTGGGCGGAATGGGGAAAAAGAGAAATGGAAAAATAGTCCATTAAGCCAGACAGCTGTGTTTGTGTTTGCAGCTGTTCATGTGCACAAGGGGCCATAGGGAGACCCTGTTCATTGGCAGAATAGCTGGACTCCTGGCCAGTAGATAGGGTGGCTCTTAAGAACAACACAGCCTTCTTTGTGGGCATTTTGTCAACTTGCTGAAGCGTGAGATAAGTAAGTATAGAAGAAACACAAAAGTCCTGCTCAAACTAGGCTTTTTCAGTTTGGAGCATTATTATTTTCTCTTTTTAAAAATATTAGACATGTTCATGCCTGACGGACTCAAGTAAACAGTTTAGTTCTGGTGAAGCTGTTTAATGGTAGAGTGACTGAAAATACTGATAGTTAAAAGTATGAATTCTGAAGCTAATTGAGCACTTACTATGTAAAGGTACTTGGGGATATAGCAGTGGGCAAAAATTCCTACTATCATAGAGGATGCATTTTAGGGGGAAGAGACAAATAAGAAATAAGTCAGTGAGTAAATGATATAGTTTAGTAGATAGTTATAAGTGTTCTGGGAAAAAATGGTTAAGGAGCATGACTGGTGTGCTATAAATGTTTTCCCCTCTTCTCTGGCCAATGTAAAATTTTTATTTTTTAATTGAACTTCCAATCCTTGGGCTGCTACTGACTCACCTCTTTTATTTTTATTTTTTGCAAGAATGAAGTTGCATCTGGTGGGAGCAAGTTTGTTGCCACCAACATGGCATGAATTAACAATGAGAAAGGAAAAGAAAAAAAATTTCATTATTAAGATGTAAGTAGGCTTTAAAAGTCCACATTCAAATTAAGATGTAAGTAGGCATTAAAAGTCCACATTCTTCTTGCTTTTTCTTGTATCTTGTATTTCAGTAATACTGAATTAGTTCTGCCTTGTTCAAGACCCAATTTCAGCCATAGAAAATCTTACTGCCCAGTCAAATAATATTTATATAATTCATCTACACCATTTTCCTATTTTAAAGATATTTGGGTACCTATCATCAAAGTGGAATAAACACAAAACAACACATGAAAGAAAGCCAGGACTAAGGAGTCTGCAACCATACCAAGAACAAGACTCAACACTCCAGAAGCCACAGAGCCTTCCAGCAGCACAGCAAGGGAGGACATGCACCCATTTCTCAGAGGAGACCAAGGTTTTCTTTCATCTAATTGCTTAAAAGATTTTTCATGTTGGTCAGTGAGGGAACAGGAAATAATATAATGGACAATTTTCTCACTGACAGCATCAGAGCAAATGCATATCTGTTATTGTTGAGTGTGCATAATGTGACAGAAATGTTCTTCCATTAGTCTTCTTTCATCTTCCTAAGTTTCTGAGGGAGAAGTCAATGAACAGGGCTTTGGAAACTGGGTTGGAGCCACGGGAAGTTGTAGCATTTCCACTGCAAGAGGAGGGGAAAGCTCAGGGCCTTTGCAGAAACCAGAGAAATGGTTTTCTTGGCCATTCCCTGAGGCTACCACCTAGTATTGGCTCTCTGTGTCAGTAGTTTGTAGATATTTTTTACAATAGATCACAGTTAGACATATATTTACTTTGCCAGTCAACATTCATGCACACACACACACACACACACACACACACACACATACAAATCCCTCAAATTTCCAAACAATATTTTCCTATATCACAAATGAGACACTCAATATTTTTATTTTATTAAGTTCTATTTTTATGTTGCTACTTGTTACCAACTAAAATATTAATTAAATGACACATTAGTTGGTCATAACCTATCAATGGAAAAACAACACTTTGAATCACTTGTTCTCAACCAAGACACCTTTTTACATTTTATACTTGTCTATTCCTAGATGATCTGATGTGTATAGGTGGTAAAATGTCCCTAAATAATTCAGTTATGCCCCTTCCCTATCCCATAGTTAATCCAAAAAGACAAAAAGCTAAAAAAAAAAAAAAAAAAGAACAGAAGCAAGAGAATGAAGAGGATTTTTCCTGAAGCTCAGAGCAGAGCTGGTCACTTCTGTTCTAGAGTGTGCTACCTCCTAGTAGAACATAGTTTTGGGCTCCAATTAAGACATAAACAATTGGACTACTACAATGCCCACAAAACAAGCCAAATATATTTTTATATGAAAGACAGTATATCCAAGGAGAGTCTACTCTCATGAAAGTCTGGACTTTTAATCCTTTACATGTTTAAGGGAAAGTTTTATGTTCCCCCAAAGACAAAGTTCCAGGTGCAATAGTGATCATGAGCTCCTGAGCACAGGTAAGAAGGCTTATCACCACCACATCTCCATCTGCTTCATTAGGTGTCCATTGACCTGCTAGGGTCCAAAGTTGTCTTGGATTTTAACATCCCAATGTGCATGTTATCAGGATGGCCAGGAACTTTAAAGACAGTATTCACCAGAAATATATTGGGTTCAATGACAGGGTGAGAGCCTATTTAAAACTATTCTTACTTCTGCACCAGAGTCCCTGCCAACCAACCGGTGGGAGCACAGGCCAAGCCCAGGACCACCTTCAGGGACTGCTGTACACCCAGCCAAGGTCAGACTGGAGATTGCTAGCCACCAATCACAAGGGAACCCAGATCCAAGGGAAGAACTGCCTCTGTGGACCCCTGAGGGAGACTGAGCCTAAGTGAGGCCCGGGACCATCCCCAGTTCCATGCCAGTGTTCCTGCTGACTAGCGGGAGCACAGGCCAAGGCCCAGGACCACCTTCAGGGACCTCCGAAGGAGCCCAGCCAAGGTCATGCCTGAGATTGCTACCCACCAATCCACCAACCCACAGGGGAACCCAAATCCAGGTGAAAGACTGCCTCTGGGACCCCAGTGGCTGAGGCCCAGGACTGCCCTCAATTCAGTGGCAGAGCCCTTGTTGATCTATGGGAGCCCAGGCCCAGGGCTAAACCCACCACCTGGGATCCCTGAGGGAGTCCAGGCCAAGATCAGGCCTAGCACTGCCCTCACAGGTCTGTGGGAGAGCCCAGGCTCAGGACCACCACTGCACATAGTGGGGATCCATGCTGTAGCTCCCTTCCTGTATCCATCTTGTACACTGCAGCCATCCCCATAGTTCTTCCCATTAATTAGCTTCTATCTTGGGTCAATAGACATGGCCTGGAGGCAGTGGCCCAACAAAGTGCTGCATTTCCGATCAATCAGCCCAAAGCCATTGTAACCACCCTTTTAGCCCCATCTCTGAAAGTGTTTGCATTCATATTTGGCCACTCCCACTGCCATCTTGACTTACCTCCACTACTGCTGCCACCACCTTTAGTGGCAGTAGTGTCTATCCGGGACACCTACTGGGGACTGGAAGTGACATCCAAGGTGAGATACAGGTAATCTGTAATGTCACTACAAGATTATAGAATAGAAACTGCAATGCCTCAGATCGACATTACAAGAAAGGAAGATACATAATCAACATGAAAAAACAAGGGGAAGAAAGTGCCTCAAATAAACAAAGATACTACAGTTATAGAATCCATTGACAGCACAGTCAATGAAATGTCAGAGAAAGAATTCAGAATGTACATAATTAAAATGATCTGCCAATTAAAGAATGACTTAAGCAAGCAAATACAGGCAAAAATTGATCTCTCCAACAAAGAAATAAGAGAGCTAACAAAGGCAACCACTGATCACTCCAACAAATTGATAGGAGAGCAAATGAAGGCAACCATCAAATCACACCAACAAAGGGATAAGGGAGCAAATACAGGTAGCAAAAGATTACTTTAAAAAAGAGCTAGAGATTGTGAAAAAGAAAAAAAAAAACCTCAAATTCTTGAAATGAAGGAAACAATAAACCAAATACAAAACTTGATAAAAAGCATCACCAGCAGACCAGAACACTTGGAAGACAGAAGCTCAGATAATGAAGACAAAATATACAATCTTAATAATAAAGTTGACCACACAGTGAAGATGGTAAGAAACCATGAACAGAACATACAAGAATTGTGGGATACCATCAAAAGACCAAATCTAAGATTTATTGGGATAGAAGAAGGCACAGAATTTCAAACCAAAGGAATGCACAATCTCTTCAATGAAATAATATCAGAAAATTTCCCAAATATGAAAAATGAATTGGAAAATCAAATACAAGAGGCTTACAGGATACCAAATGTACAAAATTACAACAGATCTACACCAAGGCACACTATAATGAAAATGCCTAGCATACAGAGTAAGGATAGAATTGTAAAGGCCACAAGAGAGAGGAATCAGATTACATACAGGGGGAGACCAATTCAGATATCAGCAGATTTTTCAACCTAGACCCTAAAAGCCAGGAGATCCTGGAACAACATATACCAAGCTCTGAAAGAAAATGGATGCCAACCAAGAATCTTATATCTAGCAAAACTGAGCTTCAGATTTGATGATGATAAAAACCTTCCATAATAAACAAAAGTTAAAAGAATTTACAGCAAGAAAGCATGCACTACACAGCATTCTCAGCAAAATATTCCATGAGGAGGAAATGATAACCAAAAATGAAGATATACAAAAAGAGGAACTACACTAAAGGAAAAGCTAATCAAAGGAAAAACCAAGTTAAGGTAAAAACCAAAAATAAACCATTGACTGGGATTAAAAATCATATTTCAATAATAACCCTCAATGTGAATGGCCTAAACTCATCAATCAAAAGACAAAGACTGACAGACTGGATGAAAAAAAAGACCCAACAATATGCTGCCTTCAAGAGACTCATCTCACAGGAAAAGACATCTGCAGACTGAAAGTGAAAAGATGGGAAAAAACATATCACTCAAATGGACCACGTAAACAAGCAGAGGTTTCCATCCTCATATCATATAAAGTGGACTTCAAACTAAAGTTAGTGAAAAGGGATAAAGAAAGATATTTCATACTTCTTAAGGGAATCATACATCAACAAGACATAACAATCATAAATATCTATGCCCCAAACAATGGGTTATCTATGTATATCAAAGAAATGCTTCTCAACTACAAGAATCAAATAGACCACAACACAATAATACTGGGTGACTTTAACACAGTTCTCTCACCACTGGATAGATCTTCCAAACACAAACTAAACAAAGAAACTGTAAAACTCAATAAAACAATCAATAATTGAGACTTAATAGACATATATAGAGTATTTCATCCATCAACGAGCAAACACACTTTTTTCTCAGCAGCACATGGATCCTTCTCCAAAATAGATCATATGTTATGTCACAAAGCAAATCTTAGCAAATACAAAAAAGTAGAGATAATACCCTGTATCCTATCTGACCATAATGGAAGAAAATTAGAAATCAATGACAGATTAAAAAATAGAAACTACTCCAACACCTGAAAACTAAATAATATACTATTGGATGATGAATGAATATCAGAAGACATTAGTGAAGAGATAAAAAAATTCTTAGAGGTAAATGAAAACTCTGACACAACATATCAAAATCTCTGGGACACCATGAAGGCAGTGCTAAGAGGAAAGTTCATTGCATTAAGCTCATTTATTAAAAGAAGAAAAAGTCATCAAATAAATGACTTGACACTACATCTCAAAGCCTGAGGAAAAGAAGAACAAACCAATACCCAAAGACGTAGAAGACAGGAAATAATTAAAATCATGGCTGAAATCAATGAAATTGAAACAAAAGAAATAATTGAAAAAATTGACAAAACAAAAACTGGTTCTTTGAAAAAATAAATAAAATTAACAAACTCTTAGCCACCCTAACAAAAAGAAGGAGAGAGAAAACCCAAATTACTAAAATTCATGATGAAAAAGGAAATATCATGACAGACACTACCAAAATACAGAGGATAATTAGAAAGTATTTTGAAAATTTATACTCTAGTATAATAGGAAACCCTGAAGACACTGACAAATTTCTAGAGGCATATGACCTACCAAAAATGAACCAGGAGGTCATACACAATTTAAACAGATCAATTTCAAGAAAGAAAGTAGAAGGTACCATCAAAAGCCTACCGACCAAGAAAAGCCCAGGACCAGATGGATTCTCAGCCAACTTCTACAAGACCAATACTCCTCAAACTATTTCATGAAATTGAAAGGGGGGAACTCTTCCAAACTCATTCTATGAGGCAAGCATCACCCTGATACCAAAACCAGACAGAGACACATCAAAGAAAGAATATTTCAGACCAATATCCCTGATGAACATAGATGCAAAAATTCTCAATAAAGTTCTGGCAAATGACATACAAAAACATATTAAAGTAATAATGCACCATGATCAAGTGGGGTTCATTCTGGGGATGCAAGGTTGGTTCAACATATGGAAATCAATTAACATAATCCATCATATCAATAGACTTAAAGACAAGAATCATATGATTTTATCAATGGATGCAGAGAAATCTTTTGACAAAATACAGCACCTTTTATGTTGAAAACACTAGAAAAACTAGGGATAGTAGGAACATACCTCAAGATTGTAAAAGCTATCTATGCTAAACCCAAGGCCAACATCATCCTAAATGGACAAAAATTGGAAGCATTCCCTCTAAAAATGGGAACAAGATAGAAATGACCTCTCTCACCACTCCTATTCAACATAGTCCTTGAAACTCTAGCCAAAGCAATTAGACAGATGAAAGAAATTAAAGAGATACAATAGAAAAAGAAGAATTTAAACTATCATTATTTGCAGATGACAGGATTCTATACTTAGAGGATCCAAAAAATTTCACCAGAAAACTTCTACAATTAATAAATTAATTCAGCAAAATAGCAGGATATAAAATCAACACCAATAAATCAATTGCATTTCTATACATCAGTGATAAACCCTCTGAAAGAGAAATTAGAAAAACTACTCCATTCACAATAGCCTCAAAAAAATAAAATACTTGAGAATCAATTTAACCAAAGAGGTGAAAGACCTCTACAATGAAAACTCTAGGACACTAAAGAAAGAAATTGAACAAGACCTTAGAAGATGGAAAGATCTCCGTTGCTCTTGGATAGACAGAATCAATATTGTCAAAATGGCCATACTACCCAAAGCACTATATAGATTCAATGTGATTCCAATTAAAATCTCAATGTCATTTCTTATAGAAATAGAAAAGGCAATCATGAAATTCATTTGGAAAAATAAGAGACCCAGAATAGCCAAAGCAATCCTTAGTAAGAAGAATGAAGCAAGAGACATCACAATACCAGAACTTAAACTATACTCCAAAGCTATAGTAACCAAAACACATGGTACTGCCACCAAAAATAGACATGTAGACCCATGGTACAGAGTAGAAGACACAGAGGTGAACCCACTTAAATACAATTATCTTATACTAGACAAAGAAGCCAAACACGTACATTGGAGAAAAGGAAGCCACCTCAGCAAATGGTGCTGGGAAAACTGGAAATCCATATGCAGCAAAATGAAACTAAACCCCTATCTCTCACCATGCACAAAATTCAACTCAAAGTGGATCACGGACCTAGGAATTAGGCCAGAGACCCAACGCCTGATAGAAGAAATAGTAGGCCCAAATCTTCATCATGTTGGCGTAGGACCTTACTTCCTTCACAAGACTCCTATAGCGTAAGAAGTGAAATCAAGAATCAATAAATGGGATGGATTCAAACTAAAAAGCTTCTTTTCAGTAAAAGAAATAATCAATGAAGTGAACAGAGAGCTGACATTCTGGGAATAAATTTTTGCCACACACATCAGACAGAGCACTAATCTCCAGGATATATAAAGAACTCAAAATACTTAACACCAAAAAAAGGAACAACCCAGTCAGTAAATGGGTGAAGGAGCTGAACAGACACTTCTCAGAAGAAGAAATAGAATCGATCACCAAATATATGAAAAAATGTTCAACATCTCTAGAAATTAGAGAAATGCAAATCAAAACTACTCTAAGATTTCATCTCACTCCAGTCAGAATGGCAATTATCAAGAATACAAACAACAATAAGTGTTGGCAAGGTTGTGGGGGAAAAGGCACATTCATACATTGCTGCTGAGACTGCAAATTGGTACAACCAATCTGGAAAGCAGTATGGAGATTCCTTAGAAAACTAGGAATGGAACCACCATTTGACCCAGCTATCCCACTCCTTGGTCTATACCCAGAAAACTTAAAAACAGCATACTACAGTGACGCAGCCACTTCAATGTTTATAGCAGCTCAATTTACAATAGCTAAACTGTGGAACCAACCTAGATGCCCTTCAATAGATGACTGGATAAAGGAACTGTGGTATATATACACAATGGAATATTACTCAGCAATAAAAGAGAATAAAATTATGGCATTTGCAGGTAAATGGATGAAGTTGGAAAACATGCTAAGCAAAGTAAGCCAATCCCAAAAAACCAAATGCTGAATGTTCTCTCTGATAAGTGGATGCTGATCCATAATGGAGGAGGGGACATGGAAAGAATAGAGAAACTTTGGTCAAAGGAGAGTGAGGGGGAGGGGGCATGGGGACAGTAAAGATGGTGGAATGAGATGGACATAATATCCATGTATGACTTCATGTATGACTGCATATATGATGTGATTCTACATTATGTACAACCAGAGAAATGAAAAGTTGTGCTTCATCTGTGTACTATGAATCAAAATGCATTCTGCTATCATGTATACCTAAGTAGAATAAAAAATAAATTAATAAAAAATTTAAAAACTATTCTTCCTCTATGTAAGAAAATTATTTTCAGTAATAGTTGTGGTATAAAATTATACTAGGCAACATAATGAGACTGACTCAAAATAAAAAGTAATAAATAAAAAAAAGAGCAGGGTGCAGTGGCACAGGCCTGTAATCCCAGCACTTTGGGAGGCTGAGACAGGAACATTGCGAGTTTAAAGCCAGCCTCAGCAACAGGGAGGTGAGGCGCTAAGCAACTCAGTGAGACCCTATCTCTAAATTTAATAAAACACAAAAATAGGGCTGGAGATGTGGCTCAGTAGTCAAGTACCCCTGAATTCATTACTCAGTACCAAAATAAATAAATAAATAAGAGGTCTGGGGATGTGCCTCATTGGTTAAGTGTCCCTGGGTTCAAATTCCTGGTACTCCTCCAAAGATAAGTAAATAAAATAATAATACAAGACAGACGTGTAAGAGTTTATATTTTAAAAATTGTTCTTGATACATATAACCATGCAAGTGAAAACTAAAATTAAATATTTTTAATAATATATTGTATTATAAAAAGAAGAGAAAACTATACATGAAAACATTTTAATTATGCTAACATATATTTTGAAAAAAACCTTATATGTCATGGTAATGAATAATAACATTTCATTTTCAGTCCATTTTTAAACTTTTATCTTCTAGAAATTTGTCAATGATATTGTTAAATCTGATCTCAGCATATTTATATTCAGTAAAGAGTATAGTCAGATTTATCCCATCTATCTTTGTTCATAGTTGATTGAAGAATACTTTTTATTAATTTGCAATTTAAAGCAATTGTTTTTCAAGGAGTGACAGATAATAAGAAATAAGAAAAGGCTTAAACATAATCATAGATTTGTTAGAAATTCCTAAATAATTCCAATTCACAAAAAGAAATTCCAGAAATTTCAATATAGTTCATTTTGTTTTTCCTTTAGGATCAATTTAAGAAACTTGCAAATTTCTCTGCAGTTCAAAATTTCCTACTAAAAACCTTCAACTTTATTATTGGTTTCTATCATATTTTTAACATCTTCTGAGGTCTTTCATCTCTAAAAATCAGAAATTCCCTGAATGTTTGTGAAACTGGAATTATTTAATCCACTGCTTTTGAATGAGCTACATAATTATAGTAACTCAAGTTCTATTTGTCTTTATATCCACAATGTTGTTGTTGTCTATTAATAAACTGCTGTTTAAAGACATGGGTACATATCATACCACAGAGGATGAAGATCCAAATTGGGGCCAAAGCAAGCCTGAGATGGCTATATAGTTGGAACTTCTCTGACTTCTTTTCCATGTAGAATATAATGTTTACCAAAGGATAAGTGACACAAATTTACAATTTGAAGCTTAGGTAGTGCACTGTTTTAATTTGATTCTATGTGTAGCAATTGTCTTCAACTTAGATCAACAAAAATATTTCTGGGGGAAATTTATTGACAGTGTTTGCAGTTGTCAATGCACCATGATGTTAAAAAGCAGGCTGGTGCTTATTTGACTTTATATTGTTTTTAAATTCTGTGTAGACTCCCTTCTTCATCTACACTGGTGTGTACTGTTGACACGGTCCCACTGCTGATATGTCACTGGAAAAACAGGTCTTTAGGAAAGATTTGAAAATTTGAGTTGTGCTGTGGTGCCCACTCATTGCAGTCCTCCCCAGCTGCCCCGACAGCTTCCTGGGCTTTTCCTTTCTATACTGCAGTGGCGAGTTTCTGACATGGGACTCCCTACCAGTTGTTTTCTGAGAACAGAAAAAGAGGGATATAGAGAGAAAGAACAAGTTTAATCTCCTGTGGAGCATTCTGCTACCTGGGTAACACCAATCCTCACCTTTGATAACATTCACGGTCTCTGGTGACCTAACCCAGTAGCAACTCATCTCTGGAGTAGATCTAGAGAAAAACCTTGTGCCTGCCCTAGAGCCAAGATTTTAGATGGGCAGCATATGGTCATATATGAGAAAAAAGTGCATGTACTCACATCCCAGCATTGGATTCTCACATCTACCATTGATTTGTCATGCAAACATGGGCCAATTAGTCCCTGTGTGCACAGCATCCTCATCTATGGAGTGGGGATCCTAATAGTCCCTACCTCACAGAGATGGGAATAATTAAATGAGATAGTGCATGTTCAGTGCCTAAGTCATTGCTTGGTACATAAAAAACCCTCAATAAACATGATTATTAAAGGCATGAAAGAAATGTGCAAATCAATAAAGGCAGTTCTTTCGTGGTTTTAAGTAAATGCTACAAAGTTTTTTATTTCTGAGACCAATCAGATTCCAGTTCAAACAAAACTTTGTTTATCTCATTCACAGCATTTTTTAAGAGGGTTTCACCACCCACATATCATCTCTAGACACCTGGCAATCTAGATTGGATTGAGTCCAAATAACAAGAGACTCTTGGTCCTAAAAGTTACCTTTAATTGCACAAGAATTCAAATTCCCAAGAAAATCTATGGAAGCAACCCACCAGTGTTTTTCTCTTTATCTCTAATACCTTTTTTCTGTAGATTAGTTATTTGTTGGTGTCCATTGACTGATTCCAAGACCCTCTACAAATACAAAAATCCTTGGATGCTTAAAAGATGCTCAGATCTCTTTTATAAAAGTCTTAATATTTGCATATAAACCATGTACATCCTCTCAAATACTTTAAATCATATCTAGATTACTTATTACCTAGTATAATATAAATATTATATAAATAGTTGTTAGACTGTATTGTTTAGGGAATAATGACAAGAAAAAGTTCTACAATGTTTAGAACAGACACAATGTGGTGTTTTTGGTTTTTTGGCAGTTCTGAGCATGAACCCAGGGTCTCACACATGCTAGGCAAGCACTTTACCATTGTATACTTCTAACTCCAGATACAATCTTAAAAAATATTTTCAATCTGTGATTGGTTGAATTCACAAACACAGATCCTGCAGATACAAAGGAGGGTCTGCTGTATAGGGGAATATTATTCCTAACTACAGCATGAATAAACTGAGACTCAGAAAGCAAAATGAGTCATCTAGGTTAATTTCATGGCAGAGCTAATGCTAGAATTCTGATTTCAAGTCTGGTGCTGTTATTTGAGTAGTAATTGCAATTAAGTTTCAGAATGTAGCTGTAGCTCGGTTTCCCTTCCTTCTCAGGTTTTTCTGTCATGAGGACCTGCTTTTTACTGTCCTACTGATATCCAAGAAGACCCTGAAAACTCTCAGGAGTAAGTTTCAGTGAGATTCAAAATGGTGTGTGTGTGTGTGCGTGTGTGTGTGTGTGTGTACGTGCGGACAAGTGGGCTGGGGTGCCAGGGTGGAGAATAAGGCTAAGGAACAGGGATATTTTAATTGACGGGTCATTTTGTGGAATGAGTATTTGAAGCTGAAACATTTCAATAAGTCTTTCCTTTTGACCTGGTTTCTTCAGTCCACAGACTTGCATGCCAGGATCCTTCATCACTTTTTGGCCAGTGGCCACAGTTTGGAATGTTGATTTTATTGCTTCTGCTTGGCATTTTTAAGGACAAGGGCCTCGTCCTCTCCTTTACCTGGATTGGAAGCTAGTATATTTGCTCATATCCATTTTAAGTCCAAAATGAAAAATGTAAATAATAAGCATGTTTCAGTGGAATTTTAATAGGCATCATATTTAATATTTGTACAGAGGATGAGATCATTTAAAAATAATTTCTATCAACTGATGTAATAGCGCCTCTAGTCCATTGTGAATCTGAAATGCTTATATTACTTTAATATTTATTAAAAATGAATATCGTGGTTTCAGATGATGTAGACAAAAAGAATGCTTTAGAAGACATAAGTAAAAATTTTTCAGGGAAACTTTCACAAAACAAATCCTATTTTCATGTTAAAATGGTGGAAAATTCAACCACCCATACACTTGTATTAATATCATGAATTGGAACAAAAACATATACAATAATCACAGGAAATGTTCAGAGCAAAGCTGACTGGTGCCCCTGCTAGGTTTCAAACTTAGAATTCCTAAAAATAAAAGCCAGGGTGTGTGATTTGGTTCACTTTATATTTGTTTGGCAAAGGTGTAGGCAAATTGAGGTTGTATATTATCTTTGCCTCACTGCGTTTATTTCCTCCTACTATCACAGTAATAATTTCCTCAATGTAATTCTAGAAGCTTTCAAGCACCTACTGTATACCATACTCTGTGCCGGGTACTCTAGGTGATTCAAAATTAAATAAGATGCCCTTAAAACCAGAGGCCAAGACAGGCCTGATATAACGAACTGTGATATTGTTTTTACACTAGTGTTATGAATGGTGGTAGCTCCCTCGAGAACTTCAGAGAGAGGCAGAATTTGCTGATGGTGGAGCAGAGGAAGAAGTGTGAGCTTGGGCACACTTTGGAAGGTTTAGAGTACATAGGGGACAGGCAGGAGATGAGGCTAGAAGGGCAGAGCAGGTTACTACAGGCCTTCCCTGCGTGCTAACGGGTGTAGACTCGCTTGCATGAGCAATGGAGCAACAGTAATGTGTGTAGAAGAGTGAGAAGCACGTAAAAGAAACGCTAGTGATGTTGCTTCCTCATGGCACTGAGGCTCTTGTGATAGTGTCAGGATTTCTGCTGAGTCTGAGGATTTGGCATTGAAGTTGGAAAACTGGGGACAGTGTAGTCAAGTGTTGAAGAGTTGCGATGGGGGATAAGAAAGAGGGCCAACCAGTAACGAGCAAGAAGATTAGCAAATAGCTAAAAATAAAAATGAAAAAGAACCTACAGATTGATCATACAGCTAATTAGCTCTGCCATACCAACTTTCTATGGCGACAGTCAAGGTGAAGACAGTAGTGTTGATATTATTGATAACTGTTAATTTCACAGACACATGTTTTCTGAGGTCCTCCTAGTCCCCTCAAATGCCTGTGGTCACTCATCTTTCATCAGAATCTGAGACGAAGGCCAAAAATGTGCTGATGTGTCCTGAGAGGTGGGGGTGGAAATATTTTACCAAGAAAAGACATGACGCCTTTTTGACAAGAGACAAATGTTTCATTCAAATGCTGCATTTCGCATATTGGAAACTGTAATGAATTCCTGTGCACTTCTCTACCTAGTTCACAATGTCAGGCCCAGGCATCGAAGCACCTCAGGCTTCCTTTACAAAATTAAATTTAATGTTACACCCTCCAGTAGAATGGTGCATAAATCAAGCATTTGATTTGCATAGACTGTAGCAAGCAGCCCTGTTCTGGACAAATATCAACCTAACTCTGATTATTATGTCAGGGACAGGAACAAAGCAATCTAGGACTTCCAATAAAAGTCTGGTACCAAGTGTAATTCATGCTGGTATTACACTGCTCTGTGTCAAGCCTGTTATTAAAACTCTTGTTTTAACCTCCTCTTTTCATTTCAAAAGAAAATGTTTTTCTTGACCTTCCTATATTCAGAAAACCAGTGCACAGTCAAACCAGTACTGTTTATAAACTGGTGTCTACTAGTGACAACCATGGGCATATTTATTTTCACTCCCCCATCTACCCCCAAAGTACAAGAAGGGGCACATATGAGTAATCAAGTGGAAAGAAGGGAAACAAAGGGCATGGGGTAAAATACACCACAGGAGATTAGGTAGCATGGATATTCACTAACGTGCTACCTCTGGCCATTGTCCCAAGAGAGTGCCAAGAACTGTTTCAAAGCAGACAAGTTTAAAAAAACAACTCAATCACCAAAGTTAATGCATATTTGGATGCTGAACATGCATCCAATTCAGGAAAAGCGAGGCTAAATATGCAGCATGTGGTCTTGTTTTTGGCCTCTAGCCTACGTTGAGTTAAACATTTTCCTCACCCATATTTTCCCCATCACAGATTACCTGAACTATTTTTTTGAACTAAAAGTAAAACCACTGTGATCAGAAATTGAGTGAGGCCTTGAGATAAGAAACATTTTCACAAATGCAAAATGAGTCTGCTTTAAATCCCCTAAGAACATAAATAGATCATGGACTCACACATATTCTACTCCACATCAAGGCCTGTCATGTTTATTCTGGATTGCTGCAGGGGTATTACAAACAGAGCTCGCTCCTGAAGCCAAGTGCATTTCCAAGACGGCACAGCTGTCCAGAACACATAACCAGGTGAAGATGTGATCCTGAGAGCTATGCTGATGATTTGGTATCTGCAGTATAATTTCTCCCAGCTGTCCATGAACATCTGTTAGAATTTGGAATGCTTCAAGATCTGAATAGGTGAAAGTAGGTGTCTGAACAAATTTATGATGTTTTAAGGATAGTAAATTAGGATTCATTCATTCATTTGCAAATGGAATATGTCCACAAATATTTATTAAATTGATACAGTATGTCAGTCACTGTGCTAGGTGATGTGGAGGTTGTGAAAATGAATCAGGTCTATATTTGCAAGGAGTTTATTTAACAAAATTAAGATATATGATATATAAATAACTATTGTACAAGATGAAGGTGTCACAAGATACATAGGTATAGAAGAGGAATATATTATTTCTGATTGGAGGAAATTAGGGAGACTGAGTGGGCAGGGATTGGCCATATCAAACAGGAGCAGAAAAGGAAAATCCAGTGATGGGGAAGGGCATGGGGAAATGCTTGGATCAAAAAATCCCCTGTGCAGGCCACAAATAATGAGTAGTGACTAAGTCCACACAGTGAACTAGTGAGTGAATGAATGTATGTGAGAGAAATAAGGAAGGAAAGATGGATGGGGGGAGAGGGGCCAGCCACTGACTACTGGAAAAAGCAGTTTAGATAATAAAAACTAAGCAATATGGAATCATTAAGGATTTGGGACAAGGAAACCACATGATTTAATGTATTTTGGGGAGATTGATATGGCCACAGAATATAAAATAGATTCAAGAACAGAGACTGATATTAAGACGACTGGTTAGTTCTATAGAGAAGAAAAGACTGGCCAAAAGAGGAGAGTGGCAGTTGGAATAGCGAAGAAGGAAGAATATTATGCAAGCAGAATCCACAGACGTGGCAAGAGATCGGAGAACAAGAAAAGGTCAAAGGTGATTCTTTGGGTGAGCAGAAAAATTTGTTACCAATAGCAAAGAAGTTTATTTTTCTTTTATTTGAAAAGGACCGATGCCATTGAGCTCAAAATGCAATTTAAAGACACTTGCTGTTGACTGTAAACTCCCTATTTCACCGTAATTTGGGTGAAGTTGAGTGGACTTACTTGGACTTGGGAGAATGAGGAGAAATAAAATAATTCTAAATGGTTGCTATGGTTATGAGATCAGCATAAAAGTTCTTGTCATTTATCATTCTGATTATCCTACTAATATTTTTAGAAATCATTAGAGAGCCAGAGTTTAGCCAATCCCAACTAGAGCAAATGGATAATTTCAGGTAAATTGACTTTGTTGATCATGATTTAAAGATTTGTATTGGAATAGAATAGTATCTAGTCCAATCCAAGTTTATTTTGAAAGTTCAGTCAGACCACTTCATGGATAAGGTATTTTCTAATTGACTGAAACACCCAGCAGGCTGATCTCTAAGTCAGCCTGTCAATACCCATACAGAGAAAACCAGTGCATCCCCCAGCACCATCTCTCAGGCCAAGTGATTAACTATGCATCCGTCATTTAGCATAATAAATGTGAAGTCAGAGTCTTTGAGTGTTGCCACAGGCTTCCTGCTGTGGAAATAAATGTCCTTGCACCTTTGCCAGCTTAGAACAGACCTAAAGAATTTGCCTTAAGTGTCAGGAGCAATAAGCACCCCTACAGATTTGAAATAGAGCCTAGAAGTAGTTAATCCTACCTGCCAGGCAAAGTGGAATATATAATTATCCCTGCCCTCTGAGTTTGAAATAAACCTATTTTAACTCATAAACTTTTACTGTCTGATGTGGGACACCTATAAAAGCTTAAATTGAGCAGCAAATATACCACTTTATGGTAATTTTTTGAAACAAATATTTTTTTATAATTCTAGTCTTTTGAGAAAAATAATAGGTGATTAGAGAATTTAAGTATATCTTTTCATAGACATATGGCGATATACATAAAGGATATATAAACTCTAGATTATGATTTCCAACCTATTTTAATTCACCTGTATCAATTTTGTTAAAATATTTGCAGGATTGAAAATTTGGAATTTAATGGGTTAATGGGAAACAAAAGGTAACCCTTTACTGGCCATTAGGATCCCATTTTCTAAAATTTGACATGTGTCAGCTTTAAAAACTGTTGCTTCTAATTTGGAAGAAATCCTATGGACCCTAGAGATGGCAACTATGGAGCGAATGAAGACTCCATTTTGAAAATCTCTTCCTTCCTCTCAGAGGAAGAAGAAAAGTAGATGCTGCAATTACAGAATCTATCATCAAACAACTGCCCAAAAGGCATTGTTTCTTCTTAAAATCCCCCAGTCAATTTTAAAAAAGGCTATATTTAATGTGCCAAATTTCTGACTTTGTCACTTTAGTAAGCTAACACAATAGCTAGAATAATCTGGTTACTAATTCTAGTTGGTGTCTGCCTCAATTACTTGATTCAGGTTATTGCTGCTGTAAGAGACATGTTATCATATAAAATGCAGCAATTGTTTGATCAACTTAAGTGATATCATTTGAGGCAGGGCATATTGAAATCAATGTCCTCACATCTCCACTGGCCGTTGCCAGAAATTTGCCTCTGACCTGAAATAAATAGTTGTGGTTCTTGAGCTATTTAAGCCTGATTAAGGTATTTGTTATGCATTTGACGGTACAGGATAGTGCACAGTGTCAATTCTCAACTGTCATCATCATGATTAAAAAGGGTAGAAGAGAGTGACCCCTCTGAGGAATGAGTTGTAATAAATAATGACGATGCCACGAACCTCTACTCCAGTCACAGGGTTGAGCCAATGCGAATAAAAACCCTGGTAGGATCTCTAACCAAAGAAGTTGCTAAGCAAATGATGAGGATTTTCTTATTAATAAAAATTAGTTTCTGTTGTCCGGCTATTGTTAGGGGATTTTGTTATGAATACAAATGAAAAACATGCAATTGACTTCAGAGAAGCACCACACATAACCTCCTTGGTAAGGGTTGGCTTATTGGAAGTTTTTTAATTTGAAAAATAATTTAGGTTAAGGAAGGCAGTTCAATCAAAATTCCAGCAAAGAGATGACTTTGGCATGCCTAAACCAGTAGCATAGTTGGATTGAAAGGAAAAAGAACAACTTGCAAGTACTTGAAAAAAAAAAAAAAAGGTTGACAAGTGTTCAAAATGTTCATTTGCTCTTTCCTTGCCAGTCCTAAGAATGGGCCAAGTGACAGCAATTAAAGGCAGTTTCTCATCTTGAGAGCCTCAAAGAACAGCAGTATAATGTCAAACAACCAGTTCAGCTGACTTATTCACTGAATTGTCTGAGAAACTCTCCCTCAGCTGGAGCCTACTTTTTAGCAATGATGAATTGAATAATGAAAACAGGATAACAATAGTAGTAAAAACATTAATCACAATTATTATTAAAAATATATCATGATTCATGCATGTGTTACACACTTTGCATGGATTATCTTTTATACTCCTAACTAAACACTCTAGGTTGATTCTATTATTACGTCCTTTTTTTTTTTTTTTTTTTAAAGGTGAAAGGTTAAGAAACACGTCTTGGCTTCTATGTGGTGGATCTGGCCTCAAATTTAGGCAGATTCTTCCTTCCCTTATGCTATAATCCTTTCCTAAATACAAACGCATTTGTATAGATTTCAAAAAACTGAATCTTGTTTAATTGTGCCAGAGACAATTTTTTGATGTAAAAGATTCAAGTTATGATGTTTATAAAATGATTATCACCCATTCCTTTAAAACTGTTTATTAAGCACCTGCTATGTGCCTGGCACTGCTGATGCTAAGAAAATGTGAAGGCTAAGATATAGTCCTTGATTTTAGAAAATCCTTTGTCAACTGGGTTAATTTACATAAGTATACAATATATTCATATATGTATTTTCTGGGCATAACCATGATTTTCATGCTTTCCCCTGCCCTTTCTTTCTTCTTTTGTGGTATTAGGGATTGAACCTAGGGCTGCTTTGTAACTGAGCTATGTCCCTAGCCTTTACTTTTTTTTTTTTTTTTAATTTTGGGAGAGGATCTTACTAAGTTGCCAAGGCTGACCTTGAATTTGTGATTGTCCTGCCTCAACTCACCAAGTTTCTGGGATTACAGATGTGTGTTACCATGTCCAGTCATCTTCATGTTTTTAATATGCTAACCCATTACAAATTTAGATTTTCATGCTACAAATGCTTGAGTCAAGGTTATTATTGCTCCAAAGTGGAAGAAACTTCTGTCTGTGTGGTTAATTATAAAAAATATAAAAGTAAAAATAAAATCAGGCAATACATAATAGCATGAAGAAAATAAAATCTTCCATAATCCTTATCCAGTGACAAATACTATTAATATTTTTTTACATTTCTAATTTCCTTCAAGAACTTTTCTTTTCTTTCTTCTTTTTATGAAAACTGAAATAATACTGTCTTTGGTGTTTCATAGCCTGCTCAGTGTGTCTAGTAACAATACCAGGCAATGGACCTTTTGTTGAGCCAAAAAATATAAATTTAGAAAATCAGTTCTAATTCTGCGTAGCATTTTATTTAGCCACACTTTATTTTACCTATTCCCATCTGATGAACATTTAAATTGTATCTAGTGTTATTTTTGTAAAACAACTTCAGATAGATTCTTATACATAATTCTCTTCACTCTTATTAGTCCTAGAAGAGTAATTGCTAGTAATAGACTGTCAAGCCAGAGGCTGTGTTCCTCTTTGAAAGGCCTTGACAAAAATTCACAAATTACATTCTAGACAGTTTGTAGTAAATCTTCTTACCTAGAAGTATGGTATGAAATTGCTTGTTTTATAAGCTCACGATGGTCAATAAAATAATAGTGCCCAACAATTATATGGGACTTGATTAGAATAAAATGTTTTTAAATATGTTATTTTATCTGTGCTTTACCATTCCCTGTGAGGTCCGTAGGTCCAGTTTATTTCCCTCAATTTATGGTTGAAGAAGTCAATATTTTGCAAAATGAGATTCTTTTTCTGGCTCTAGCTCCAGAAAGGAGCTAGGAACCAGAAAAAGCCTAGGAACCAACACACTCCAGATCATCCCAGTGACGTATTCGTAGAGATCACTTGTATTTTGTTTCTGATGCAACATATCAAAGTGTGAATTAAAAATATATTAAAAAGTGTGAATTTTGCTTTACTTAAGTAATAGCCCTTGCCTTAAAGAGTAGTATTATATATTTTTTCTTCCAGATAGGACTGACAAAAGTCAGTCTGGCCCTTCTTGTTCCTCTCAATCTGCAGTAGCAGGCCATCTCCTCTTATTACTGAGCCCAGTTCTTCCAGAACTGCAGTGTGAACAAGGAGATGAGTAGGAAATATTCCTACACTGCTGGCTCTGCACTCCCCTCATATTCAATCACAAAGACTAATGAATCAGAGATGATTACGGTGGTAAAAATCCAAATGCAGATTTTTGCTGTCCTTATTAATGAGAGAAAAATATAGTAGACCATTGGCCTAAAGGCTCCAGATGCGATTCCTTTGTAACTTAGAGTGCATTAAAAAAGCTTCAGTCAGCAAGATAAGTTAATTTTTTTATGACCTTTATAAACTCTTTTAGCCTGTATCTCGGGAGCTTCTCTTAAAGATTAAATTTTTAAAAATCCTTTTAGCTTAGGCCGACACAGCATCAGAATCTTTTTTGCTTCAAAGCCTACATCCAAAATCTATAAAGAAATTCTGTTCGTGACAATTATTGTCAAAGTAATGATTAGCTAACATGTCATTTTTAGTTTTTACTGTTCTTGCCCCTGCAATACTAATCCAATACAGCTCACTTCTTCTTAATGTAAAAGTTGCCTGAAGAATGCATCATTCCTGGTTAACTTTGCCTACATTTGCAAATTCTTGAAAAAGCAAATGGAATTGTCACCGGAGTCACCTCTTTCACGTGACTGTTGGGTCAAAGTGAGAGTGTGGGGGCACAGATATCAAGATTTTATTTAAAAAAAAAATCTCCATCTTAAGGACTGATGAGTTGCATTAATGGCACAATTGGCTAAAGTAATGGGTGTAATTTTGCAGGAAGAAAGAATGTTGAAGGAATGTGAATGGTTCTTCATTGAAGGCATCACAAATTATCACATGAAACTTTTTTTTTTAGCCTTTTCTTCTCACCTCTTTAGTTTTAGAGCATCGGTTTCTTTTAAACACTGGGTTTTGACTGGCTTGATTGGTGACTACAAGAGCCATCATCCTAGGCATCTGTCACTACTTCTATTACATCTAACCTACTGACCCAGAAAATCTGTGGTTGACACAATTGATTTCTCTATAAGATTCATTCAGCATTTATTTTATTTTTTGACATCCACCTACAAGGTCTCATAGAAACTCAGTCCCTATATCTCTGTGTAAGAGAAACACAGCCCTTTATAAAAGGTGCAGACCCTGAAGTGAGGGGCTGGATGGGAGCAGGAGTCCTGCTTAGAATGATTCACTGAATTAACCGCATTTGTGAAGATGTATGTGAGTGTTGGCGTCACTGAGGATGGCGTACAGCCCCAGGACAGTCCTTGGGGGAAAAACGACATCAATTGGCAATACTAACAACAGAGATAAGGGAAAAACAAAAAAAGGCTCAAGTTAGACTTAATTTTGCATTATTGAACTTTGCTCTGGATAAACTTACAAACTTCACTTCATGTTATTTCCCTCCTTCCCTCTTCAAATCCCTTCCCCCGAGTCAGCAGCTGGGTTTTACACTAAGGTACAAAGACCTCAGGCTTTCAATAGATGCTTGACAGTTATCTATTACTTCTCATATCTACCTCCCCACTACCTCATTATATAAAAAGGTTACATGATTTTTTTTCAAGGCATATAGATAATTAGCTGCCAGATTCAAAATTCAACCTCAATTGTTTATCTTATAAATATATTGACATCTTCCTCTGTGCTCTAAAATCTAATGATCTTGCTTGATCATGAATCATCCTAGGAGATTTCCTGAGAAATGAGCAATGGGAAGGAACATGGGGACCTATATGAAATTGCTGTAGTGGTCTTTGCTTACTGAATTCATATATCTAAGCAGATTATTTCCATTTTAATCTTATAAACTGAGAAATTCCAGCTTGGGCTGAGCATCCTATCTAATCATATAAGTTAATATTTTAGATTTTTCATTGATATTGATTACCAGAAAAACAATATTAATAATATATACATGGACCACATTTTCTAGATAAATCCTCTTTTTAGTTTGACATAGAACAATAAAAAAATGTCTTACTGACCATATGCGTGACTATACGGAGGGTTTGTAAGGTCAACGTTATTTACACATTTCTTCAGCTTTTTGGTTGTTTCCTTTTCACAACAACAAAGGAACAGGAGCTATCATTTTGGAGAGAAGGAAGGACAGTTGGTTGTATGAAAGATACAATACTTCCAGAGTTCCTGGAGCTGAATTTCACTGTAGTGCCACCATGAAAGATCTGAAGATCATTATTTACTAGAAATAAAGGAACAAGGCAGAAATTGATTACTATGGCTCTAGATTTATGTTTCCTCTGCTCTCTATATATGTTTCTTTTTGTCCTAACTTCATGGGGAGGATATTTAATACATAATGGAAGGAGCCTGTTGCTTTTGATTTATTTTTTGTTTATTATTTTTGGCATTCCATAGAGAAGTTTTGGAAATCTATACAGTCTCTATGTGTGTCTGAGGGCCCTGGGCATAGATGGTGTAGACTTAAAGGTTCTGAAGGGACCTGGAACATCCTCTACTTGCTGAGTTCTCTTTTAATAATCAGTTTATATCATTTGACCATGAAATGAGCTGCCTTTCTCTCTTTGTATGTTTTGCATCACATTATGAGGACAGATACAAAGGCTAATTTAGTCATAATTACAACAGAACAACGCTTTGTAGTATCTATTTTTTTTAGGCTATCTCCCTTTCGTAGGACCCCAAATAATGACTCTTACTAATCCTAGATAACTCTCTCTTGACAATTTATTAGAGAATTGTGCTCATGTGATTCATGAAAGCAAAAATATAGAGAGGTGAATCAAAGATAATTTTCTTATGTACATATATGAAAATACTTAAGTGAATCCCACCATCATGTACATGCACAAGAATGGGGTCCTAATTAGAATCAGATGTATTCCATACTTGTATAATTTTATCAAAATGGATTCTAATGTCATGTATAATTAAAAAGAACCAATAAAAAAGAGATCGCATTTAAATTAAAAAGAAATACAGAGTGGTTATGAAATTAAATTTACTTTGGGTGAATAAGAGGATGGTTGGTGATGTAGGTAGGATGGAACCTGTCTTTAAATGCTTTATAATTAAGCATTTAGGTAGAAAATAAAAGGTAGGTAGAGAGTCAGTTAATACCCATTTAACATGACAAGTAAATAGAAAGTTGTGTTGAAAGGAAGGGATGCGTTCTGCTATTACATGAATCTATGACAGTTAGAGGGAAAGCTTGCAGAGAGAATGAAAATAGCAAGACTATCCAGTATTACATAATGGTAGAACACCCTGGAGATCTAGAGCATGAAAACTTTTAGGAACCCTTAAAAAACCCAATATCTACTTGAGCCAGATTTTTACTTTTGAATACATTGGAGTAACATGTTAATAGTACAGATTAAGGTCCAGTTTGTAGATGATAAATTCTGAGAAGTAATTAGGTCAATAATTGACTCTGCAGTTTTAAAAATTGGGAAACAAATTCAGAGAAACCACTTCATAGTAACAGAGATGTGAAACATAGATTTGGGGTGGGAACTAGCAATAGGTAGTAATAAATAAATTTCCTTTTGAATGTGTTAAATTTTGCATGATACATACTCTTTGTAAAACCCAAAGCCAGAACCCTCAAATGGTTTTAGCAGTTATATGACCAAAACAAAACAAAAACAAAACAAAATTCAGGCAGAGTGTGGCTATTTACCAAATGGACATGACTGATCCTGAATTTGACCTTCTCATGGTGTTGGCTTTCTCCTGGACTTGACCTTCTCATGGAGTTCTCTTGTACTGAACCACTCAATATCTCCAGGCCGAGGGCCCTAATTAGTATACTACCCAAGTATGAACAAATTATTTTCGTGGTTATGTTTAACCAAGATGAAACAGTATTGTTTTAAAAATTATGGTTACTATATACTAAAGACAAAGGGAAAACTAAAGAAGATATAAGAAGTCAATATTAAAAACAATGGAGTTTTGATTCTATCACAGCTAACTTGTTCCCAAACTTAGATTTTACCTCAATATGTAAATTGTCTTCCAAGATAGGTACCTGTAATTGTAGCAGGATAGTCAAACTTCACTTAAAATTTTGCTATCTCCCTTTCTAGCTACAAATGTATTTTACCTTCTGGGTTCCATAAGAATTTCTGCCACCTAAGAACTGGCCTGTACGGTACAGAAATAAACTTATTCTATATAATAACAGGATAATACTTATCTCGCATAGTGCCAGTGTTCTAGATATATAGGTCCAAAGAAATTGAAGACTATGTATTTGGAGGCCTGGGATTGTAGCTCAGTGGTAGAGTGCTTGCCTAATATGTGTGAGGCACTGGGTTTGATCCTCAGCACCACATAAAAAAAATAAAATTATTGTGTCCATGAATGACTAAAAATATTTTTAAAAGAGGAATCTGTATTTGGAAGTCAGGAAAAGTATCTATTTGAGATTCCTTCACATATCAATACAAGTTGAAGTGACTGGATTGGTTAAGCTTATCAATTCCTAGAAGACCAAGAAAGCAGAGTTGGAGCCAGTAGCAGTGTTAAAGGAACAATGTGTAACTAATGTCACCGGGAGGTGAGGCAGATTCACTGGGCTGGCCTCAGGAGGTACAGTCACTCCTCAGTGTCTGCAGGGGATTGGTTCCAGGATGCTGTGCAGACACCCAAATCTGTAGATGCTCAAGTCCCTTACATAAAATTCTGCACACAGTATTTGCATATAACCTATATACAGTTCTCTGTATATTTTGAATCATCTCTAGATTACTTATAGTACCCAAATACAATGTATATGCTATGTGAATAGTTGTTATACTATGTTGTGTGGGGAATAATGACAAGAAAAATCTCTATATATTTGATAAAGATGCAGATTTTTCTTCTGAATATTCTTGGTTCTTAGTTGGTTGAATCCACTTATATGAAGAGCTGACTGTAATTGTTAACCTTTCCATGAACAGTTTGTGTGGCTAGGTACTAATTATCAGTTTCTTTGGGTATGCTTAAACTGTGATGCTTGTTTATATTTGTGATTTCTTTATCAAGGCCACTCCTATTTGGATATTAGCCAACATTTTTAGCTAAGATGTTTCTTAGCTAAGATGTTTCTTAGCTAAAAATGTTTAAATAAGAATTTAACATAATATTTTTCAATATCCCCCAAAGTTAGTGTAGTCTTAGGGAAAGGGCAGTGGAGTTATGTTCCCCCTGTTAAAATTAAGTAAAGAATTTGTTAAGAAATATTGCGTATTTTGGCAATAATGATGAAAAAAATGGAAATTTTGAAAATGTTTGCTTTTCCTTTAAAATCAAAGGGGTTTGAGGAGGAAAATCTTGAAGCACGAATGTGGTGCTCCTCAGATTGTCAGTTTAGTCACAAGCCTTCTACATTCCAGATTGTGCATTCCACTCTGTAGTTGGCCATTTCTCACTCTGTGGCTTCCACTAATTCAGGACAAGCTGTTTATTTGCTTTACCATCCATCCACCAGTCCTTGAAGTCTGTTTAATCTGTTTGCTTAGAGATATACTCTTTATATGTTTATTCTAAATCAACATTATTAAAAATGAATAGCTACCAAATACTAAGTATTTAACTATGTGCTATATACTGCAGTCAACGTATTAAATGGGTTATTTTGCTTTTTCCTCACACACAAAGACAATCTGTGGTAAATGTTATTATGCCCATTTGTGGATTAGAAAACTAAGACTCCAATTCCTACAGCCTATTGGTGCCTGGACAAGTTCTTAAATCTAAGCATTTCTGTGGCTAAAAGTCTTGATCTTAATCTCTATGATGTGATCAACGGTTAATACATTATTCCCTGCACTTTAAAAGTTGTGCTTGTGATTATTCTGCCTTCAAATTCAGTGCAATCATAAATTTAAGTACTATAAGTAATTGCAAAGCTGTGTACGTCTCTCTATTAATCTTAATAAATGAGATGCATATTAAGAAGATGACTATTAGAGAATAAAAGAGATACAGAATAGATTATTACTTCTTGAAATGTCAAACTAAGCTAAGAGTAATAGAACATTATATATCAGAACATTCTAGAAGTCAGATTCCAAATTTAAAACAATCACGTTTTTTAAAAAAAAGAATGTTTTTTCAGCAAATAGAAAACATCAAGTCTTTCTTTCTGTTGTTATATATACTGCTATGTATAAGATTTTATCCAATATAAAGCTGTTTTTTTTCTTTTATAGCAAATATTCTTCAATACAAATTGAATATATTGGGTGTACACCATACCCCATTCTAAGCACAAAAATAGCTCAACTGTGAATACATTAGATGATGCCATCATTTCATGATCCCTGATTTAGATTTTTTGGGGGGAGGTGGTGCTGGGGATTAAACCCAGGGCCTTGTGCATGCTAGGCAACCACTCTACCAACTGAGCTATAAACCCCACCCCCTGATTTAGATTTTTAATAGAAAAACTAAAAATTTTAGAGAAGAATGATGCTTGAATAAATATAAGTAGCATAAATGGGGAATTTCTGAATGTACTTAGTTTTTTTCAAATGTGTTCCTCAAGTAGATTTCAAAGGGGAGGATTTTTTGATGGAAACTATTATTACATAGGTCAAATGTCCAACTCACAACTGAAGCCTCAGTAGCTGAGGAAAAACTATTAAAGAAAACTGTTTAGCAGAGCCATGCTAAATACATACATACAAAAGTACGTGCAGAACTTCTGCTGCCCTCTGCATCCCCCTGATGCATCAAGCTCCACCTAGGGAGCACACTGATTCCCTTGGGAACCATGCAATAATACTTTTAATAAATTAAGAGTCTTATATGTATTAGTCACAAATAGTGAAAGAAAAAGTTGTCCTGACTTTATGTAGAATCAAGAGACAATGTCCTCTGAATAAAAGACAATCTTCTAAGAAATACTATTTTCTATTCTGTATTCTCCCATGTCACATTTCCTTCTTCAAACTCTGCAGCTCCAATCATTGTAGGTATTTCTGTCTACAGTATAATTGTTGTTTAGAAAATCTCTTTCCAGGTTAGAGTCAATCAGCAGTAGGACTGCTGATAAGAATGAAGTGACTGGGTTCTGAACCCCCTGAAGGTCTGAAATTCACCCAAATCAGCCCATCAACAAAGGCTTTGCTGCACTGTAGAGCATGCTGACTATTATCAGGAGGCAAGTGTGGCTCAGTGGAGTAAGCGACCACTCTTCTGGGACTGAAATCCCTTACTGCTTGTCATATTACCAGTAGACATGAGAAAACCTATCAGTATGGCTGTCCTTTTTCAGTCTGTGCCACTTGTGGGTGTTTTCAGGCTGCACATGCTCTGCAAACATCGGAGCTTGGTTCCAACATTTATCAATAACAATTTATAGCTGATAGATAGCTTTTTGGAAAAGAGTAAAGAATCCACTGAAGCTTAACAATGCAGCTCACACACACACACAAAAAGCCTGCCTCCAGGTCTAGGATCGATGTCATCAGTGAAATTTATGGGATGCCACGAAACCCTCTGAGATGCAGTGGTGTTCTCTGCGGCCTTTCTTGAATGCCATCAATTATTGTTTAATAAGGTCTTTCTTGTCATAAGAAAAGTCTGTCTCAGAAAGGCTTTCATTCTGTCACTGCCTTTCTCAGGTGCACACATACAGATTAAAGCAATTGTTTCTTTATCACAAGTGTGGTCCTCAGAGAGGTCTCCAGGGACTTTGTCACCTATCTGGGTTCTAGTAAGTCCTGGTGGCTTCCCTTGTGTCTCTTTGCTCAAATGAATTTGAACAGCCAGATGCCACCTCCTGAGACCTCTCTGAGGTAAAAATCTCCATAAGACATTTCATACTCCCTTCATGTTTAGAAACTATAAAATGAACATATATGACTGTTACAGCAATAAAACTTGTTTATAGAAACAGTCCAAAACTTGATATGGAAGTAGACTACTATGTTGGATACAGGTCTGATCTCATTCCTGGTTGCTCCACAGGTTGGGTACACAACTGTGGGCCCTGAGGCCTTTGATTCTCCACCAGGTGGACTCTAGATCATGTAGCCACTGGTCTGTGGCTCACTCTAGGGGTGTCATTAATGGGATTCCAACTTCTCTGAAAGAACTCCTGATCACTCAGAGGAAATGGATTTCACTTTCACCATGTGCCCACACAATGTAGTCATGAGTCACTTTACAACAGTGACCCATGCTGAGAAATGCGTCATTGAGTTTATCAACGTGTGAATATCGTAGAGCACCTACAGAAACCAAGTTACAATGGCACTGCATGGTGTAATCTTTTGGAACCACCACTGTACCTGGGGTTCATCGTTAACCAAACCATCCTTATGCAGCGCTCACTGTGGACTCATTCACGTCCATGTTTACACACACGCGCATGCTTGCATATGTACACAGAATATGCATACACACATGTTTGTATGTATTTCCATGAGTTTTAGGAAAGTTGTTTTAGGAATGTTATGTTTTAGAAATGATACGTCTTTAGTTGTCATTCTTTTTCTCGGGATGAATAATGTTTTATTTTCTTCATGTGATCATGGCAGCCTTAGGTCATTAATGGGCTGCAGACAGAAGCCAGGCCTCCTTTGGAGTCTTAAGTCAAATCTTTGATTCAGAAAGAGGGCAACACTCTGCCAAGCAGGTTTCTGAAGTGAAGCCTGATTGGAGAGAATCTCAGAAGAAATGGGAAGCTCTAACTATACCAAGGAATCATCTGTCTTTTCCATTTCTTAATTTTCTTTATTGCTAGGTACTTAATTTTCTCCACTATTAGTTTTGGGAATAAATTCAAGGCCCTAAATCCTTCATAGAACAAGATAAGTGTAAAGACATAGATGAAGCCAACCTAAAATACTGTGCTAGTTTTGTAGGGCTGCCTTAAATACCTGTGGGGAGCTAGCTCCATGCTATGCCCTTAAGATGGCGACTAGCCATTGTGGAAAATGTGTAAATGGGTGGGGCACGGAGGAAGGAGGGACTATGTGATTGGTTTACTGTTGGTTCTGTGAACGTGATCAGCTCGTGGACAAAATTCAGGGAACTTGTGTGCCTTGCCATGTGGACAGCTGCTGGCTACATGCATTGTCTCTGATTGGCCGAATGGCCCTGTAAGTTGAATGCTTGTTCCGCAAATAATACTAGTACTTGCTTTGACTTGACTCCCTGGTGTGTCTGATTGTCCTGCAGCAGAGGGCTGGGAACAGGCAACCAGTCAGCTCCAACTCTTCCCAACTTCCACTGCTAGGTGAATGTGGGGGTGCCCCTTCAGCCCGCTGGCTCTGGATGGACTGCAACCCCCGTATTGTGGTGCCCTGTGTGAGGAACGAGAGAAACCGAAACCATAAGTGGCAAGTTGGGCCAATCGGGTGAGTAGATCTGCAGGTCTTCGGGTTGGAGTTTACCTAAAAATAGGTTAAGCTAATGGAAAGAGGACCCTACTCTGAAAGCTTTCAGATATCTGCTTAAGAGTAAGGGCTTAGAAGTTTCAGATACCCAAGCTGAAAAGGTCTGGGAAAACTTATCGTGGGCAGCTCCTTGGCTCCCAGCTAGCAATCTCTTTGAGGGCTCCATTTGGGAGTGGGTGGAACAGCTAGTATGTAAAAGGGAGGCCAATCTGGGGGAGGATCCCCCCCTCTGGTCTATCCTACCCTGTTGGCTCTCAAACCCTGCTTTTCCCCAGGACTGCCTAAGGGGACCTTAGAGAGCAAACAGGGATACATGAAAAGGCTTCAGAGGACTCAAAGGAGGGATTTCACTGGGAACTTTTTGATGAGGAAAGGCTTAAAACATCCCAGAGGCTACCCTTAACCCCTCCAGCTAAGGACTTGCAAATTCAGGGGCTTAGAAATTCCTCGCTGCCCTCAGCCCCTGAACTATCTCTGCCAGGTTATCATCCTCCCTCTGAGGACAATGGCCGCCATTTTCCCCTGAGGGGAGGTCCCTGCCTCCAGGCGGGCTGGAGTCCCTCCCTGCATGCCAATCCGCAGCACTCACTGCACAAACTAAAGATTGCAACTGACCAGGCTTTCACAAAAATGCTCCTTATCATTCTGGATCTGCCTCATATTCTCCTTCTTTTCACAATCGGCAGACTCCTCCTGCCTTCTCTTCCTCCTGACCCCTCTGCCCACTCTTCTCTGCACCACTGCCTTCTCTTCCCTCCGAAGGGGAAGCACTTCGGCAAGCGCAGAAAGCAAGCAGACAGGGTCTACGGAGAATTGCTCCCAGGCCCATGGCCAGCACCAGCCAAACACATTTCCACCACGGCCCCACCATGACTGGCTCTGGGACAGCTGGAAAAGCCTACCAGTAAAGGTAGCTCAAAGGCGCCTATCTCTTCTCCCTCCTCCTCATCTCCTACTCTCTAGGGGAAAGAGATATTACAAGCGAAGGAAAGACAGATCCAACTCTTGCCCAATGTTGCAGCCCCCTGGCAGCAGCGCCGCTCCATCGGGGACAAACTACCAAGATGGACCTCATCCTCGGGCTCAGAGGGTCAAAGCCCAATTCACTTCTAAGACAATAAATATGCCCCAATCAGATATAAAAACTTCAATAAGTGAATTTCTGCCACTAAGGAAGTTTCTGATCATTTTGATAGAATCATTATTAATTCATATACTTTGTATTCAGTTTTATGCTGGGGAAGATATACCAATTGTCTATTTACAGTTCATCACCTAATGCTTATGCAAGAAAGCAAATTATTTCAGCATGTATAGTTAACACTTCAAATATTCCTTCTGACTTCTACACAAACACACACATAAACACAGAGGTATACCAAAAAATTTTAAAAATATAAATATGCAGCCATATATGCAAGGTTTCTATAGTTATTTGGAGAAAACAAATTATATACCTCCCAGGCAATAAGAAATAAAAATATAAATAATTACACATTAAAATGTTTATGTCTGTAACTATCATTGGAATGATAATTTCTCTAACTTAAATTGGCTGTTTAACCTAAAAACCTTACTGGCTCAAAATCAGATTCCTGCTTAACCTAACCCCTCTCCTAGAGTTACTTTGAGTTGCAGTGCAAACCTAAATCACTTCCTAAGGACTAAATATAAATCTGACAAGAATGGATAATACTTTCAAAAAAAATGTAGGCCTCAGAGATTTTTCTTGAGTCAAAACAGCAGCTTTTAAAACAAAAGCAAAATGGAAATACAAGTGAATGGCACTAGCTTAATGCTGTTAATATTTTTTGAAGTTTCTACCTTTAGATTATATATCTAATTCATATT
The DNA here is from genome assembly GCA_004024805.1 of Geosciurus inauris. NCBI lineage: Eukaryota > Metazoa > Chordata > Mammalia > Rodentia > Sciuridae > Geosciurus > Geosciurus inauris. The sequence goes on along the minus strand of PVHX01000560.1, from coordinate 217,021 downwards.
AAAATACCTCTAATAAGCACTGTTTTATTAAACAATTCTGACTTCAGTAGATATTTTTGTATTCTACATGGGCCAAAGTTATATACTACAATTCACACTAAGATTTCCTATAGCCACACATTCTCTGTACCTTTTATAGTGTTTTGTTGTTGTTGTTTTTTTTTACTGGGTTTACACCTTGATGGTAAAACTCTATTTGATTTTGGGTGTTTCTCATGTTATAGCATTTATATGAAGGAACTGATCCATATAAATACCTTCCATATTTTTTCCTCAATGTTTAAACCACTAGTTATTATATGGTATCTCTCTCTCACTCCTAATGATTTTGGCTCTCACGGGAGCTCTGGACACCTCGCCCTCCTAAATGGAGCAATGGCTATACTGCTCATTATACACTACTGTCCTTACAGGGGAAAAAGCAACCCATGTAATTAAGGGTCTAAAGCAAGCAATGTTATTCATGGGTGTCCCATGGACAATCAAAAGAGACAATGGACTTTGTTTTGTGAGCCAAGCCCTACAAGGATTTTTTGCCCAATGGCATATTAAACATTCCACCGGCATTCCATACAACCCAAGAGAACAAACCATCATAGAGCAACATAATAAAACTACAAAGGATCAATTATAAAAACAAAAAGGGGAAACCATCCCTCATGATCAACTACAAATGGCTATGCTCACAGTAAATATTTTAAATTTTTCAAAAGAACAGCCTCTAACGGCTTTCCAAAGACATTGGTCCAACCAGATGCCTTATATCAAGATTGAGGTCCAATGGAAGGACCCCTAACAGGATGTTGGCGTGGACCTGACCCCCTTATAAGTACGGGCCGAGGCTTTGGATGTATTTTCCCAATAGGTGAATCGAGTCCTATTTGGGTACCTGCTAGAAACCTTAAATATTGCCACCCTGAACAAATTGATAACCCAAAAGCATCTGCTCCTGAGGGGTGATCTCTCTCCTTAATTTACAGGAATGAGCCCATGTAAACGACCATGGTGGACTGCTTGCCTGGTGCTGACTGGAATTCTGATCATTGCTGTGCTGATACAGAGCCTCCAATTACTTCGGAATCACTGCCGCTGTGATCGCTGCTGTGGCTGCATCCGCTGCTGCTGCAACCGCTGCTGCCGTTGTGATCACACAAACTACTCAAACTGCCCAAATCTCCAAGAGGTCATTCGTGATGTTTCTCATATGATCCTCCAGCAAGAAATGGACATTCTATCAGAGCAATTGACTGTATTATCTATACAACAGAGATACCTTTGTAATTCCCTCTATGTTTACCTCTGTCAATCCTTTCTGGATATTAATGCTACTCAGATGTTAATGCTACTCAGATGATAAAAAATTACTCCACCTACATCAGGGGACCCTAGAATGATAAGATGTTAAATTTGTCCCCCCAATCGTTGTCCTCGATTGTTAAGCTCAACCATACAAAGGTGGAAATTTTGCCTTCTGCCCAGTTTTTTACTGACATGTGGCAAAACCTCACAAGCCCCTTCCAAATTTAGCCCTATTGGGCATTGGTGGTCTCTTCCTTCTTCTGTTGCCTTTCGTTACCAGGTGCTGGAAACGCAAGACCAGCTCCAAAACAAGATCACAGTGCTAGCACAGGTGCTTGAAGAACACCCCCAAACCAACCCCTCAAGACCCTTGGGTCTATGTGGCCTTGCAGGAAATCCAAAGGCCTAAAGGTATGGGTCCACCATGAGGCTGGAATGGTAGTCAACGACGGGTAAGACACTCTGAAAGATGGGGGCGACCTAAGACAGGCACATTCCTGAGGTGGACCATACAAAACAAAAAAGGGGGACTTGTGGGGAGCTAGCTCCATGCTATACCCTTAAGATGGCGACTAGCCATTGTGAAAAGTGTGTAAACGGGAGGGGCATGGAGGAAGGAGGGACTATGTGATTGGTTTACTGTTGGTTCTGCGAAAATGATCAGCTTGTGGACAGAATTCAGGGGGCTTGTGTGCCTTGCCATGTGGACAGCTTCTGGCTACATGCATTTTCTCTGATTGGCCGAATAGCCCTATAAGTTGAATGCTTGTTCCGCAAATAATACTAGTACTTGCTTTGACTTGATTCCCTGGTGTGTCTGATTGTCCTGCAGCAGAGGGCTGGGAACAGGCAACCAGTCGGCTCCAACTCTTCCCAACTTCCACTGCTAGGTGAATGTGGGGGTGTCCCTTCAGCCCGCTGGCTCAGGATGGACTGCAACCCCCGCAAATACCCATTAAATTAGTGGTTTAAAACAAAAAAATAGTTGTTCCAGACACTAAAAGTCTCAAGTCAAGGTGCTAGCAGAGCCATGGACTGTCTGCAGACTCTGGGGGACAATATGGCCCATGCCTTTCTTTTAGCTTTGGGTGTTGGTATTCCTCAGCTTATAGATATATCATTCCAGTCGCAGCCTCCGTTGCTACCTATTCTTCTCTTTCTCTCTCTGTTTGTCTTCTTCTCTTCTTATAAGAACACAGACTCTGTTGGATTGGGGCTAAGCCTACTCTAGTATAACCTCAGCTTAGCTAATTTCATCACCAGGACCCTATTTCCAAATAAGTTCACAATCTGAGGTTCTGGGAAGGGCATGCATTTTGAGAGCGTGCTATCTAACCCAGTACAGTACCTAAGAAAATACTACAGCCCTTTGTTGAAATAGTCCGTACTGTATTGGGTAAATATATTAACTTGTTGCTACTTAGAGAAAAATAGACAAGGTAAGTAATGCGGAGCAAGGATGCAAAAATAGAAAATTTGTCCAGAACATTGATATACAACTCAGTGGTCACTAGCCACCTGTGGCTATTTAAATTTGAATGTGTTTAAATTAAATAAAATTTACAGATCCATTTTTCCATCGCACTACCTTTCAAATGCTCAATGGCTACCTGTGGCTAATAACCACTCTACTGGACAGCACAGAAATAGAACATTTCCGTCACTGCAGGATGTTCTTTTGGACAGTGCTAGAATGCAACTTCAGTAGAGCTGTGGTGCAGGTCTTTAGGAGAGATGAGACCTGAGAAGGAGTGCTGTGGCAGAAGAGGGAATTCCTGAGAGGGTACCGAAGGCCAGAGCAAAGCACGTGTATTATTATGGTGCTTCCTGGAGCCACCCAGCTGCTGGGTGTGGCTTTTGTCTCTTGACCCTGATATTGTGCCTTGCACAGAGCCATTGCCACTAAATATTCGTTAAGCTATTGAAGGAAAGATGAGTACTTCAAATGGGATGAAGCATTGTGGAGACCTGTAATAGTGCTGACAGGAAGGTATGAATTCCCTGCAGATTTCTGGAAGTCAGCACATCTTCATACACTTCCCTTCAGTAGAATCACAAGGACACCTGTCTCACACACCTTTTTCCTAGACCAGGATTATCTGCACCCCATAACACTGAGTCCCTAGGAACACAAGCGGAGTCCTGGGGAGGTGTAGGGAGGCATTATGGTACCCATGATCTTTGTCCTTGTGTTTCTTCAACAATTTCCCTGTCAACTGCCATTATATTGCCCAAATATAAAGCCACCAGCCACTGTGCATGCCCAGGGTACTGGGACAACCCATCCTGAAAATTTTTTTCTTCTCCTCACAAGATGGAAACTGCAACCACAATTGGGTTTCCAAGTGAAGGTAACTTACCTGGTTTTTGGGGCCTCAACATTCTCCTGATGCTGTGTTCACTGACTGGAGGCCTGACCTAGCTCATTGTCAAAGCCTGAATTTACTGTGATCCCTTGTCACAGTTCTGATGAAGAGGAGAGTTTTCATCAGTGCAATGATCACCTGTAGCAGCTCCCCGAAGAGACTTCCCAACACATGCACATGCATACAATCTCATGTGTCGGTATGTCCCTATCTACTGTCATCAATATGCAGAGCAATGTTTCTGTAAGTCCCAAAGCAAATTTGGAAGACCTTTGCCTAGTTGTCCTGTATTTCTCAGCTTGATAGTGTTTTAGACCCAAAAAGGAAGGGATACTCCTATTATACATGGTGGCATATTTGAAGTCAACAGCATGTTCTAAATCAGTCAATCACCAGAATGTTGCCTTCTGAGAGTATGTTGAGCTGTATATATTTACTATTTGGATGCAAGGGGCAGCTATTGACAGATATGATAGAAATATTATGAATGATGAATAGCTTTAAATATTTATCCTATAGCTTGTTTAAATTACAAAAGGCAACAAATGATTTCAGTTTTCTCTTTCAGATTATAAAATGAATTCTACAAGTTAAAGTCAAAGCATTCACAACTACCTCCACTGAAAGGAGACTAATAGTTATCTGAGGTCAGAGGCAGAGTGGCACTTGGATTGACTGCAAGTCTCACCAGGATATGCTCAAAGTAAAGGAAATGTTCTGTATCTTGACTGAGTATATGTATTTCCCCAAATTCATCAAACTGAACACTTGAAATGATGATTTTATTATATGTTAATAATATTTTAATTAAAAAGCTAACATTGAAAGTTAAAAACATCCAAAATGCAATTCAGAATTTACAATATATGGAATGGCTTAAAGAATAAAGATGTTAGAGTAGTGAATCTTTAAAAATATGTCACCATAGGAAGTGTTTTTAAAAATTTATATTTTGATGCAAGTTTCTTCTTATATGAAATGTTTGGGTTAAACTGATACCATACACAAATGGTTGAATCATTAGTCCTCACAGAGAGTTACCCTTCTCATCAACTTTATTGTAGCAGGGGCCTTGTAACTGGTTTAGTCCAAATGAAATTCATACATTTACGAAGAAAAGGCCCTGCATGACCCTTCAGTTCTCTCGATTTTTGCCTTGACAGTGTTGATAGTGGTGGCATCACAAGATGATGGCACCCTCTCAGAAGGGACACTGTGGGAATATTTGAGATAGAATCCCTTACCAAACTGCACAAACAAACAAAAATAAACCTTTGTTTATTAAGCCATTAAGATTTGACATTTTGTCACTGAAGTGTAATACATGCTGCCATGATTTCAAAATACTCAGAGTTTAGTGCCATTTGAAGTTGCATTTAAACTTTGTTGAGGTTGAGGATGTAGCTCAGTGATAGAGTTCTTTGAGTTCTATCCTAGCATGAGCAAGGTCCCAGATTAGATCACTAGCATTACACACACACACACACACACACACACACACACACACAGGTTGCCTTCTTGGGGAATTTGGATTTTGAGAAACACACTTTTCATATGTGCTATTGACAAAAGAATCATTTGAGTGATGACCTTCTTGCCAGTTCATGCTCGAGAAGAGAGAAATGGAGCAATAAAGACCAGAACAGACATGCCAGCTATGTTCTTAACTGTCTGGGTATTCTGGGATGTTGTGAGGCTACCTGCTGATACTTTCATTAGAAGCAAAATTCATCTGAAAATCTTTGACCCTTAATTAAAATAAATAACTGTGAGCATAGTGTTCCTCTAACAACACAGGTCATATAAGACAGAACAGGGTATTTATTAACTGGGCAAGGATTTGAGTTGAACCTTTTTTGTTTGCTCTTTTCTTACAGTTTGTGTATCCCATAAATCTTACTCCGACCAGTGCTTTGGTATATTTGACCAGTTTTATATTATATCTTTAATACATAGGGTTACTTCCTAAAGAAGAAAACTTAGCATCTTGGCCCTGCTGATACCATCACCTCACCTTTTACTCGAGCAGTTCTAATTATACCTGCTGATAAAATCTCTGTAGCATTGTTCAAAGCTCACATTAATATTATTAACTATTGAAATATTTTAAAATAAATCATTTTGGAAGAGGTCCTGGCCTTTTTTGGGATGTCACTTGAAAACAGGTTCAGCAGATCACTAGCACTAGTAGCTCTTAGTAAACCCAATGAAAGAATGTATTGATCAGAAAGCTATGAAGATGTATGTACTGGGTTTCCCTGAAAACAAAAATGGAAAAGGATAAAGTCAAATGCAGAAAAATACTTCTTAATAGATGAAAAGACAGTTTTTTGTAAGTTCATCCTGCAGATAGAAACACTATCTACCATTCTGGGGTGTGTGTGTGTGTGTAAGACATGGAGAAGCAGGAAAGGGGACTGAGGGGTTCCTATGTATTTCCAGTGGAAGCCTTTTAATTTGAGGTGAGATGCTGAACACTACTTGTTGTCTAAGAAACCCTATGGCAACAAGACTTCATCTTGTTGGAATAGTGGAGGCATTAGCAAGAACAAGAGAAAGACTAAAAGACAACAAGTGGTGGTTATTTTCCCTTTTACTCCCATTTTCCATCTCTAACCCATAAAAGAGATACATGAAATCCCAGTATATGTGTATTCATTTCTATATTCTTTCTTCTTCTGACACAGGATTTTGACATAAGGACTGCATGATTGTTCCTGGACCTCTGGGGCCCTTCATTTCACTCACTCCTTTGGTTGTGTTCCCTATTCAAGTGACCATATTCATGCTAGGTCCAAAACACAATTACGACAATCATTCAGCTAAATCATTCTCTTCTCTCCCTTTGCCACATGCCACAGCAAGTACACTGGTCTTTTTCATTTTAGGGTTTTACTTTAAGTTACTAAGACAACATAAATAGAGGTACAAATGGTACATATATGGACTAAAGCACAGTGTTACCAACTTTTACCCGATCCTCACAGTGCTTGTTTGTGTTCTGTGCTTCTAGAGTTGATTTCTCAGATGCAATTGCAGAACGTCTGGTTCTGGGATTCCACTGGTGTTCTTTGAAGTCTGCCCATCTCTTTTGAATGTGAGATCAAGCTGCTCAGATGGTAGCTCTGTGTAGATGTGGATTGGCGTAATTCTAAGAACCCAGTGAGAGTTCTACTCCTTTTCAAAACCTGCATCCTGGTTTTTCTACTCATTTAGATCATCTCTCTGCTCTGTGAAAAAGATCCTTGTGGATTGGCTTCTAATGATCTTGCCATTCTTGTAGCTCTTGCCAGAGCCTCCTCGCTGCCCTGGGAGGGTACCCTAGCTGACAGCCAAAGAAAGCCATTGTTCTTTTGCATGTCTATCTTACCCTTAGGAATTCTTCTGAGTCTCAAGCCATCCTGTGCTGATCTGGAAGTTTCTTTTGCTAAGCTCCTACAGTGCCCTTGTCTTTTGCTTGTCCCTGACTGGGCATCTTTACCATGTACCATATTCAACACATGGTGTGAGCCAGGAATTATGCTAAACACGTCACATAAGCTATCAATGTTTTTTTGATTTTGTTGCTCCATATCCAGCACCTGTTGATAAGGTTGATTGTGTCCTTAGCATTAGCAGATCGCCCATCGGCTACTGCAAGCACACATGTGAGTGCTGTCTTTAGAATGGCTTTGTGATCCTAAAACTAATTTCTTAGTCTTCATTCTTGCCTCATGTTTTCCCCATCTTCATACTGCTCTCAGACTTGTTCCCTTCTTTTTTTTTTTTTTTTTCCAAAGAATTCAAACACTTTCTTGGACTTTTCAATGAGTTTTGCTTCCCTTTAAAGGGAAGCCACCAGATCATAGAATCTTCAGGTAAATGCTCTGAACACATTGGATGATTCTCCATGATTTGTAAACTTTAAGCATGCATAGGAACAATTTGCAGAGTTCTTGTTAAACATACAGATTCTTGGGCTTTACCTTAGCGATTGTAATTGAATAAGATTCAGGAATTCACTTATGACTATAATCCTCGGTGATCCTGATGCCTGAGATATGGAACTTCATTCTTTGGGAACTGAGTTAACCTTGGTCTGGTTCTCACCTCTGCCCTCCACCTCAAGCCCTCTCATGATCATTCATTTTGAATGATTCACTTCTATTAGACATATGAGCTTTATCAAAGGTGGTGCAGATGTGTAAACACCACTCTAGGCATAATTTCTGCCAAGGAAGAGAAGGCTCCCTTCCTCCCTTCCATAGTTATTTTCTAACTCATGATTAAAAAGAACAAGGAAATGAAATAATTTGATCTGTGATATGCACACTGAAGTTCAAACCAAAAAATATTTATTTTAAAATATTGATTGTGTATTCTTACTAAATTCTTTATTTTTACATGTTATATATTTCACATACACAAAAGTAGACTATTTATTTATAGAGTATATAGCATTTATGTAATAAATAAATAGAATTATGATGAATTCACAGATAGAAACATATATGGTAAATGTATTTAAATATGAACATTGAATTTTTTTTAAATGTGACAAATGTTAATGTGTTAAGACAGTGTAGTGAGTCCATGTTATATTATTCTCTGCACTTTTCATGCATATGAAATATATGACATATATAGATAAATAATTTAATATACTATTTATATATCCCTTTATATGTTTTTTAAAATAGGCATGTTTTTCAGTATTATCCATGTTTTACAATGTAAATCGAATCCAGTTACTTCATCTTCTGTATTCAATTTTATAGATTACAGTTTATTCTCTTACTGATGATTATTTAGGTGGTTACTAATTTTTCAGCTATTAAAAATACGGCTGAATTGTATTGATGCTAGAGTTTTTTAGATTAAATTGCCTGGATGTATCATTTCTTTATTATAAGGCCTGTGCATTTATAATTTAAATTTTTGCATTAAAAATAAAAGGCAACAATAATAATCAAACAATTACATGTTTTGATCATATTTTATTAAAGATTAACATTAAAGTAGCCTACTTTTTGACAGTCTCTTTGGTTTCTTCCATTTTTTCCTCTGTCAAAAAAAATTATTTCAGAGTTGTAACCAATGGGTACACATAATTCTCCTTTTGCATTTAACATAATTGCATACAGGTATTTTGTTCATTCAACAAATGCTTAATTAGTGCCTCTTATGGGCCAGACTAACTCCTAGGGACAAAGACAGAAATCCTTGTCTTCCTGGACTTGACATGACATTTCATATAATCACTGTGATTTTACTTAAATGGCAATGAATATTATACAATATCCATATAGTTTGCTTTTCCATTTCCCCAGGGGATTGTGAATGTTTTATGCTCTGTTTTATTTTAGAAATACATTCATACATAATGTCCATGTTAGAATTAAGAACTAAATATGACTAGTGTGGTATTACCATGGGGGAAGCATGTCTGATTAATCCTCAGATTGACTTAGAATAGGGCAGATCTCAGCTATTGCCATCATCAGTAGTCATGGCTTCCATTTTCTCTCCACTTACTCTCTACAACTCAGCCCACTTTTCAGGTTAGCCCAGTGGTCAGGGATCTGGTCTTTAGAGTGGGCTGAAGTACTGGATTCTTGACTTATTGGATAAATAAACTTAGGCAAATGATTAACGACCAATGCCACTATTTTCTCTTCTGTAAAATGAGACCTTAATAAATATGGTTAATACTTGGAAAAATCCTCAAAACAGCAAGTGTTCTCTCTGTTTAAGCATGAGCTTCTGTAAGCCTGGGTTTTTAGAAGTCAGGCTTTGCTGTCTAATTCCTAAAGCAAGCTACCTAAAGGATATGTTGGGGAAGTGAAAAATAGGGAAAAAGGGACCTGCATGGGAACAAGGCTTTGTTTTCTTTGTAAGGAGCTGGGCTCTGTGTATCTGCATGAAGCTAAGAGTCTGTGGCTTACTGGAAGCTATTGACCTTAGGTCCCGTCTATTCGATGGCTGTCTGCAGCTGTGACTTCTGTGACAGGAGAAAAGGATTCTGATAGGTTTATACTTGTGTACACACACACATACACTCTCACACATAACACACAGACACATTCAGACATACCACACACACACACGCACCCTATGCATATAAACAGACACACAACTGTACACCACATATTCAGACATCCAGTACACATGGACACGCTGCACGTGCACATACACACAGACAGACACACCCAGGAGAGAAGGAAAGGTGGCTAAAGAAAGGACCTCATTTAAGAAGTTGTTCATGAGGGTGAACTCATTCATTTCAGTGTTTTACCTGACAGTTGTGTTATTTCTAAAATATAAAAGTTAATCAATTGAGTCTTTAGCCTGCTGTCATTCCACATAAATATGTAGGTCATTTGCTCACACATCCGGAGAAACTAATATAAAGTGGAAGAAAGCATAGAGTAACAAAAGGTCTTGACAAAAATGTTCTATTTTACTTCTCTGTTTGAAAATGCTCTTTATTGCCTATTGCCTCCTTTTCCACTCCTCTCCGTTATCCTTTTTCTTGTTCTCAGTCTTCCTTAAAAAAAAAAAAAACAACCCAAAAACCCAAAAAAACTAGTCTTGGGAAAAGTGAACTCTTCTATTTTCCCCTATTTCTTCAGATTGAGATTTCTGTTCTGTTCAGACATGAATCAAAAACATGGAGCTGGCAGAGTTAAGGAGTGAATTCTGTATGCGATGGGCTCCTATGAAGTCACTGATTAATATAATTAAAAGCCTGAGTTAATTGCATTACTTTCCATTAGCTTTCATTGTATACCTACTTTCCAAGGACCCGACTAGCCATCCCCATGGGGATCTGGTCCCACGTTTACTCAAGTGAGATGGCTGCTTTCAAAACCGAACCTTTCATCAATCCCCTATTAATTAGCTAAATGCCGCATCAGATTATGCATTGGAGCTTGCCAGCTGGGAGGGAGCATCAGGAGAGCAGAGCTCACCGTCCTCCGGGCTCATCCTCCAGCCCAGTCATTGGTATTCCAGGACAAGTCAGCTTACTGTAATTTGAAATTGGTCTGCCATCCCATTAGGAATCTGCCCGATCAATACCAAGTGAATTAGAGTTTCAGTGATCTGATTAACTCCCCATTATTTTCTACCCTGGCTGATTTGGAATGCATGATGAGACAATATTCCAGTTTCTTTGCTTTATCCCAGTTTAAGTGAAATATAGACATCTAAGGAAGCAGTGCCTGTGCATTTGATTTGGCTCGGCTGTAATAAAGTCAAACACCATGAGTATCTCTCTCATCACGACAGTCTTAAGTGACTGAGGGCTGCTGCGCGCACAGGGAGGAGCTGTGAGTGGCAAGGGGAAGAAGTAGGTGGGAGCTCCCACTGCTCATCTCTCTTCTTTTTGGCTCTATCTTCTGAATAGACTCCTCGAAGGCTTTTAACAGGAAGGTTTCATTATTTGTCATATGATCAACATTAGCAGCTTTGTGACTGAAGCTCTGGGTCATGTGGTTGGAAGGCAGACTATAATTCTCTCCCAAAGGTCCATGACAATAGAGCAACTCAGTGTTCTCTCTCATGACTGAAAACAAGCACTGTAGTGGGGCGGGGTGGGGGCGAATGCTGTCCTTGGGGAAAATGCTTGGTGCCCTCAGGGAGTGAATTTGGCCTCCTGTGCAGCACAAGTGGTTTCATGCCCTGGTTCTGGGCTTCAGAGCAATCTGAATGGACCTCAGTGAGACAGTGGGTGGCTTTCTGAGGCTTGAAATTCAACCCAGTCAAAATCACAGTACTCTGAAATAATGCAAGCAATGGAGCTGCATCTCTGAAAAAATGCACTTTTATTATTTCCTCATATATTTGAATGTGATGGTCCAGCATTGTCGAGTAGAGTTCCTCAAATAACTTTTTGTTATTTATTTAAGATGTGATATTTGCAATGGTTATTAGTTGTTTTGATGTTGTGTGAATACAAAAATTGCCACATGTTTCAAATATGTCTGAGCCATTATAATACAATATAGGTTTAACCAGTGGTCCTAAAAAAATTCAGCAGGGCTTATATATGATAATAAATGATAACTCATTTGTCTGGCCTACAAAGTATCTCCCTATCTTTCTCTTAGAAATTATTTTGCAATTCAGAGCATTCTGTGTGCATAAATGAAAACACCTGTGTAGAGATGATATAATATGATTTTCTAGCTAGTGACATAAATGCCTGGATTGAAAATATAAATGTATAGAAATAGACTAGCTTGGCAGTGACAAACGCCAGCTTAGGGAGAGCTTTGGTCAGCTCCACGATTTTTCCACTATTGATTGTTACTCAACTGAACAGATCTGAATACTTTGTGTGTTTTATTTCTCAATTATAGTTCATGCAACTCAATTAGAGCAAAATTAAAATGGCAATTTACGAAGATAAATAAGGTTTGAAGCATCCTAATACAAATACAGAAATTTGTTCGTTCTGGTTTTGAACCCTGTTATTTGCAGCTAGATTAGCTCATTGACCTCATTAAGCCAAGTTTTTATTTTATTTTTTTTACACCAATAAAATGAGAATAGTACTATTAACACCATTTTATGGTAAATATAATAATGTATGTGTTTAGTGCATGATAAATACTTGAATTTTGCTAGCTTTCTCTGTTTCCCTCACAAGTTCACCACATCTGATAATATATTTCATGTCAATCTCTACATTAAAATGACCCACTTAACAATCTTAAATTGAAGAGAAAAAGAAGTCTAAGAACAAATGAGTTGTGTCAGATATTTTTATGCATATGATTTCAATGGAAAATTACCAGGATATTGCCAATCTTCTGAAGTACTTCAAACTTTTCACCTGGGAAAAATTAAAGGTGGATAAAGAAATGATTCAAACTACATCTAGAAGCAGTAGGATAGTATCAAACTAAAAACCTTCTTCACTGCAAAAAAAAAAAAAAATCAACAATGTAAAGAGAGAGCCTATAGAATGGGAGAAAAGCTTTACCACCTGTACTTCAAATAGAGCATTAATCTCCAGGTTGTACAAAGAATTCAAAAAACTTAATATCAAAAAAAAAAAAAAACAAAAAACCCAAATAACCCAACCAATAAATGGGCAAAGGAACTGAACAAGCACTTCACAGAAGAAGAAATACAAATGGTCAACACATATATTAAAAAATGTTCAATATCTCTAGAAATTGGAGAAATGCAAATTAAAACTACTCTGAAATTCCATCTCACTCCAGTCAGAATGGCAATCATAATGAATACAAGTAACAATAAATGTTGGTGAGGATGTAAGGAGAAAGGTACTCTCATACATTGCTGGTGGAACTGCAAATTGGTGCAACCACTATGGAAAGCAGTATGGAGATTCTTTAGAAAACTTGGAATGGAAGCACCATTTGATCCAGTTATCCCACTCCTCAGTATATATCCAAAGGACTTAAAATCAGCATACTGCAGGGACGCAGCCACATCATTGTTTATAGCAGCTCAATTTACAATAGCTAAACTATGGAATCAACCTAGGTGTCCTTCAACAGATGAATGGATAAAGAAAATGTGGTATACATTGGAATATTACTCAGTCATAAAGAAGAATGAAATTATGGCCTTTGCTGGTAAATGTATGGAACTGGAGAATATCATGCTAAGTGAAACAAGCCAATTCCCCCAAACCAAATGCTGCATGTTTTCTCTGATATGTGGATGCTAGCCCACAGTAAGAGAGAGTGGGGAGAGGAAGAATAGAGCTCCATTGGATTAGACAAAAGGGACCAAAGGGAAAGGAGGAGGGAGGAGAATAGGAAGGACAGTAGAATTAGTCAGACATAACTTTCCTTTGTATTCAAATACATGACCAGGGTAACTCTGTATCATGTACAACCATAAGAATAGGATTCTAATTAGAATAATTTATACTCCATGTATGTATAATATGCCAAAATAAATTCTGACATGTGTATCTAAAAAGAACAAATAAAATAAAATTAATAAAAGAAAAAATGTCTCTATATGACTATCAACACAAAGTTACCCTAGACCTCTGGTGGAAGCAAGGACCTGCACAGGGCTCTGAGACGGTGAGCTCAGCAAGATTTTTGGGGGGTATGACATGGTTTCTGATCTTCACCATGTTGATCAGTCCCCATTTTCTAAACAAAGTAGTTTCTATTCTGATAATAGATCTAATTCCTTCTTCAGATTACATAGTATGTCTCTTTTCATAGATTGAAGTCAAACATTCTTCCATTGCAAGTGTAGTCAATTAAAATCTTCAAGTTGTTATTACATCTACTTCTATTCTTTTGTGATGGATTATTTCATAACATGTAAGATGTGTCATTCCTCCATCTCAGTGTTATTTGATTGCAGCCCTTCATTCTAATTTATTCTTTTTTTTTTTTGGTATTTTGTGTATTGTATACATAACTATCTTCCTATGCTTAGAGTTCATAGTAACTGTTGTAGTTAGCTTTTTCATTGCTGAAGAACAGTGAAAGACCTGACAAGAACAAATTTAGAGGAGGAAAAGTTTATTGCTCAGTGTTTCAGAAGTCTCAGTTTTTAGAAAGCCGACTCCATTGCTCTGTGCCAGAGGTGAGACAGGACATGGCAGAAGGGTGAGACAGAAGAAAGCAGCTGGAAACATGGCACCAGGAAGGAGAGAGAGAGAGAGAGAGCTCTGATCAACAGGACAGAATATATACCAGAAAGGCATGCCCCCAATGATCTACCTCCTCCACATACCCTACCTGCCTATAGTGACCACCCAGTTAATCCCTATTAGAGGATTAATACACTGATTAGGTTAAAGCTCTCATAACCCATCGTTTCACCTCTAAACTTTCTTGTATTGTCTCACACATAAGCTTTTGGGGGACACCTCATCTCTAAACCATAACAGTAATTAATAAAATATGGTGTAAAATGGCACTAACACCCATTCTAGTTTTAATCTTGAAATCCACACCCTTGGGCACAGAGTTAAAGAAAATCTAAACGCTGACTTATGCTGGCATACAGCTCACATTTCCTTACACTTTTACTGCTACTGCTACTGTGCTGGAGACACACACTTGCCCCCTTGTCCCTTTCCCACCCCACTATGTGTCCTGGGAGACTGGCCTGCATGGACTGTATCAAAGTCTCCCTTGTTCTCTGGCTTCTGGTAGGGTTCAGGCAATGGGGATCTGGCTGGATATAGGAGGGAAGGAGTGAGTGAAGTCAGTGTTCCTTTTCCTAACTGCCCCCTGATAAATAGCCATGGGTTGGCTTCTTCCCTACTCAAGTCCATGGCTCCCTTGGGGAGATTTTATGTATCTCGTGATTATTATGCATTTTGTAGACTATGAGACAAAGTGGACAGTTACCTTAAATATAAGCTATTATATTAATATCAATTTATGTCTATTACAAATTACTGTTACAGATTTGCTGACTTGTACATAGGCAATGCATAAAAACATACATAAAATTTTATCATCTTTGGATCACTATATTTGATGACACCATACTGTTGCATTTTAGTGATAGTTTGAATGTTGCTTGAAGCCCGACATATAACCCAAATGTCACAATTAAGTTATTAACTGGATGGAGAAAATACTCACGCTTAGCACTTACGTGTTGCTTTTCATCATTAATGTATATGACAAATAGGAGCTAATCAATAGCATAGCAGTGTATTCAGTAATGATCTTTTACTATTGCTTGGTTCATTTCAGTTCAGAGGCCTTTTACTAGTAAGCCAATAAAACTGGTGACAAGTCTCAAGTTAATAGACAAGATTTATTTCAGTATGTCTCTCTACAATCACTGTCTCTTCACCTGAGTGTTTTCCCATTGGATGGTGAGCCTCTAAGGCAGAGATCCTCTTTTATCTCTATATCCCCAGTGTCCCAAACAGGACCTGACACTTGGTAGACATTCAAAATAGTGCTTGTAGAATGGATAAATAAATGAGCATATGGCAAAATTATCAAGATGATCATTAATGTTGTTTCTAAGACTGACTGTAACAAGTGCCAGGTTGAGTGTTCCCCCCAAAACTGAAGGTCGAATGTTTTCTCTGCTATGTGGATGTTAACCCATTACAAGGGAAAGTAGGGAGGTGAAGTAAAAAGTTCATTGGTCTCGACAAAGGGGAATGAAGGGAACGGATGGGAGATGGGAATAGGAAAGACAGTAGAATGAATTGGACACAACTTTCCAATGCTCATATATGGATACATGACCAGTATAACTCCACATCATGTACAACCACAAGAATGGGATCAAAATTGTAATGAGTCTCATGCCATGGATGTGTAATGTCAAAATATACCCTACTGTCATGTATATGTAAAAACAACCAATTTAAAAAAAAGTGAGATGAAGCTTCTTTAGTTATGATTCTACTGTTCAGACTTTGGAGTAATTCACATTCTCTGTGATTAAAGAATAACTTTCTGAAGAGTTCTTTCATCACATTCTAAGTAATGTCGTTTTGGTTTAAAACATGTAGCTTTAAAAAAATCAAAGAATCTAGTATGAAGAGTTCTGTCAAATTTTCTTTGCTGGTCTTCATTCTCTGATTACTAAGCTTTCATTTTTACATCTTAATGTAATAGAGACCTATTTTAACTTTTTTTAAATAGTGAGCATAACAAGACTGAAAAACTGATGTACTACAGATAAGGGGGGCTGAAGGACTGGGAGGCACAGTGACCCCTGGAGCAACCAGCCAGTGTAGTAGGTGATCCTCTGGGTGAAAGTAAGCAACTGTGCAAAGCAGAGAAACAATGTGATCATGGCTAGCCAATGTGTTCCCCCCACTGCTTGTGGAGAGGGCTTCAGGGAAGTGTTCTTTTATGGAGTAGAAAACAAAAATAAACTAGAGCCAGCATAGCTACAACACAGCATGCAGCTTTCCAGAAAGGATACAAAGAGCCAAGACAGCCAGGGCCAGTGGGAAGGAGATCACCCCTTGATGTGGCATTGTTTAGGAGGAATGCCTGGCCATTTCTAAAGAGTACTGAGATAAGCAGAGCCCTTAGTAAAGCCAGAGGGTTCACCCATCACCTAGTAAACCCTGAGGGAAAGAGAAAAGCTCAAATGGCTGGAGTTTGGATTCTAGAGAGGTATGATAAGTGATCAAGTTAGAAAGTTAACCAGGGTCCTGGCATAGGGGCTAACATATAGAAGATGCTCATTTAAAAATGAATGAGTGAATAGGTTTATCAGCCAGGATGAGGAGCCCGAATTTCATCTCAGGCCAACACATATTAAGCAGAAGACGATATGATCAAATTTATACTTCAGGAACAGTTATGTAGGATGGACTGAAGCTGGAAATTGGGAAACAGATTTGGAGGTTTTTGCTGATGGCCTGATTAAAGGTAGCAGTTACTCAGTGAATGGTGGGAATATTGGATAATTAACACTTTTTTAATCAATTAAAGTAACCATTTTAGCCAGGTTTTTTTTGCTGCTGTGACTGAAAGATCTGATTAGAACAATTATATAGAGAAAAAGTTTATTTAGGGGCTCAAAGTTTCAGAGGTCCAGTGCATAGACAGCTGGCTCCATTCCTTTGGGCTTGAGGTGAGGTGGAACATCACGGTGAAGTGTGGTAGAAGGAAGCGGCTCACATGATGATCAGAGAGCAGAGAAAGAGACTCCTTCGTCAGATACAAAATAAATACCCCAAAGGCATGCCCCCAATACCCACCTCCTCTAGCCACACCGTACCCACCTTCAGTAACTACTCAGTTAATCCCCACTAGGAAATTAATTCACTCATTGGGTTACGATTCTCATATCCCAATCATTTCTCCTCTAAACCTTCTTTCACTTTTTCATATGTGAGCTTTTGGGGGACACTTCGCATCCAAACCATAATAGTAAGTAATACAACTACATGGCAATAATGTGTATCATATATATCAGATAATTTCAGGAGTGTTTTTACATGCTACATGGCAATATTCTTCAAAATTAACAATTTTGGAAAAATACAATAAAAGTTCATTTATAATATAATTTGTACCATTAGGAAAATTTGGATAAGATGGGGAATAATAGAACATGGTATATACATATCTTAATTCTTTTATCTAACTTAAAAATACAAGTACATATACATCTATCAGTCTTTCAATATAGAGTCAGAACTTTATCCTTTGGGTATGAATTCTCTCAGAGTTATCCATAGTCTTCTTGCATTTACCACAAATGTAGTACATTTTTATGACACTAAACTCATTTTAGTTCCAGTGGAGTGAGAAATTAGAGCCCTTTATAAAACAATTTGAAAACTTTTATAATTGTTTTCCTGACCTTTCACAGTTGTTTTATCCAAATCTAATTCAATAGAAATATTTTATTATCTCTTTGCCTTTATTATTTTCAAAAGTGATCAACTTATTTTTTTTTAGTGTGTTGGACACCTCACATCTTCTTGGCCCACCTTTATTTTAGCTAGAGTTGTAGCCACAAGCATTTGCAGAGTTGTCTCAGCCAGGCTACCCACCAAGGCTTTCCAAGGCCACAGTGTGAAATACCTTATGCCTTAGGGAAACTCCCTGCACACGTGGGCATAGGAATCTCACAAATGTGCCAGGGAATTGTGCTCTGTAGGACCCCTTCCAAGGTTGGGGGATGAGACCATACAGAAGAATACTTCATTCTTGTGTCCATTTTACATAGCTTTTCACAGGTTTCCAGGGGGACATTTAGCTCTGGTTGCTAAGAGCAATGAGCAGGTCAAAACACACTTTAATCCTGGGTTTTTTGCTCTTTCTCTCTCTTCATCCTTGGATCCCTTTTGCTACCAGCATGTAAATCCTAGCCTGAGACCCTGCTTTCTGGGAGGCAAGTCAAACAAAGACACAAACAAGTGATGTCCCTCTTTATAACACACTATTTTACTAGTTTTTTTTTTTTACTTTATTACAGATTTATAACAATATGCAACTAGCATAAACAGACATGTGAATAAAACCTAGAGGACCCTGGAGATATACACTACAAAATTGGGAAGAGACCTAGCAGAGAATAGCTCATCAGCTTCAAGCACTCAGCATGCCCTGTTTGACATGAAAAGTTCATTTTACAATCAGAAGGTTCTGATGGTTTTGTTATATGGAGGTCTGTGAAGACATCTTCTATGCAACCTGGGTCTATAATTCATCATAATTTATAAGATGCCTTTGCTAGCCCGTGGCAAGTGGGTGAAGAAAATGAAGTTTGTCTTTGGAGGCTTTAAACTACTCTTTCTGCTCTGTATTTTTCTCTGTGCATGGTTTGATGCATCAAAACTGGCTTTAGGAAATATTCAGTTGCTATGGCTTTGATCTGGAATGTCTCCCAAAGGCCCATTATTAATGGATTAGTCCCCAGTCTGTGATGCTATTAGGAGTGGTGGAAACTTTAAGAGGTGGGGCCTAGTGGGAGTTTTTAGGTGATTGGTGATGTGTCCTTGAAGGGGATGGTGGGACAACAGTCTCTTCCTCTCTCTCTCTGCTTCCTATTGCCATGAGGTGAGCAGCTGGTTTCACCATGTGCTCCCTGCTATGGTGTCCTGCCTCATCATAGGCACAAAGGCAAAGGGGCCAAGATGCCATAAACTAAACTGCTGAAACTACCAAAGTGAACTTTTCTTCATAAGTTGTTTATCTCGGGTATTTTGTCACAGTGATGAAAAGCTGGCTAACACACTGGTTAATTTAATGTAAGAAATATTGTAGTAATAAGGCTTGATGTATGACTGCCTCTACTCTATAATAGTGTTACAGGAATAGTTGAATTTCTTAATAAAAATATTCTATCACTAATTTAAAGGGCGATGAATCTGATAGAAGGGGAATGTTTTGGAGTTGGGAGGAGGAATAAAAGTAGGCAAATGAAAACTTTTTGATGTATTTCAAGTTCACCCTAGTTGTTTGTTTATACCCATCAGAATTATAAAGTGGTTTTACTCACATGGATTCACCTATCAATTTTTGCTATACTCATAATAATTTCCTTACATAGATACCTTTACCTGGAAATGTTCAATCCCTTGTTATATAAAATTCTTTAGCAGTTACTTCTTTTTCTCTTATCTGGCTCTGAACTGATTGAAATAGATTTGATTTGGGAATGTCCAATACAATAGCAAATGCCTGATCATGTGTTCTACCTGTGAGATGTATTATTATTATCAGCTTGTTGATGGGGAAATGGGGGCACAGAGAAGTTGAGATACTTGTCTGAAGTCACAGCCTGTTGTGTCAGAATTGGTATCTGTAGGTGCCAATTTTCCTTCTGAAATCTCACTCAAGCAATCACATGGCTCACATTTTACAGATTTTAGTGATTCCAAGAGGCATAGCTCTGCAGTACCTTCTGTAATCCTAACTTTCACTTTATGTGATGTTCTCTTCTTGCTCCATCATCCATCAAATGTTCAGTGTGATTTATTTTGATCTGTTTTCTATTAAATACTCTATGTACTGAAAATGTATGCCCCATTTTTTTCCCTTAGAAGGACTTTTAGAATCTTGAAAATTTTGTAGTGACAAGTTTTGGCATTGATTTTTATCATAGTATATTCCCTGAGGATTATAGAAGATTCATTTTATAAGAGGATTAACAAACAGTGCATTCACAATGACATTATAGGCTTATTTTTGCTTTGCTTCATTTAATTCCCACGGTTTTAAAGGTTAGTGTAAAAGTGTGAGGCTTGAGTTATTTTTGACAATAGCTTGGTGAGAATATTTGTATAACATTCATTATATTTTTTTGCTTAATTGGAGAGAGCAGATATCATTGCTGGGAATACTATAGATAATCAGCTAGATTTTAAACACCATTGGCAAAAAATTATCTTCATCAAATTTTATACGAACTATGATTTTTTTATGTTTTATAATCATTTCTAAGAAACATTGATAGAATGCTATTAATTAAGACTCACTTTGAATATGAACTCAAATATTCAGGAATTACTGAGATTTTATCTCATTTGTGCATTTACAGCCATATTTGTGCCGCCAATGAACTTTTATTCATCTGCAAGGTAAGTTTTTATCCCCCAATTCATCTGGACTATACTTGTCTGAAACACATCACAGAATGACAGCTGCTTGAAAGAGATCGTTAATGAAGGTGGCTTCCCTTCCTAATGTTCTGTCTTTAGTAATTTGATTTTCTTGTTGCTGAATCCTGGATATTTTAAAGCTAAAAATGGGTGATTTTCAATTTTTCAGATTCCATTTTTGTAAATAGATACTATCCCTGTGAACTCTTTTAGAGACTAAATGTAGGAAAGATTCGCCTAAACTTGCTAAAGCAATGAAACATCAGCAGTTTATGCCTCCCTGAGGTCTATATGATGATGTCTAAATCAATAAGGAATGACACCATGTCCCATTGACATTGTAGCCAATGAAATTGCGTACTGGTATGTGGTTCTCTCTCTCTCTCTTTGATGTTATACAAAAGAAATTTTATTTTTTCTCTTTGTACATTTTTTTTCTGTGCACTACAGTTGTGCATAACGATGGGATTTGTTATTACGTATTTGTACATGCACACAGCATAACAATATAATTTGGCCAATATCCCTCCCTAGCTCTTTGCCCCTCCCTATCTTCCTCCCACCACCCGGTCCCTTTCCTGATAGAGATGGATTTTTGCTTTTTTCTTTAAAAATAGAAACACGAATGAAGCAAGAGCAACTGAGCTAATTAATACGAAGTTATTAAAAGCAGTATTTTGTTAATTTATCTGACTTCAGAATACTCATTCAAAATGTGTTACATTCTTCTCATTAGTAAGCATTTGTTTGGGACTTCTAAGCACCAGGAGCTGGTAACTTAAAGATCTAAGAAACAGGAACCCTATCTTCAAAGAGCTCTAAGTCTAATCGTTCTCTTATGGGTGCTTCTCATCTCCACCCCAAGGTTTTCTTGTCTCCAGATAATCTGACTTGGAGATGAGTCTGATAAGTTTGAGCTAAGTGGTTTATTGGCTAATTGCTAATTAGTGAAAGGAATGTCAATAACTATTTTGAGAATCATGAACAGTATTTGATTTCAGAGAAAGTTCTAAAAACCGGCAATCATTACTAGCCTGTGGTATTTTATTTGGCAGCCATGGTGGTTTTTATGGTCTATTTGTTTGTCTGGAATGATCCTGTTTGCCTTCACCTTTTCCATCAGATTTGGGAAGTGTTAGAACATTTTTTCTCATTTCCGTCTTCTTGGGACTTGAACCCATGTTCATGTGTATTAGACCATGTGATATTTCCCACAGGCCCCAGCAAGGGACCAAGAGGAACATTTTCACTTTGAGAAACCACACTAAGAGCTTCTTAAATGACTTAGCTTAGAATGTTCTCTTGGTCCCTTGTCTGGCTTTCAGAATCTTTGGGAGGTCCCTCATGCTTTCTGATCTGATCCTGCTTTTGGAGACCTGCTTCTGAGCATCAGCAAAGGCTTGAGAGGGACTTTTCTTAACTTTCCCCTCCTTCAGTGCTGTGCACTTCCCCTTTGGGGAAGGCCTGCAGGCCTCAGGGGATCTAAGTTCCTTCCTTTCCACCCCCAGCCTCCACTGTCTTCCTGGCAGGCACATAGTAAAGACCCAGCTGGTGGTTGCAGACTTGTTCTGTGGCTGAGCTCTTAATAAATCTAGTTCACAGTTCCAGCAATATCCAGCCATTAGGAGTTTGTTAAAAGTCTGGCTGATTCTTGTTTCAGCCTTCATCAGGATGAAAGAAGATAAGCATATCTTCTGTCCCAGGAAAAGCTCATTACCTATTTTTTTGTGTTCTCAGTTCCCTGGTGGATTTTCTTTAACTTATTATTTTTGAATTTTAGCCAGGTTGTTTTAGTTATTAGAGTATCTTATGAATTCCTAATATCCCAACCAGAGGTGGAAGTCCTCCACCATGTACAAAAAACTTAACTGCCAACACTAAAAATGTTAAGAGGTTTATATAACAATCTTGTTTCTGGATCCTATTTGGAAAGGAAAAATTTTGGCAAGAGTGAGCTTAAATTTCCTCACAATGTTAAATGGAGCAAAGTAATGACTGCCCCAATCTATGAAGGAAATATGGCCTTTATTTCTTCTTTTATAGGAGAATGGTTCATAGTATTATTGGATATGTGGGCAAGTAAAGAGGCAGAAAGATACAGTATAAATTCTCCTTCATTTGTGTTTAGAGGGCATTCTAAGCCAAGTCATTTAAGAAGCTCTTAGTGTGGTTTCTTAGAGTGAAAATGTTCCTCTTGGTCCCTTGCTGGTAGAAACCATTCCTGAGTTCTTCTTATGAGCTCCTAAGTATTAATATCTATCTGTGAAGGCAAACTAGCCCTTTCAAATCATCCTTCAACAGGTGGAAAGATTTGTGGAAATGTATTATTTTCCCTAAGCTGTGAGATTCTCTGACAGACCTAAAAATAAAAGATTTGTTTAATGGATCTGTGTGTCCCTCTGTATGTTTCTCGTCAATAAAAGGTACTATGATTGAGACTTCTTTTTTATTTGAAGGGGATAGAATAGGACTGATCAAGAGAGAAGAAAGTAATGAACTATATATTCAATAATGTTAGTAAAATACTTAAAATTTACGGAAATATGGACAAAGAAATTATAATGCTTGTTAAATGTTTACTGCACTGTGTCAAGGCCTACTCTGCATAGAATCCAAGTCTCTAACGTCTTCCTTTCTTTCCTTCATTCCCTTATTCCAACATGTGTCCACTATTTGCTAAGAACCTTGCTAGGCAACTGGGGATTTAATGGAAAGTCCTGGTTTATGTCCTAAGGGAACTTGGGAATGTTAAACAGGTAATTGCACAAAGTGTATGAAGTCTGTATGTTTTTGCTTTTGTTTAGTGAAACTGTAACTCTGATGATAGAATATCTAGAAATTAATGATAATTCATTTCATATCTAATTTGAAAGTGACGTTAGGATGATTTTTTTTTTCTCACTCTTGTCTCTTTAGGAAGATAAGTTTGAACTACATAAATTTCATTAGCTAAAATCTTTTAGAATATCATGAGATGTGGAAAGAAAGCAATATGAATTATTGTTTAAAAAGTATTTTATATACTCCTAGATATTGTTCCCTAGAAATAGTTACATTGAGAAAGATCCATTATTCCAATGAATGTAATTTTGGATATCCTTTCCAAGGACATTTTCTGACTATTCTGAATGGTAAGACATTTTTATTTGTGTGGGATACATTAATTTTTGAAATAAGCCAGAAGTATTTTGGCTATCACATGTTCTTTCAGACATTCTGAGTGGTTGACATTTTCATTTAAGAAAGATAAATTGACATCTTGAAATAAGCCCAAAATGTTTAAAATCTATGCCTATTGAATAAGATGGGGCAATGCCATTTGTGGGGATAAGGTCACTGGTGTCTTAGAGCAGTTAAGACTAAAGAGTCAAGAAAAGCCGGGCACAGTGGCTCAAGCTTGTAATCCCAGCACTTTGGGAGGCTGAGACAGGAGAATCGCGAGTTCAAAGCCAGCCTTAGAAATGGTGAGGCGCTAAGCAACTCAGTGAGACCCTGTCTCTACATAAAACACAAAATAGGGCTGGGAATGTGTCTCAGTGGTCGAGTGCCCCTGAGTTCAAACTCTGGTACCAAAAAAAAAAAGAGTCAAGAAGGTAGATCTGTAGTTAACCAGCTCTGAAGATGAGTCTTAAAGAGAAGTCCCACAAATCATTTGTTGTACAAAAATACACATGAATAGTCCTCTGTAATTATGAGCGAATATTAATCATCATTTGAATAAATAACTTTCTGTTTATTTAAAATTTGTCTTAGAGGAAGTTGCAATGACAATAAAAATAGTTAAATCTCCAAAAAATATGCATAGTATAATTGTTTCTTTGGTGTCACAATATGGTATTAGGCATGTGTAACAGCTTATAAAGTGGACCATCTGTATTTCTTTGTATGTTTTTGTGTTTACAACGTAAACATAGCTTATCCGAATGTTGCATTCCAATAAAGAATGAGTTATTCTAAAACAGCATTTTCTTGAGTCATTTATGTCTACATTTTTGAAACTGTATATGTAGAATGCCTTATTTATTAAAAAATATATCAAAATTTTGTACAAAATTTAGGCAAGACACTAATGAATTACACATCATAAGCTATTAAGCCAGCTTTAAATAGCTATATTGGGTGGAACTAATATTTGATTCATCATAAGCAAATGACAAAACAAAATGATGTGGGCTTTGAAGCTAAAGAAATCTAATTTTACCATAAACTAACTATCCATGGCCCTCTACAATTTCCATTCTTGTTTTCCATATACGTGGAAACTATGTATGATGGTAGACTATATATATATGTACACACATACACATATACATATAGATGTATATATATAAATAATAGATAATAATGCCTGTCTTATTTGACTAGAGTATTAACATGACTGGTATCTAATGGACTCCACAAAAGTAGTTATTGTCAAGATATGATACCAAATAGCAATTACCTTTTGTATATTTATTACTGCCTCATAATTAATAAAAAATGTTAATACTACTAAACATAATTTTAAATAACATTTTTAACTTTCTTTTCATCAATATGTACCATGGTGCTGGTAGAGAGTCAATGATAATCTAGGAGTTTCCCATGATTTTCCAAATTACAGCATATGGTTATCTAGGCTCAAACATGGCAGTTGACAGTCATTATAAAGGGAAAAGTGCTTTTCTTGGAGAAGGTACATTTAGCACTTTGCTTTGAGAACTAAAATGGGACCATAACGAAATATTATTAAGGACAATTCTACTTTTTTTATATCATGTGTTTCTGTTTATATGGGCATTCTAAAATTTTCTTACCCTCTGACTATTGAATCAGTAATATGATTGCTGTACTCTGGCAGCTCAGTATGATTATTTTTCTTTTGTAATATATCCATGAGTAAGAGCCAGATGTTCAAATTCACCTTTTGTTGTTGTTATTGTTAAAGAGATTATCATCCCTGAATATAATCTCAAGGAAAGTTCCTGGGCTCTGCTCCAATAAGAAAAAGTCTTGTTTTTTTTTTTACAAAATCAAAAGAAAGGGCTTTTTGTTATATGAGAAATTTAACACTGCATTCCAGTAGAGGAAACAGGCAATCACCTTTTGATCTCTAATGTGGATGCCCAAGTTTGTAAATTTAATAAAAAGATAAAAAATGTGGCAGTGTTCTTATCTGAAGCAATAAACTCTGATTAAATCTTACCAGTTTGATGCTAACGGTCTTTCTGGGCAACATGGAGGTGAGTGAGAGCTTTGGACAAGATAACAGCGACAGACAAATGTGAAAGAATATGAAGTTTTAAAGGGCCTTTCAGAACACTAAAGAGTTTAGGAAATTAAAATAATCACTGCAGTGCTTCATGCTCCTGACTGGTCTTAACTGCCCGTGTTCATTCACTTCTCTGTCATTGAGTAAATGTATCTTCTCCATTGTAATGACTGTTTCTTGGTCTGTAATGATTATTTTTCATGTTCCTTTTTATTAATATTTAAAAATAAAGATGGGCAAGAAAGTAATATGCATATTATCTGTTGAACCTGACAGGGTGTCAGTTAGCTAAGCCTCATTGCTCTTATAACTAAAGAGATAAATCTGGGAAAGGGAGGATGTAGACAGGCATTTATAATAACATATTAGAAATTGTTTTCGACATTTGTTGAGCAGAAGTTACAGCATATAGGAAGGAACAATAATTGGTATAAGGTATGTTATAATGCTTGGCTATGTGGACATGTATTTTAAATGTTAATGTCTAATAATCATCTGAAAAGCCAGAAACTTTAGGTAG
This sequence comes from Geosciurus inauris, assembly GCA_004024805.1. Classification (NCBI taxonomy): domain Eukaryota; kingdom Metazoa; phylum Chordata; class Mammalia; order Rodentia; family Sciuridae; genus Geosciurus; species Geosciurus inauris. Next base: position 190,550 of record PVHX01000560.1, on the reverse strand, counting down.
CATGGTTTTATTAATAGATATTGAGTTCTGTTCAGTCTAGTATGCATTTTTATATAGATGGCAGGGTCTTTAGTTAGAATAAATTGCAATTAATGTTGAGATGAACCATATATTCCATCAATCATATTTTTAGTTCATATTTATCACACCTTCATGATGATACCATTTTGATAGGAGAAATGAAGATTTGGGTTATAGATATGGATAGAAAGCAGAGTTTACCATTTTGGTTTTGCCTTAAGCATTTGCTGTGCTTAGTGTTAATAATAACTACCTAATTTAGTATAATAACTACCTAATTTAATAACTACCTAATTTAGGGATATAGCTTATATTTTTGTTACCTAGATTACAAAAATAAATTGAGCTGGCTTCTTTTACTGTTTCACAGTTGTGGTTATACTAAAACATATTAGCTTGGCACAGCTTTCAAAAGTGTACCCTCTGTGAGATAAAGGGTGCCATAATGGCTTCTGGAATGATCTATTATTTTTGGCATATAAAAAGAAGTTATAATGCTGTTCTTTAAAATTTATGTTTCATAATAAAATGAATAATTCATTCACTCATCCACTGACAAGCAGAATACTTAAATTAATGTCTCAAAGTAAAAAATCAGCACCAAACCAAAAAGCCAGGGTTGGAGGTAGGGAAAGAAGCTTGGCTATTAGGATATAATACATTTTCAGAAGATAACCATAATATAAAATGAGTCTGAAAGTCATTTATAAAGAACAGGATATTAAAAGCTATAAGAAAAAAAAAGAGACCATTTATCTATTTGTGTACTATTTTGAAGACTTGAGCCAAATGTTTCATCAGAGATCTGGGAGCCTTCCAATAAATTGGGCAGGGTTCTGTTTGTGTGTGTGTGTGTGTGTGTGTGTGCGCGCGCACAAGGCGTGCACACAGAATTGAGGATAGAAGGTGGGCAGTAGTCTCTTTCCTTTAAGCTTGGTTTATCTAATCCATTAATCCAATGAATGCCTGCTAAATAGCTGATAGGGTAATCAAGCTGCTGGGCATTATAATTTATGTATAAAAACACTAAGGCATCACATCTGAGAAGTTCAGAATTTATAAGTGGAGATGGTATACATGGGTGAATTTAAGACAAGATTAATTTCGGGAGGCATATTGGGAATTGAACTCAGGGGCACTCGACCACTGAACAACATCCCCAGCCTGATTTTGTATTTTATTTAAGGACAGGGTCTCACTGAGTTCCTTAGCACCTAGATTTTGCTGAGGCTGGCTTTGAACTTACAATCCTTCTGCCTCAGCCTCCCAAGCTGTTGGGATTACAGGTGTGTGCCGCCATGCCCAGTTAGACAAGATTAATTTTAAAAATAATTCTGAAGTAATTTTTGAACTGAAATTAATTTATTAATGACTAAGGATGAGTAAATAAATCTTATTCACTCTCTTTTTTATAAGTGCAATAAAACATCATTAGCAGCAGCAGCAGCATCTTGTCATCCACATAATGATAATAGCCACCACGAGTGTTCCAGGCATGGTTCTTTGTGTTTTATATGTATTTACATGTATAAAATAACAAGTAATTATTGTCTCCATCAAACAGATGGGAAAACTGAGGGACAGCATCATATAGGTATAAGGGCAGTCAGTGCTCAGTGCCAGAACCCAAGTTTTTAGCTCTCAGAAATGACATAGATGCAGAAATTGTTGTCAACTTGGAATTGAATTTACATGATTCTCTGACAACATCTTGTGGGCATTAGGATGTCAGGATTGTGAGGACACTTTCGTTTTGGTTTCCTGTTTTCTTCAAAGTTGTTAGTAGTGATTTCCAGACAGAAATAAGTCAAGGAGCTTAGAATTTGGTTTTAAAAAGGAAATGACGTATGACGGATATTCTTTTGTTTGTATTTGAACACATGCCTTTATGGAGAATCTGAATTTCTCACCACTGGTGTTTAACAGGGTTGATCAAGATAGGCATGGATCAAAGAGGGATCATTTCTGGATTAGTTAGGTTCCATTCATCATCAAGGAGTTTTGGACTGGGAGCTCTGTGTCCTTGAACTTACCACTTTTTTAGGACTTCACGTTTTTTTCCCTCCATGTATGAAGTTAGACCTTTAAATGAAGTGGCCTCCCATGTTTATTTCAAGTCTATGTTCTTTCTGAATTAGATTCATGAAGCTGTAGATTTACTAATAAAAATAATCATGATTTTAGCGAAGGAAATCATCCAAAATTAGACAAGTAGAAGATAGTTTTACATAAGCAGTTGTCTTTGTTCCAATGATACATAGCTTTGGTCAACTCAACCATTGAATAGATGAATTTACATTGAATAGATGAATTTATTACATGCCCTTTCCTGGTGATTTAAAATAACTGTTCTTTAGAAATTGATACTATTTTAGTTTATTCAAGGGGTTAGTTATCATATTTCAATATTTGGCTATATCTTCCCATATGTTTGCGATGACACAAAGTAAAATAAGTTTTGTAGTAAGGGAATGTGTAAGTTCCAAAAAGAAAACACTAAAAATAGAAAACACTAAAAACTGGTATAGACAGTATCAGAGTGATAATGTGTTCATCTCATGCATCTTGTAGAACTGTTAAAAAAAAAACCTTAATACTCTTATATATCATAGATTTGCAGATATTTTTGCTTCTAGAGACCTTCAATATCACTTTCCTGAGCTGGAAGTCCTGCTAGGTAATCCATAATGGCTAAGAATTTACACATGCTGAGGCATGTGACCACAGAGCTTCACTTTGTGATTACAATCTCCTATTTAGATGGTTGATTGTAGGGGATCAGAGGTGAATTTACCTACTCTTGGGAAATAAAGCCTTGAGACCTTAATAACTTGATGTTCTGTTTGCCACATGTCATAGATGAGCCACCACTCCATGGTGTGGGCACAACCCACTTTCATAGAGAAATAGTACATGACAGAAACACAGGCTCTATTCCCTTTACTTCTTTCTACTAATGTCACCTAGTGCAAATCAGTAACCTCTCAATCATTTTTTTTTTCCAACTGCAAAGTGGAAATCATAATCCTTAATCTATTCTAATTTCTTAAAAAAGCAACTTTGATTCTTTTTTCCTAAACAATAACAAAACTTCTTGTGACCGATTTTCTGATAACATGCATGGGTATGAAGGAATTGTTTTGGAGGAGAACTGATATTCTACATTAGAATCAAAGATTGGAAGGTCATAAATCCAGAGCCAAATTTTTGCACATCAGGATCAGAGAATGCAAGGCTGGAAACTGGGAGCTATTTTCTAACCATTTTGGGTGGTATACCAAAGTTGTTTAGAAGAGAAAATTGAAGAAATAGCAAAGCAAAATGTAAATGTTTTTAAAAAGGTTTATTATGACTTTTTTTTTTTTTGGTACTGAGGATTGAATCAGAAGTGCTTTACCACTGAGCTACATTCTAGCCTCTTTTTATCTTTCATTTTGAGACAGGATCTTGCTAAGTTGCACAGGCTGGCCTTGAACTTGCCATTCTCCTGCCTCAGCCTCCTGAGTAGCAGGGATTACAGGCTATAGGCCTAGGTCCTTTATAATGTAGCCACATATTCACTTCAGTTTGCAGGAAAATAGAATGGACTTAACCTGTTAGTCCCACTGGTCAGATGATTCCATTACTGCAAATGTGCCGCTCACTTGGTGTAATCACACATGTCTACCTCAACTTATTCTGACCTGTATGTATCTACCTTTTAACTCACAACTTTGAGGCCTGACTCACATAAGGAGAGAGTCTTACTCCACCTGAGAAGGTCTAAGAAAGAGTATGTTCATCTATGGCAGGAGCAAAGTTTATTATTATTCCTTCGAACTGAGGATTTCTAATTGATATTCAGGGAAATATTTTCAATTCATTAAATCTGGAGAATAAACATTTGATATCAATAGAATATAATCTCATTCACTTATGTTTTCTGGAAGGCATAGATTTCCAGTTCTTTTCCCCTTACCTACTTCTCCCAATCCAGAGTAACACCATCCTGTCCATTACTATAAATTTGTTTTGCAGGTTTTTAAAGAAAATGTATTTATAATTGATTCATAATAGTTGTACATGTTTAGGGGGCACAATGAGATGTTTCAAAAGTGTATATGTTGAATAATAATCAAATCAGGGTAATTTGTATTATTTTTGCTTAGTTTTGAATTTCATATACATGAATCATACAATATACATTTTTTCATTTTGAGCTTCTTTTCTGCTCAATATTATTTCAGGGGGATTTTATTCACATGGTGCAGACCTATAGTTTGTTCTTTTTCATTGCTGTGAGTTATTTCATTGTATGAATTACTACCATTGAGTAATTCACTTTATTATCGATGAACATTTGGGTTGTTTCCAGTTTCTAGCTGTTAGGCATAATGTGGCCATGAACATTCTAATAAATGTTTTGGAGAATACAGCATCAATGGTAGGATTACTAGGTCATAGCATAAACCAATATTTAAATTTAGTAGATAAGTCAAAAATTTCCCAAAGAGCTTATGCCAGTTTACATTCCCATCAGCAATATATGGGTGTTCCAGCAATATACGGAATATATTTGATATTACAAGTCTAGAACATCAAATTCTTCACCATTTTGGATGGTGTATGGTGATGTTTTATTGTACTTTTAATTTGCAATTCTCAGTCAACTGAGCCTGCTGAGCTTCTTATACATTTATTGGCCATATGCTTCACTTTTGTTGAAGTGTCTGATAAAGACTTTCTCCATTTAAGAAAGAACTGGGTTGTCTTTCTCTTATTGATTTGTGTTTTTTTCAAATATATTATTTTCCGGTATGTTGCTTGCCTTTTCATTTAAAAATAATTTTTTTGTTTTTAAAATAAATTTATTTTAACTGATATATAAAACATAAAAGTTTTACATATTAGTGGGGTACCATGTAGTGTTTTAATACATGAATACATTGCAGAAGCTTAAATCCATTTAAACATATCCATCTGCCTTTCTGTTGTTGTCTTTTAAAGTGAAGTTTTAAATTGCCTGCAAAGAAATTTAAATATCTTCTCTCTTATGGATAATTTATTTGCTTTTTCCAGTTTAAGAAACATTTGCCTAGCTCAAGGTCTTGAAGATATTCCTTATCTTCTCTTCTAGGAAGTTCATTGTATATCTTTCATATTTAGGTCTCTGATTCACCTCAGATTAATTTTGCACATGGTATGAGGTGAAGGTCAAATTTCATTTTTTTTTTTCTAATTATTGAAAAGATGATCCTGTCTCCATCAGATTGCAGTGGTTCCATTATTGTAAATCCAATGACTGTACCTGTTTGAATCTCTTCTCTTGGCTTTTCATCCTGTCTCTTTGATTTACTTGTATATCCTTGAGCTGAAACCTCACTGTCTTAGTTACATTACTGTATAATAAGCTTTGAATTCTGGTAGCAAGTTATGCAGCTTTCTTCTTCTTCATCTTCTAGATTTTTCTGATAATTCTAGGCTCCATATATTCCAATAAAGAAGTATTTGCAAGCTTTGCCTTTGAAAGATTAAAAAACAATTGGGGAATTAGTAAGAAATTTTCAAAGAGACTGATTCCCAAGCCAGTTTTTAATCTACAGTTTTTTGTGAATGAATGGATTTTGAGATCTTAATTGCTATGGTGGTAAAATAGGCCTCAACAATATTCATTACCTCCCTGGATTATTGTATGGCCAGGACACAAATGATTGTAAATCTCTTAAACTTGATACTAATGAGTCAGTGTCTCTTAGGGAAGAGAATTGCCTTAAAGATCATCTGGCTCAAGACTTCGTGACCCAAAGGACAAACTGCAAGGTTAGGTGAGTTTCCTGACATATTCTTCCTGATCTGTAAGTCAGTTTGCTTTCTGCTTAAGCTTGCCATCTTTTAATTAAGTCTACAGCATTTCAGAAAGCATTCATCTTGATGCAGAGCCTCTCACACCTACTGGATGAAAAAGATATGTGACCTTAAAAAGGTTCAACTTCAATAAGGGGGAAAACAGTTTATATGAACTGTTCCTTTGTGATGTACAGAGATGCTTAATGAACCATAACTTCATTTAAAGCTATAGTGTAAATCTTTAAAAAATTAATCCAAGTCCCCATGAATTATGTCTCCTCCAATTGTGCAATCCAAAAGATTTTAAAACAGCAAGGCACATTTTAATTGGAGAACAATGTTAGGGTTTTGCACTTTCTGCATTCTCATTTGTTTCAAGAGACAAAGTCTCCTCCTTAAAACTCCTTGCAACAGCTAAATGTTGGAGGCCAAATATTAGCAATCTACAGTTAAAAAACATTTCAGTTAGAATAAACCAATGTATGAGACACACGACTGACGTGGAGACCTCCCCCCGCCCCACTCCCTACACTCTTCGGCTAAACACTGTTTGTTTTCCTCCCTTTTTATTTTATTTCTATCACTCTTCTGAGACATGGTTGGGACTGACTCTTCATCAAGGTGTCCAGCTGAAAAATGGTTATCGGATCCTGCTGAGGCAGGGACAGGGGAACAGCAGCCCACATCGGCTGCAGATGTGCAGAGTGGTAACTCTGGGAGGCAATGATAATTAAAGAGCATATGGTCCGTAATAAATCTGTACAGTAGTGCTAGCTCGTATTAATTGAGGGATTAAGAATAATAGTGCATCCTTATGAATAGTGTGTTAAATCTCAAGTTACATTTCCTAGGCTTAATATAGCTCTGTGTAAATTTGGTGGTTTTTCATATTTGATGTAGTACATGAAGTGTGAGAAGATTTATGATATAATTTGTGTACATGTACCCTGATCAAAATGGCTGAGAAGGGCCTGATAAAACACGAACATCTGGAGATACAGATGTCATTTCCATGAAGATGAAGACTGTTTGACAGGGAGCAGGAGCATAGGATTGTGAGAGGAACAGGTCTCCAAAGTGTCGACTTTCACATGAGTTTGATAGAAATGTGCTATGAATGCTTAATATTGTGATTGATAGTTTCTGATGAAGAAAACTATCCCTGAAGCCTGTGCTTACCTTTTTGTTTTGTTTTGTATTTGTATTTAGTTTTATTATTTTTACAATGATAAAATGGGAAAAGGCAGTGGACTTCTAGACTTATAAAACAGTCTGGCAGTTTTGGAGCAGGGAAATCTGGGTTGGAGAAAGCAAATCATATCCAAATTGTGCCCTGTTATTGTAAGGAATGGAGAGGTGCCGAGTTCCTCATTTATTTTGATGTACTTGGTGTCTATATAGTAATACTCTCAAACCAGCTACTAAGAACTAATACTAATCTATGTCTTTATATATATCTATATTTCTGTATATATGATTTGATATCTCTGTATATGGGAAATCTAACTTTAATAACAGTTACCCCTACTTACAGAAATTATAGGCGATTTTGTCTTATTTTGCTTATCAATGTGTTCAGCAATGAATTAAGTTAACTAGTCTTTGTCAGAAGATAAATATTAAATGGACTATTTTTCTTGAATTGAGTCTTCACCAGAGTTCTGGGTTTCCTTCCATCTTTCTTTAATGGACTTTAGTGGCTTCCTTCTGATGTCAAAGAATGACTACTATTTCAAACACAAAGGGCTGGACTGTGGGGATTCCTGAAGAATCCTTCCCAGCTGAAGACGTATCATGTCAATGACCAGTCACTCAGGTCTCTTTCTGATGGATCAGTATACCACTGGCTGAAGATTTTGGGGGATAGTTTTTAACATTCATACCTTTTGTTTTCACTGGAATGGTCAGAGTGGATTGTAAGCATAATGGTTTACCCTTTGTGTCTTAGAGACAAATGACAAACTCAAGTCAACTCTCATAATCCTCTTTACAGGATCACAGTGTAGGTGGCATCTGAGATAATATAAATTTATGTATATAATAAGAGAATGGTCTGCTCATTCACTTGCTGGACGTACTTACTGTTGCATTGGGAATACAATTGCTAACAAGAGCAAAGTAATTAAGGCAATATTGAGTTTCCCTGGTAAGAATGAGAGAGGATGATTATATTGCCATAACCTTTGGAGTTGGACAGTAACCTTAGCTGATCAGCAACTCATTTTTCATCCAATGTCATTCTGTTCTTTTCTGGCCTTCCCCTAACCATATTGTAGATGAATAGCCACGCTCCCAGATTTACTGTTCTGCCACCGACTAAGGAAGCAGCTGCGGATGCTGTGATGATGCATGCAATCTAGAGATGCCAGGCTTTGGCTTCTGTCTATTGGGGACTTTTTTTCTAGTTGGTTTTTAATAAGTAATTTTGTATTTCACACTGGCAGTGCTACATCACTGCCTGAAGAAGGCTTAACAGCCCCAAATATTTGATATGAATTTCACATAGGGGCATAATCCACCCTCAAGGAAAGCTTAAATGCTTTGGTGGCAAATGGCTTTAGTGTGGAAATGCCAGGGAGCATTTTTCAGTTCCTCATGAAACAAACAGAAAGAGGAGAGAGGAAGGCAGACAAACTGTTAGACACATTACAACAGGTAGCACACGCAGTTTTCTTCCTGGGACCAGAAGAGTTCTTCAAGGGTTTGAGGACAACAAAGAAGGAGAGCTAACAGAAACCAAGCATGTACTCTGGTCATCTCTGTGTACTGTGACGTGGTATCTTAAACATATTGTGTGTGCCTATGTGTAATCAGTTTCTCACACAGACTAGTGGAACAAGGTGTGATTCTGAGTTTTAAACTATGAATCCTTCCTTATTCCCTATAATGTAAGCAAAAGTGATAAGATGGCTGTGTCTTTTCTTTGTCTTGTCTACTTTCTTTCTTAGACTTATGTTCATGTACTGGAAACTAATTGGGGAAAATCCTCAGTCTCTGTTCAGAATAAAGTTTATGGTCTTAGACAACTTCATTTCTATAGTGCTAGACACATCTGTTCTGATTTGCTACTCTATCAATCTATGTACTTATAAAACCTCCATGAGTTGAAATTCTAATTCAACGCATGACTTGCAAAAATATGTTGGGTTAGTTTTCATAAAACATCTCTGTTGAAGCAATAAGGGATTTTTGTTGATTTGTTGTTTGTTGTATCAATGATGCTTTAGTTTTTGTTTGAAAAAGAAAAGATTCCTATCTTGGCATATAGGAAAAATTGTCTCTTCTCAGAATTCTCAGGTTGTAGTTATTTCAAGTATTGAAACTGCTTTTTTGGGATTTTTCTGCACAAATCAGATAGACTTACTGATATAGCTAGTTAGTCTGGTGCAACACATTTCATTTCTTGTTAGATGAAGGAATAATACCTTTTTTAAAAAAGAGATACAAATGTAATATTTGGGAAAATTTGATAATTCTCAAGTGTCTTAATCAATCGTTAATTTTGCTTAGAGGAAGTTGCAGTAAACAGCAGCAGAAGGTTGCCTGAGATGATGCATTTAGAATTAATGGCCAAAACAGCAGTGGCTATCTTTAGGTTGGGAAACAATGATGAAATTCTTTCTTAAATTTGGGAAGCCAAACTGAAAGCTCCTGCAGACTATGGAGCTGAAGATGCCATTTTGTAGCATGTGAAAGATAAGTTAGCCAAAAAGAAATGAGTCTGTAGAATGAGAAACAGAAGTAGATAAATGATAGGCACCATGGAGAATCAAAGGAGGAAAGAATATTGGTTATGCATCTTGAGTTATTTACAGATCTAAGTTCCTTGAGACCCCACTCTATTCCGCTTTCAATATGGCATTGTTTCCTAGGTTTAATTCCTTTGTGTGTGAAGAAATGAACAGAAGCTGGAAGGAGTCTGAGAAATCCTGCCCTGGACTTTACAGATTGGTAAATGGAAGTTTATTACTTTTTAGGAAAACTTCCTTAAGATCATATAGAGACATGTTAGTGGAGATATTTTATAATCCAAATGAATATTTATTATCAATGAAAATATTTGTTAACAACAATAATAACTGTGAGAAATGATATCATTGATATCATTTGCAGAGATATGAATATAAATAATCAATGTTATTAATGAGTATTAATGATGAATAATTGTGACTTCTAAGCACTGAAGATATTTACTCTATATGTTTTCAGGGAACAAATTGCTTTTCTCATGGGTAATCTGGAGCATTCTTCACTGTGAAAATATGTGGCTTCCATGCTCCCAAGTTGTACTTCCAGATTAAGCAGCACTCCTCACCCTGTTGCTCTAGCCACATTGTTCCCTGAACATGCCCAGTTATACTCTTTTAGAAAATATTTTTACTTATTTATAAACTAAATTTGTGTATTTCTGTATGCATTTACTCATAATGTTTCTTTGCCCTAGAACAGAAATTCTTCACCCTGTCTGCTTATTAGAAGTTCCTGAGGAGTTTTTATTTTTTAAAATACTGATATCCAGGCTGCTCAGGTTCCAATTTAATTGGTCTGTGTTGTGGTATCAGTTAACTGAAGTATAATTTATAAACAATAAAAACTCAACCATTTAACTATACAGCTTGATGAAATTTGTGAACTTTATGCAGTCATGTAACCATAATCATAGAAATGACTTAGCAGAGTTCATCTCCTTAAAGTTTCCTCATGCCCTTTTGTATTTGCTCCCCTCTTCTGATATCTGGCTTCAGGTAACAACTGATATGCTTTCTGTCACTATAGCTTTTGGGCTGTTATAGAACTTTGTATAAATGGATTCATTTTTGTAAATGAAGTGTAAAGTCACCCAGGTTTGACTTTTCCTACTTAGCATACATTTATGATTTTGAGATTCATTCGTATTTTGCATATATTGTGTTCCTGTTTATTGCTGAGTAGAATTTGATAGTATGGATAAGCCATAATTTATCTTTTAATGGGTTGATGGTGATTTGAGCTGTTTCCAGTTGTTTGGCTACACTGGATGATATTCCCATGGACAGTTGCACAAAAGTCTCTGTGTGGATGTGTGTTTTCATTTCTGGGTCACGTGGTAAATGTATGTTTGCCTTTCTAGATCCTGCCTCATTGTTCCTCCAAGTGGCTGTTCTGCTTGCACTCCCACCAGTACCGTGTGAGAGGCCCAGTTGTTCCACATTCTCACCAATATTTAGTATTATTAGACCTTTTAACTTTAGCCATTGCAGTGAGGATATAGTGAATGACCTCTCAGGCATATATTAATATTGACTAATATTAGTCAATATTAATTTGAGCATTACTATTTTCCAAAATATCCTCAAGCAATTCTAATGTTAGCAATGGATGAATGTTACTGACCTACAATCTCCTTCAATGCCAGTTCTCAAGATGTGAATCTTACTCTTTAGGCCCAAACTTAAGTCCTGACTATTCCAAGAAAACTTTTCTCATTAAGACAAAATGAGAAACTTCACATCACTACTATTTAGCACTTTCTATTTAATATTTAAAGTTATTTATGTATGCAGCTACCTTATCTACCAGACTCTAAAGTCTTTAAAGTCAAAAATTTATTCTTGTACCTCAATGAATATTCATGGAACTAATTATGGATATTTGCAACGTTTGTTTCTTATTTAATACAACAAAGTGATACTATTAAGATCACAGACTCTGGAGCCCAACTGTCTGCATTTCAACAGAAGCTCTGCACCTTATTACCTCTGTGAGTTTAGGCAAGGAAATTAATCTTTCTATTCCTCCATTTTCTAAATATGGGACTATAAATGGTACTAGTCTTAATGGGTTACTTGACAATTAAATGAATTAATAGTGATACAACATTTGGAATTGTGCTTAGTACCAAGTAAGCAGTATGCCAATAGAAGCTACTTTCAAAATGTGAGTTTCCACTCTATACTGTGTTGAAGGTTAGGAACAAGGGTGAAAAAAACAGAGATATTGGAAATAGCAGGGGAGCAAATGGGAAGGAGAAGCTGGAATTCTTCCCTAAATGCAGTCATGTGTCGTCATTTCATGGTGACATATTCTGAGAAATGTGTCATCAGGTGATTTCATCATTTTGCAAACATTGTAGACTACATGTACACAGACCTAGATAGTATAGCATACCACACACCTAGGGTGCATGATACCAGTGCTATTGCTCTAAGGCGATGAACATGTTCAGCATGTTACTGTGGTGAATATGGTAGGCACTTGTAGCACACTGATCAATGCATGTGTATCTAAACACAGAGATTGTACAATGAAAAGGCTAGGCAATAGGAATTTCCCAGCTCTGTTATAGTCTTATGGAACTACTGTTGTATATGCAGTTATTGACCAAAATGTCCATATGTGGTGCATGATTATGTTGGCTTTGGAAAAATTGAAAATCAAATATATTCTTAACCCTTGCCAGTCCAGTTCTATAGAGTAGGGCTTCATAGTGAACTGAGTGCTTGCCTCACTCCTCCTCCCAAAATCAAGCATCATGTTAGTCAGCTAATGTCTGATTTGGGAGATTTTTCCCCTTAGTCTAGATGCTACCACTCACTGTTTCATTGAGAGCCAGTTCTGATCTCCAGCTGGTGGATCCAGCTCTCAGTTGATTCTCTACTAAGGTCATGGGCAGTTGATTGGCTGCCTTTTGTCTGAAGTAGCTATTTGGATTGCCTCGTGGCCAGAGGCTTCTTTTTTGTTATGATATTGTTAATATTATCTACTTGTCATAAAATACCTTTTTACTGCCTTTTACGTCTTCAAGACATATCTTTGTGTTCAGTAAGTATAAAGTTGCTATATCCTATCTCTTCCAGGCACAGAAGCACAGTAAATACAAAGTTGCTATATCCTATCTCTTCCCCTTTTATACAAAAAGGAAGCCCAGCTTTCATAAAAACATAGTGACTAACATTTCTTGGATTATTACAATGTTTTAAGCATGGTGCTTAACATATATAAAGGCTATCACACCTAATCCTCAATATATTATAAAAGAGAAACTATTGCTCTCTCCAAAGTATGAATAAGGAAACAGATTCTGAGGGTAAGTTTTTTAGTGTTGTTAGTTAGTTGTTAAAACACTAACTTGTTTAGTGTCATAGTATAAGAGAGAAACTATTCATTTGCTCATTCATTCATTGAGTTACTATAATGCAAGTACCTGCCTTCCCTAGTTTCACCTCTGGCAGAGGAAATCCCTTGTTTTAAAAAAACAGAATAAATATTATTCACCAGTAAGTGTTCTCCTTACTTAAAATCCCCTTTAGTTTTTTTAAATAGGGCTGTTATCTGAAGCACGCTTGTACAGAAATTAAAATAGAATATATAATACAAAGAAGTCAAAGTTGGGGATACACTCTTAGTTCTGCTTAACTTTGCCACCTTAGAGTGATTTGCCATACAAATGCTTTGAGTTCTTAAGTAGCATTGGTTTGAGGGAAACAGGCATCTTCAACTTCAGAGAGATGTGCCAAAAGGTATGGAAGAGATTTAAACTAAAACTCCTAAATGAATTTTGTGATCCTGACTCTAATGTGGCATTCCCAGAGAGGAACTTTTTGGGTAGGTGTCCAGAGCATTTTTCTGCTTTTCATAAGTCCCTAAGTACTTTTGGGAAATGCATAGTAATTTTTCTCCCTCTGCCAACTGCTCAAACATAAATGATTTAAAATATTCCAGTATCTTTAACATGGAATCAGTGGTACTTTTAGTCAGGGCTATTGTTGAAAATTTGGTCAGACTTCCTTCTCAGGAATTTAACTAGAATTTTTAAAAAAATTTGTTTTGCCTGTCTTGCAAATGACAATGTATCTTTTCTTCCATGCCAAAGAAGAAAGAGGGGTTTTTGCATTCCAGTGTATACCTTTTCAAAACAGCTGATTAGGATGATTTCTAATTGAAAAAAAAATAAAACATTTCATTGGATCCTGGAAACAACAGATTATATTATTCATGCTGTGGGAGAAAAAGAGCCAATGGGATTATTTGAAGTTTTACAGTTGTTGCCAGGGTGGGAGTGAGAAAGAAAGCAGCTTTGCGTGAGGAAACCTTTCTTCAATTGCAGTATCTGGTGAGGTTGTGGGGATTCCTTTCTTCAAACATTGAATGTTTTGTAGCCACTCTATGGTGCAGAATCCTACCAGATGTTCTCTACCTCCACCAGTCTGGGCCTGGCCACTTTGGGGCACAGAATGCCTGCTGTTCTTGCTGCTTTGGGAGAGTGGGACTGGCAGCTCTCTGCAGGATTAGAAAATGGTGCTAATGAGGCCTGGCCATGCTTGAGCCAGGTGTGAGCCAGTTACCTTTTCACAGAGAAAAGCTTTGTCCTTTGTCCTGTCTGTACCTTATCTCCTACAAATAGGCCTGAAGGGGAAACAGTTGAGACTATGTTGATGAATGAGACACTCGTTTTAACCATAGGATAAAGAATACTAGACACAAGTTCACAGCAACATCTTTATAGGTGTGGGCCAATAGGTAGTAATCAGCTGGAGGAAGATGTCCAAATCAAAACAGTAAATGATATAAAAGTGTCTGCTATGAACGCAAATCTAAACATATTATCCAGGGGAGGAAAACAATACATTAGAGTAAGTGTGTGTATATTGAATACCTAATACAGCCGGCTACTCTCATGTTTCTGAGTGGGCCATTCAATGAGTACCTGTTCTCAGTAAACTTAATTTTCACAGGAAGTAGAGATAAAATGAGTGTATGGATTAATATAACACATGAAGTACGAGGTAAATTTTAGAAAGTACAACCAAAATGTCATAGGGATTGTGGGAGAGAGAGATCACAATTGATTAACCCAATATGAATTCCCCTCCATTTTCATTCCTAGCAGATCTTTGATTTTGTTTAGTGTCTGCCATTCTCCACACAATCTTGGACTCCAAGGGAACTAACCTATCTGGAGGCAGCGAGTGCCTCACCAGGGTAATTTTTCCTGTTCAGGAGGGGATAAACCACCTGAGAAAACAGAGTCTAAAATAGTGAAGAAATAAGAGGCAGAGTCCAAGAAAAGTTTTTAAAAGCAGAACACCTGATAGGTCCAGCCCACACAGGAGCTGGAGCTGAACAATTAGAAAAATGGGTCCTGTGGTTTTATTTAAGGGGATCAAAGGCAGGGAAAAGGTTTCAGGGGTGGAGTCTTGCTTCATGATGTCTTATAGTCAACAGGCTGATTGGCATCTGATTGGCAGGCTACACCCATCTCTGAGATGCTGTGTGGCTACAGCAGGTCACCACTTCTCTGGTGCTGTGTGGGACCTGGCAGAGCTGACTAGAAATTCACATGTATCTGGCGGTAGTAACCAGTAGGATTGCCACTGCCACTGGAAGTTCCCTGATACCAGATTTTTCTATTCATTGGCTGCAATGCAGGTGTGGTCCATACATAGTTAATGATGGCTCTCACCATCTCCCCCACTTTTAATTTTTAATTTTTGTTTGTGTGTGTGTGTGTGTGTGTGTGGCTCTGGGGATTGAATCCAGGGCCTTGTGCATGAGAGGCAAAGACTCTACCAACTGAGCTATATCCCCAGACCAATTTTTAATGTTTAAATGCAAATGAGGGGTGATTACTTCAAGTTCCTGGATCCTTGTTTTGAGGGTACGACAACATATTATTACGATTTAAAAAAATTAGTAGCAAACATATAATTTCAATAATATACCATGTAGAATATTTCAACATGTTTCCAGGATGGAAGCCAATTAATTTATAAAGTATTTAATCAGCTAGAGATGCAGGGTCCATGATATTGGTCCTGCTTTTCTGAATATTCTGGGCGCTCTCATGTATCTTCATAAGGTTCAAGCCATTATTATTATTATTCCAAATATCCATTAGATGATTCCTAATTTTTTTCATATTTCATTGGGAAGTATGATATTTGGCTCTAGTAACTCAGGCATATTTATAATTAGCATGGCATTTAACGCTTTGTTAGAATTTGAGAGCGGAAAGCTCATTATCAATGTTTGCAACAATAGTTTTATAAGTATTTAATTTAGTTTTAATCTCTTCATCAATACCTAACTGTATAGGGCTTTGGAAATATTTTGAGCCAAATTATTTAAAAAATGAGCTTAGTTAGATTACATTTCTTACAATTTACAAGATATCTATCATCCATTTTTCCTTATTTTTACATTTCCAATAATTAAAACATAAGAGGATTGAATATAGGCTTGCAGGCCATAAGAGAACCCCTCCTGTAGTTCCTGCCTATAAAGTTGGGTACAGTGCCATTTGTAAAATGGAGAAAATCTAAGGCAACAATTAAACACCAGGGATCTTTTTGAATATCATTCTTCCTGAAAGTTAGAATATTACCAAAAATATTTCTAGGGGTCATAGCATCATGACAGAATGGATTAAGCCCATAGATATAGTGACTATGGGAACAGATAGAAGTCTGAAAGAATATATTAAGATATATGGGACCCAAATTATCATCAAATAATAAATAACTGCTATAAATCCAAATGTGAATTATTGATCTTCCTAGTATAACATCAATCAGTTTGCCAGGCTTTAATTTGGCCTTCACTACATGGTTACAAAGTAATACTTAAACAATAGGGAGTAATTTAAATCATATGAATTTTTGAAGAGTCAGAATCATTGCATATCTCATCTTTTTTTAAAAATATTTTTTAGTTGTCAATGGATCTTTATTTTTATTTATTTATATGCAGTGCTGAGAATTGAACCCAGTGCCTCACACATGCTAGGTAAGCAGTCTACCACTGAGCCACAACCTCAGCCCTGCACATCTAATCTTATTTTTGTATTCTGAAAATAGTTCTAGATAACTCAATTGTATTTCTAGCTTCTTAGATAGTTTGTTATATTAAAAATTCAAATTGGTTGCCTGCAAAGTCTTTTTAAGAATAAGTAAAAGTGAAATGCACTTCGTGGCAGTGTTGCCCCATCAAGCCCTCCTGGCTTTGAACTTTCTGTAGGAAGTAGCATCTTGATGTGACTGTGTTTTATCAATTTTTCGAAGATCAATCCAAAACATATCTATCACCCCTAGAGATTTTATGTTGCACTGGCAAAGCATTTGTACATTTCATTCATTTAGGAAAGATGTCAAATTCTATTGCAGAATGGTTAGGGCAGTAAAATATTGGTGGATAGTCTATGAAAATGACTGGCTTGTTATGGGAAAGTTCCATTTCAATAATCATCCCATTTTAATACCTGTCCAGACATATAATCTTAAGTTCTAAGGATCAATATGATTGACTGGTTTAGGTCCTTCTTATGTTGTCTTTTCCTCAAAAGTTACCTTTAAATAGCCAGCACGTTCATGGGACCAATGTATAGATAGGTTCCCACAGTAGCCCTCATAATTAAATCCAGCAACATGAATAAGTGTAATGTTTATCTGTAAAATCTACCATCATATAAGTATCATTAGTAAATCTGGGATGGATTCCCCAGTCCACATTGCTAGGTGCATTAACAGTGGATCTGAGAAATGGGTTCAATAAGTCTGTCCATGGAATCTACTTACCAGACAGCTCAACAAAATCAGCATGGCTATAAACATTGTAGGTGGAGTCTTATTACCTCCCTGTTGTTGAGCTATCTGTTCAGTTGTCTCCATGATAACAGGTTGGTTTTTCTGGAAATGGAAATTCTATCATATAGAATCTGTTTATTCTATTGCTCCATGTGTTACTCAGCAGCAGTGAGGTTTTTAATATTACTATTTAAAGAAAATTTTAAAAATAATTTCGTGAGATTTAGTGGGGTTATGTAGGATTTTGTTTCTTCCATTTTTTATCATTTAAAATTGAAGAAATAAGTTGATGTAAGTCGGAGCATTATTATGTGTAATAGTGTCTTAACTTTGTAATTCAATAAATTAAATTGTAGACAGTGTCCTGGCTTTGTACAAGTACTTAAACAGTAAGAAGTGACTTAATACATATTTTTATCTGGTCAAGAAAATTGGCAAAAGTTACTTGTTAGGCATGTGAAAATGGTTAAAGTCAATGTTATTGAACTGAAAAAGACATTACAGTAAAAGAAAGCCTAGTTTATACAAAATGTGTGATTTGCTTTTGTCTCTAGTAATAACTGAACAACAAAATGATAAAATGGAGTCAGTATAGATGTTTAAAGTCAGTTTTACAGCTTGTTTGCTCTATAGGTAATAGCCCTATCTTAAGTTGCTATATTAGAATTGGCACTTATGTAAGGCATTAATAAACAATACTTGTAAGGTTGGTAGGGAAAATACAATATAAAATTAACAAGAGTAAAAATATATTTAATTATTATAATAGTAATGAATTAAGGAATATAATTTTGTATAATTGATCACCATACATACATTATTTTTTGTTTACGAATACAGTAAGTTGTATAATAAAAATTTATCTTTTGAACCTAACCTTAAATGAACTTGAATGATTGTCTTAATTTGGAATGAGGTGAGAGGCAGAGTTTTAACTTAGAGGAGGTGGCCTCTACAAAGGACAAGGAAGATATAAATAGACACCTTTCCAGAATAAGAAATATAGATGTTCAGGGAGTATAGGAAAAATATTTTATCTATTACTACTAATAAAAAATGAAATAGAAGAATGAATAGCTTTTTACTTACCAATTTAGGAAAAATTTCCATCATCATCAAATCTAATGTTGATCTAATTTTAAATAAAGTTTTAAAAATATTATGATTCTATATTTATAAAATATGTATAAGTATATGTGTAGAAAACAGTTTAGAAGGCCATACACTAGATTTTAACAGTGGTTATCTATGGACAGTAGAATTTTAAGAATTTTATATACACTTTTTTTTAACAGTGGATCTCTTGGCAAAAGTTATCTCAGTTTTTTATTTGAGTATTACTTTATAAACTTTGGTATGTAATTTCTTGGATCAATATAAACTAGTTGATATAATTTAATGTTATATCCAAAACATGAAACAGACAAGTCAAGAGAACTTTTAACCCCCTTTTGAGGTAAGGTGTTAAAACATTTTTATACCTCATACTGCTACTCTATAAATAAGTTAGTGTCTCTTAATTGCCTTTTAGAAATATAGTTAAGTTTACTTCTCAGTGTAGGGAGTAACATAAAAATTTTATAACTTATACTTATTTAATTATAAAATATTAAATGATATAATTAAATTTTTAATTATTCTGTTATTATTATATAAGTTTGTAAGAGACCATTATATAAAACTTTAGTTTGGAGAGTATCAGCTTATTAAAATGTTCTCTTAAATTTTATACTTTAAAGACATATATTTAGGAGACAGAGATACCATTGATATATTAAAGTTAGCAATAATTATCATAATTACATTGATGTTTTTAAATTAATCAAATTTAGCTTTTAAAGAAAAGTGTGAAATCTGGAATGTAAGGTGGTACTTAAAAATAATAGTCATGGTTTAATCAAAATTGTATAAATCTCAATTTCTTTAAAATTAGCCTTTTTTAAATAGTAAATATTACCAGACATAAGAAATTATTCTATTGGAATGAAAGTAGACTAAGGTTTTAAGAAGTCCTTATCAACTCAATGCATAAATTAAGATTTGGGTTTATATTAGCACATTAATATTTGATCTTAGGGAAAAGCCTTGAGAATTTTTAATTGATTGTTCCATGTATTCATAACCAACTGAGTTACATATAAAATTGTTCTCTATGTCTTTATCACTTACTTAGGCCGTCCTATATATTACCATACAAAGATTTTCCCATTTGGAAAAATCTTTTCCTTCCTACCACCAAGGCCTCCATCACACAAAGACATTTTACCCAGAAACATTTTCTTCTTCCCTTCTAGAACTTTCAAATTTTTCTTCCCTCTCTGTAGAAGCATTTCTTTCTTTCCTTCTAGAATTCTCCAATCTTTCTTTCTCATCTGTAGAATCCTCTTTTTGTTTACATTCTGGAAAAATCCCTGTAAATCTCTGAATCTAGACAAATTATTGCATTTTAATAAGAGGAAATATTCCAATTGAAATGTAACCAAAAGTTTTGAACCGTTTTGTATATAGAATTATATCTGTTTACCATTTTATGAAAACATAAACAATGTTTAAGTATATAGAATTGTACCTGTTGGGACTTAATTCTTAATAACCTTGTTTTTAGTGATGGCATAAAAAATTATAAATCTCTCCTTTATTATTAATTTACGAAAACATCAATAATGTTAAATGTTACCCAAAGGCATTCAAGAAATTAAGATTACTTGATGTTATGTGTAATAGTATCTTAACTTTGTAATTCAATAAGTATCTCCTGTAATAAATATTTATGTAATTAATTTCATTCACCTTAAATTCAATATAAACATATTTTTAATTCTAGATTTTTAATTCTAGAATTCAGAGCATCAGGTAAATGTAGATATCAGCATTAGTCATGTTTTTCCTGTTGATGAAAATTGTTAAAAGCAAATGGGCATGTTTTAAATATTATAGAAATAAAAAACTTTATTAATCATATAACCAGCTGGGAAAATTTGCTTTAATAGTGTTAAAGACATCTTTATTTTTATTCAATTACCCAAATTATATTAAATCTTATTAAATCATTTGGATTAAAAGTATTTGGATCCATTTTTTACATTTGGTTTAATTATAAGGCTACTTTAATTGATAAATTGGGCAATTATGAAAACATTGTGAAATAAAATATTTCAGGTTGCTGGCTTTTTGTTTTAATTGTCAGATTTATTCATAATAACATCCTGAAAAAACAAAAAGTAATCTATTAGAAGCATAATTAGAACATCTCTTATTAATGTTAAAACTTTTTTGGTAAGTCTGATTAGCAGTTTGCAGAGAAAATGGGAGAATGGGGAGTCAAGTTCCATGGAAAAACCTATTGGTGGAACTGTGAATTATATCTCATTAACCTAGCATTAAGAAAGTTAAGCACAGACAGCTGCTGCCAAATATGCAGAAGTTTGTTGACTTGGATTTCACCTGTAAAGGTATCTTTTTGTTAGTTAAAAGCAAAAGAAAAAGGTTGCAGCCAAGTGCTTGCTTTTAAGAGACAGAGGCTATAGGATGCAGGTAGGAAGGAGCTGGGGGGTTGGGAAGTTGTGCTAGTGAAGGTGAGAGGGATTGCCTTTGTTTGGGACTATGGGAAAGTCCTGAAAGCCATGTGGTCCGAACTGTTCCTTTGTGTGCTCCATGTGACCTGAAACATCACTGGGGTATTTGAGCCTTTAATTTGTATATCATTTGTCTCTGAGCTTCCCCATGGTTGTAGCCAACTGCCTGAAGTTAGAATATCAGTGGCTTTAGCAGGGCTTTGCCTGGCCAGGAGTCCCCATGTTTGTTTTGGGTGGGTGATGCTCCCAGCATTATTTTATCTAGTTTTGATTTCTACAGCAAGTAATTTCCTCCCAAAAGGTGGGCTTTAGTTAGTGAAAGACCAATCATAGGTCAGGATGAATCAATCTAGGTTGTGTTTGTTACCCAAGGTATTTAGTACAGCCATCTTTCTTCCAGCATTCCTTGGAAACAAAGATGCCTAGGTGGTAGCAAATGATTTCCCCCAATAGGTTAGAGACTCTGTCTGAATGGATGGTTAAAGTCATCTGTCCCAGCATTTTAACTTTCTGTAATTAGCTACTTTAGTTGGTGCTCACAAGTTAGATTGCTCTCTTGCATCATCCTACAAAGATGCAGTGGGAGGTGGCTGTGGCAGGAGATTTGTCCACTGGGTCTGAATAGCTCAAGTTTGCAAATAATTCTGAAAACCTTAGAAGCTGCACTTTCTCTCCCTGAATTTCTATTCTGATAAGGATTTTAAGTAAAATTTGAATTTTCTCTTTCAGAGTTTTGCTCCAGCTTAACATCAGGCTATCTAAAAATTTACTTTCCCTCTCCACTCTTTCTTTCTAAATTCAGGTGCACCCTCTATTTTGAGGTGGGGGTAGCTTACCTGACCTTTTCCTTCTTCTGAATTCCCTACTGAGCAGGCCCCACGTTGGGTGCCAGTTATTGGGAGTTGGCCAGGGCCTCACCAGGGTAATTTTTCCTGTTCAGGAGGCGATAAGCCACCTGAGAAAACAGTCTGAAATAGTTAGTGAAGAAATAAGAGGCAGAGTCAAAGAATAGGTTTTAAAAGCAGTGCACCTGATAGGTCCAGCCCACACAGGAGCTGGAGCTGAACAATTAGAAAAATGGGTCCTGTGGTTTTGTTTAAGGGGGTACATCAAAGGCAGGGATAAGGTTTCAAGGGTGGAGTCTTGCTTCATGATGTCTTGTAGTCAACAGGCTGATTGGCATCTTGACAGACTACACCCGTCTCTGAGAGGCTGTGTGACTACAGCAGGTCACCCCATCTCCAGTGCTATGTGGGTCTTGACAGAGCTGACTGGAAATTCACATGTAGCTGAGTGGTCTTAAACAGTAGGATTGCCACTGGAAGTTCCCTGATACAAGATTTTTCTATTCATTGGCTGTGATGCGAGTATGCTCCACACAGTCCACGGAGGGCTCTCGACACTAACCTTATGCTCAGCTTCAGGGGACTTAAGCTGATTATTTTAAGACAGTATTGGGAATCTTGTTATTCCCTCCTGTGTGTAATGTAGGATAATTATACAGTCAACTCTAGTCAATAATGATGTGAGTGAAACTTCAAGGAAAGGTCTCCTCACCCCCCCTGAGTGAGAGAGAATGGGTCTTTTTTTTTCTCTTCTCATGTTCCCACTACAGGATTTGATGCCTGAGACCCCTGCAGTTATATTGACATCAGCCTAAGGGAAAAACCAACATATGGAGGAACACAGAGTAAGAGAAATCAGTAAGTCTGAGTCTGCATTTCTGTTACTTCAAGGTAAATTTTATACAAGTTGCATTTACCCATTGGTGGTGAGGAAATTTTTATGAAGCATCTAACATTCACGATAAGTTGAAGGAAGGATAGAATTTTGATAATTGTAATACAGAAAGTAAAATATTTTAAGTGATGGAATGTTGGTAGTGGGGTGAAAATAATCCATATTAAGGAAAAAAATCAGAAAGAAAGGCATAGAGATTTGAAAGTTTAAAGCATATCATTCAGATCAGAATTTGATATTTTTTACTCATGTTACTCATTCTGTAAAGCATACAGACCATTTGTAGAAGAGATATTAATAAAGGTAGTCTTAAAAACAAGCAAAAAATATAACCAAAGAAAAATCAGTGAGCAGATGTAATGAAAGGAAAGACACCTATTTACAATAGCATTAAACAGATAAACATATCTAGAATAAACTTAACAGGAAACATCCAAGACCTAAAGAAATTATAAACCATTCTCAAAAGACACAAGAGAAGACATGAATACATAAAATGCATACCCTATTTCTGGACACTCAAACATAAAGATGTTATTTTACAAATTAACACACTGCCAATAACAAAAATACAAATGTTTCAGGATTAGAGGAAGAGAGAGGGATGCTGAACAAAATAATCCTAAGTGTTGGTAGGAAAATAAAACCATTTCCAGGAAAGCTTTTTATAAAGAACATGGAGGAAGAATACCATATCAGATATTAAAAATATTGTAATGTCTCAATTAAGAATATAGAACTAGGTTGTGAAAACAAACGGAACAAAACAAAATACACAAATGAAATCAAAGTGGATAATCCTGAATAGAAAAAAAATGCATACAGGAATAATATGTAAAAATGATGATGATGAAAGTTTGGGGGTTTTACAATAATAAATGCTAGTGAGGAGGTGGGGGGAAAGGTAGAGTCATCCATCATTGGTGGGACTGCAGACTAGTACAATCATTCTGGAAACCAATATGGAGATTCCTCAAAAAACTAGGAATGGAACCACCATATGACTCTGCTATGCCACTTCCTGATATTTCTCCAAAAGAACTAAAATCAGCATCCTAAGGAAATACAACCACTTCAATCTTTATAACAGCACAACTGACAATAGCTAAATTATGGTATTAACTTAGATGCCTGTCAATACATGGATTAAGAAATTGTGTTATCTCCACATTGTTTCAGTCAATGTTTTTTGCTGCTACGACCAAAAGACTTGACAAGACAATTTTAGGAGGAAAAGTTTATTTGGGAGTTCATGGTTTCAGAGATCTCAGTTAATACATGGCTAATTCCATTTTGGGGGGCCTGAGGTGAGGCAGCACATCATGGCAGAAGGCTATGGTGGGGGAAAGCAGTGGGAAGCACCCAAAAGCAGAGAAAGAGGGAGGGAGGGAGGGAAGGAGGAAGGGAGAGAGAAAGAGAAAGAGAGAGAGAGAGAGTGAGAGAGCAGGTGCACCAGAGAGAGCTCTCTGCTCAACAAGACAAACTATAAACCCCAAAGACACACATGCAGAGACCTACCTCCTCCAGCCACACCCTACCAGCCTACAGTTACCACTCAGTTAATCCCTATAAGGGGATTAATGCACTGTTTAGGTTAAAACTCTCATAACCCAATAATTTCACCTCTAAACTTTCTTGCACTGTCTCACACATGAGCTTTGGGGGGACACCTCACATCTAAACTATAACGTACACAATGGAGTATCGCTCAGACAGAAAAAAGAATTCAATTATGGCATTTGCTGATGAATGGATGGAAAAGGAGAATATCAGGCTAAGTGAATAAGCCAGACTCAGAAAATCAAGAGTCAAATGTTTTCTCTTATGTGGAAGCTAGAGTCAAAGGAAAGAGGATCAGATATCATAAAGATATAGGGAAGGTCAGAAGTGTAGAAGAAGGAGATAATGAAGGAGAGAGGAGGGACTGGGAAGCAGAGGAAATGCAAAATAAATTCTTTTAAAAGTCATGTTATATGCATATATAAATATACCACAGGGAATTTCACTTTTATGTATAAATAGAAAGAACCAATCAAAAATAAATACATGAGCAAAGGGAAGATCAGTAAAGGAAGGAGAATGGGGTTGGGGGGAGGGACAAGGGGAGAGTGTGAACTGAAATTAAATTCCATGCATGTATGATTTTGTTGGGATGAGCCCAACTACTATGTATAGCTATAATGCTCAAATAAAGAGAAAGAGAGCAAGCAAGCGAGCTTTGAAGTTTCTAAAATGGTTATTTCCCTCACATAAATGCAGAAATCATGGACCAGTTCTTGAGTTTTACTTCAAACATCTCACATGTAGACTAGCTTAATTTATTCCTTTCTTCTCCCACTGACAGCATGGAGAAGATTCATGTTCTTGGAAAAGTAGCAAAAGAAGCAGGACCTGGCAAGAAGGCGAGGGGCACAATCCTTAGGTTTTCAGCTATGAATGGGATTTAAGGAGTGGGCCTGGCTTGCAGTGATCTCTTCCTTCCCCTGTATCCTGCAACACAGCTTCTCTTTGACAGGGACATCAGCTCTGTTATGACACAGCTTAGGAGCACAGATGACATCTTAAGTGAGGTGACTTTTAAAATGCTACATTCATTTTTTTTTTAAAGGAACTGAAGGAACACAGCAGGCTCCCTTACAATCACCTCCAGGGCCGTTGTCACATGAAATAGCTCTCCATCAGAGACCGGCAGGGAGCCAAAACTTGTGTGGAGGGGCAAGCTATAAAATAAAAATAATATTTTCAAGATTCCTCTCCCCTGCTCCTCAGGGTCACATTTGATTAATGGAGTGCATTTGTTTTAAAGGTGTGATTGCTCACACATTACCTATACTGTGCCACTGTGTGCTTGGCAGAGAGAGAGAAAGCTCATTACAAATTCTGAGCCACAGTGAAATGTTAGCACATCATTAATATGCATAGGTGCAGATATCTGTCTGTTGTTTTATAATGCTATTTCATTTATATAGTGCTGGTACTTGACGGATTATAAGAGACTCCATTCCCAGTTAGAGAGATTCCTAAATAAAACTAGCAAGTGCTTGCAGAAGTAATCAGACAGAGCGAAGGAGTTCAGGTTCTTGTGTCTCTCAGTATATAAGACCAATTCTTGAGTTTTACTTCAAACATCTCACATGTAGACTAGCTTAATTTATTCCTTTCTTCTCCCACTGACAGCTCCAGTGTCCATGAGTCTTACCACAATGGAAGCTCTTAAAATGATTGTACTGCAAATAAATCTGTTCTTACTTTTCTTTCTTTTTCCTCCCTCAATTGTTTGATCTGAAAATGCAGCTTGCTGGTTTGTTGGTTCCAACTAGAAAGCAACCTCACTGAAATACAATTTCAGTGCTGCATGGAGCCAGATTGCTGGTACACATTTTTATGTAAATGAATGGGCAACCCTGAGAGGGCAGCCTATGACAGGACTCAGTGTGCCTACCGGCCAGGAAGAAATGGGACCCAGCTATGTGGGCATATTTTGAAGTCATCGTCTCACTACTCATATTTGTCATGAAAAAGGAAAACTCAGCTCCTGCAGAGAGCTGGCAGCAGTTCATCCAAATTCTACCTTGCTTTAGCTATAATCCTGCATCTACACTCTGGCCAGAAAAAACTCCTAGCTGCTTTCCAAAGTACTATATTGTGCTATGTGTTTTCCTGTTCTTTGCCATTGTGAGTTTTTCTCCCTGTCTAGAGCATTCTTCTTCTCCTTCCTTGCTGGGTGGCTTTTTCCCAAGGATTTGATCTCCTGGGAAATCACTTATTGATCCTTATGTTGACTGACCCTTTCTCTCTTGCCAATTTTGGTTGTGCCTTGATATATTATGATCTGTTAAAATACCACTTACATCATACAATGAATTCCTTGTGCATCTCTAACCTGCTTGGACTGTGGTTGCCTACAAGGGATGTAATGTGTTTATGTTCACTGTAACTCCAATACTCAACACAGTGCCTAGAACTAACAGGCCCTAAATAAATGTGTATTGAACACATATTCTGGGGCCTTGGAGGATGCTTAAGGTAGGATGGGAGAACTGTCAAAACAGACCATGTCAGAAACATTGGACTGTGTATTTGAGATTATGGGAGAATTCAATCCTGACTGGAAGAGTTTCTAAGTATCATCCTTGTGTTACCGAATTGAAACTTCTTTCTGAAAATTTTTCCTTCCCAAGGCAGTTGTGAGCAGCTCTTCTAGGCATGATTGTAGCAACTGTATTACTTTGGTGAGGGGTCTTAGGATGGCATCCTTTGGCAGGGATTGCAATACACCTGAAGGTTCCCCATCTATGCTGAGCTTCTAAATGCTTGTCTATCCTGTTTTGTTTTGTTTTTTTAAATTAGTTAACCAGTATTCAAAAACCTGGAGATTTTACACATAGATCTTATTTCTTTAGCTTCTCTTAAAGCAAAAGGACTAAAAACAAAAAAAAAGCAAAAGAACTACAATGAGCTTACATTCTAATCTCACAAAAGTTGGATGAATATACACTTGCCTATCTAATTATGTTCAATGCTCCAAACCAATAGAGGTTTGGTGGTAATTTAGTCTATATGAGTGCATGCAGATTTTTGAAAGAAACGTGTCCTTAGTTTTTATTAAAATTTCAAAGATAGACATAAACCTAAAAAGGTTAAAATTAATTTGGATAAAATCATACAAAAGACTCATTGAACCAAGAGAAGAATATTAACATAAAACAGACATCAAAAGGTTATAATTGAACTGGATTCCATTAATGTCACTTACTCCCAATGGTTGGGTGAGAAATTGAGTTTTATGCTGTGGAAAAGATTTGTTATCTCTATGTTTAATGTAGCTGGACATACACACAAGCACACACAAACACACACACTGAAAGTATAACTCACTGAAGCAAAATAGCCTAGCAAATTTTTTTAATGTATATATATTTTAGTTCTCAATGGACTTTATTTATGTATATGTCGTGCTGAGAATCGAACCCAGTGCCTCACACATGCTAGGCAAATGCTCTACCACTGAGACACAACCCCAGCCCCTAGCAAATTTTTTAACTGCCTCTCTAATGATTTTAAATACGAAAGCTTCTAAGTGAATACATTAATTGTAATCCATAGAGTAATTAACAATTCAAGTGCTGTGTATATATTTGTCTAAATTACAAATTAATCTGTAATTCTTATTGCCCTGAATTCGGGCTTGGTTTCAGACAATTATACAATCGTCCTATTAATGGAGTTCAATTTCCTGCCATTCATCATGCTACCTCTATTATAATTAAGGAAAGTCTTTTAAATATGAGGTGAGGCTGGAACTGGCTTATTGTGCTTTATCCTCTCATTTTAGCCTAGCAGAAGAATCTGTTTTCTCCTTATTTAATATATCACATAGTGTGTGTTACTAGTATACTAGTATTCTCTATAATAGTTAATATGGTGCCCTAGTTATTGCATTGAAGTCCTTGTGAACACATTTTTAGAAGAGAGTGTAATGCATTATTGATTTGGAATCCATTTGATTTCCTAATTCTGACAACTTACGTGATTCAGAGAGGACAAACTTTATTTTCTGAAAGTCCCACTTTTGAGAAAGTTTGATAAATGAATATTCATCTCTCATTGAATTAAGACACAATAATGATTTGGCTGGAGATTTAGTATGCACTTTCTACTCCTGCATAGAGGTAGATAAATCCTAATAATAGCTAAATTCTATTTGAAAAAGGATAATTCAACACTTTCCTTAGTAACTTGTTTCATTATTATAAAATCTTTACTGCTACGAAATTCTTCCTCATATTAAAGTAGGAATCATTAGTGAGAAAGATAAAGCTCATTTTCTTGTTCATTTGGAAATAATCCATATGATCCTGTCTTTATGTTATTTGCATTAGCTGAGAAAAGAATATAATTAATAATTTCTTAAATTTAAAGTAAAAGCCAAAGAGGACTGAATTCAAAGCCTTAAGAAATTTTAAGAACAAATGGAAGGTGATCAACCAGTTGCTTAATTGCAATATTTCACTTGAATTCAAACATTTAAAGCAAATCAAAAAATCAAAGCGGGGCTGGGGCTGTTGCTCAGTGGTAGAACACTTGCCTCGCATGCGTGAGTCACTAGGTTCGATCCTTAGCACCACATAAAGGTAAATAAATAAAATAAAGATATTGCTTCCATCTACAACTAAAAAAATATTTTAAAAAATCAAAGGATATTTATTGCTAGTTTGAAATTCCATAAAATAACAGTGTGACGGGAAATGATATTGATTGAATTTTCTTGGAGCTATATAATTTAGTTTTATGGTGAATTTGGTAATGGAAGTTGTCAAGTGACATTGAAGCAGTCTATTAATTCCTATTAAGTTTACTGATCTCAGAAAATGGGGCTATCATTATATGCTTAATAATAAATATTCCTTGGGGATTTACATAGAAATTATTATTTCATCTTCAAAAATGTTGCTACCCTAACACTCTTCCCAATGGATTTGTAATCAAATTGAGGCATATTTTGCCACCAAAATCCATAACAATTTTATTACCTTTAAACATTAGATAAAAACATGGCAAGTTGTTTGCATTTGGCCAAATAAGAACTTCATGGTCCTATGGTGATGGTGGTACCCTCAGAGTGTGCTTCAGAGGCACCTAACAGAGCACCAGATAATTTTGTGGCAATAGTTGCCCTTGAGACATGCTTGTCACTGAACATATTTCAACAAATCTAAAACCTCATTAATTATAAGTCACACTAATATCTTATGTTCCATGAAGAAATAAAAATGCTGCCAATTAAATAAGATGCACCATTGATTATAAGACATCTCGATTTTAGAGATGTTAAATGTGAAAAGAAATTGTGTCTTAAAAGAGATGAGAAAATGAGAAAAAATATTAGCTTTAGTTTTCAAGCTCTCCACTGCAAAGGTCTCTCATTTCCCTTCCTGAGTCATATAGTTTTGGAAAATGGTAATGTAGCCATGTCTTTTGGGGATACCTGGTGATGCAAAGTGTGCTTTTGTGTGTGTTAACTGTTAGCATGGAAAAAGCTAACATATGATCTGTACTAAAAAGCTAATATATGACCTGTACTAAAAAGTACAGTTCTCACTCTGAGTATTTTCTAAGAAGGTGCTAAATAAAGTTAGGTCTATGTAACAGGATGTTCTGAATAGTAGACCTTTTTTTTAATCATTTATCAGTATAAGTCTTTGTTGCTCAGAGGCTCTAGAGCTCTTTTAGAAGAACCTGTGTGACAGTATCAGAGCCCTTGGGTCCTTGTATTTGACCACATCATGTGCACGAAGCTATTCTGGACAGGCAGTTGCATCTATGAATTATGCAAAATAATTGTACTGAAAGTGTTGCGCACACACGCACATACACACAAGCATGCATACAGAGCTCAATATCTAATGTATATTTAAAGAAGCTTAGTGATTTGTTAGGTAGCATTTATACACATTATAAACATTTAATTTAAATCTTACAGCTATACTACTACCAAACTCATGACAACTTTTGAGTTTGATAGTAGTATGTCTTTTTTATAAATAAAGACTTAACAAGATTGTTACTTATCCATGAGGTGCAAATAGCAACAGGTGAATCCAAGATTCAAATCCACCTTTGTCATATTCTAAAGCCATTTGTTGATTTTTAGCCACTATGATACTTCTCCCAAACACCTTATATTTATCTTTTTTATATCTACTTCATTAAATTGTTCATTTATTTTGTTTTACTTTAAGTTGCTCCCAAAAGGCCTCCCAAAAGGCTCCCAAAAACCACCTCCTTGTGGTTTTGATTGCATTTTCCTTGTGACGAGTAAACCTGAACATCTTGTCTTCGTATCCCCATCCTCCTCACAAACACACCCTACACCAACTTGTATAGAGATGGAGCAGAGGAAATTAACAGGAAGTGGGGAAGTGAGCATTGATATGTCACTAATTGTGAGTGGTTTTTAAAACAAGATATTGGAAATCAGGAGTTTCAGTTTTGATTTTTCTTCCTGTTTCATTTTGGTCAGTTAAGTTCTTAAGGTGCTGTAATATCTCTTGATATTAATGGTTCTTTGTAACAGCTTAAGCGAGCAAGTGTTTTCTTTGTTATTTTCCTCTTTTGAATCAAGCAAATGGTTTTATTTGGAAAGAACCAGAAAGCAAACTTAGAACAATTGCTATTAATCTTTTAGTGTTCCCCTAATGTATTTATTTTATAGAGTGAGCAATGAGGGATGTAGAATTTTCCTTTTGCCCAAAGGATAGTATTGGATGTGGGGAAAATCAGGACTACTAAATAATATAGTTTGCAAAATGTCAAGATACAGAATTTGGATGATTCCAGTCCCCCAAAGTTAATGACAATATGCTCATCCTTTTAATGGAAACATTACTAGGAGGCTCCTGGCTACATAATCCATCATACTGCAGAAGGCTTGCTGACTTATGCTTTGTGACGGGCCAGTGAGAAAAATATACAAACTCATACACCAATGTTGCAAATCAATTCTGCGGCAAAGTGGAAATAACTCTTGTACCAATAAGCAGTAAGACCTACAGGGAAAAAATCCTTTTCTGAATTTCCAACTTGCAGATAGAAAGAGAAGTCATCAATCATGCTGGAGAGCTTCCATTTCAGGGC
The DNA here is from genome assembly GCA_004024805.1 of Geosciurus inauris. Lineage (NCBI taxonomy): Eukaryota > Metazoa > Chordata > Mammalia > Rodentia > Sciuridae > Geosciurus > Geosciurus inauris. The sequence continues at coordinate 159,190 of PVHX01000560.1, read as the reverse complement.
TGTTGTTCTTAAAGACAAACCAGATGAAATCAGACAAGACCAGAATATGCAAAGGCCTTTGGATTTTTCCACAGTCTTGGTGCAGAGGAAGCCAGGAAATGTAAGACTTTTTCTCCTTTTCTTCTACATGTGAAACTTGGAGACCAGCAAAGTCATGTACATAAGCTCAGTTTATTGTCAAAATGACTAATTAGTCATTCCACAAATGGCTATTAATCATACATTAATGAGATACTCTCTTTGCTTTAGCAAATCCAGGTTCTGTGGAAATCCTTTCTCCTTGGTACCCAAAGCAAGCTAAAAGCATGCAGAACTCAATTAATCGTGGAACAGCATGGGTTGTTTGAAATTGCTCACAGTTTGAAAAGAAGCAAATAGTGAAGACATTTAAACTGTCCATATTTCACTGTGTAAATTCAGAAGCACTTAATCATCTCCCACACATTCTTTTGTTGCCTTTCTTCCTCTGTCATGTTATAACTGTGTTTCAACCCATGCTCCTATTTATTCCCCAAAACTGGAACACTGAAGCCCAAACCAAAAGAGTGAGATTTTAATAAATTAGATTCTCAGTCCTTTTAGATAATAGACAACAAGCAGAAAATACATATGTATGTGTTTGTGTATATATATATATAGGAAATACATAATATAGATGATATATAATATATATGAAATTCCAGCAAAAGAAGTACTTATATCTATTTGCACCAATTATTATGATTTGAATTGAATGCCAGTGCTTACTGAGCAAAATCTAGGTTGGATTTCCATTTCCGGATGGAACTGAGACTGACCTAGGGAGGAAAAGCTATGAAGTTTTCCTCAATTAAATCCTTCAGACAAAGAATTCTACTGTAATAATGAAATTCTTTAGCTTATTGAACATTTACTTTGTGCCAGGCCTTGTGCTGGGTGCTGGGGATAAAAATGTGAATCTTTTCTATTTATTTAAGTCTAGTGATAGAAATGAACTATTGTTTCCCTAAGAGAGTAAAGGCAGAAGGAAGAGCTGGCACGAGGCATGCTATGCATGCGCAAAAGAACATGACAGGTTGTGGGATGGTCTGTAATAAAGGAAAACCAGGTATTGGCTTAGGGTAGGTGACTAAATGTGTGTAGAGATCGCTGGTGGGAAGGGATGTTGAGGCCAGATGGTGAAGGGTGTTATATATCTTCCTAAATGTGTTGGAAGCTGGGCCCCAGCTTCCCTCTTCCCTGGAAGAGGGCCCCCTTACCATCCCCAGGACTTTGTGTTGGGACTTTGAGTTTAAGGCCATGACCGGAAAGGCATTTGTTGGTTCTAGAATGAGAGTGAGCAGATTCAGCACATGGAAAAGACATGAATAAGTGTCCATGAGGTCTGAAGGCAATACATTCATTCCATTAATGTGCAAATTCTTTACCTTTCCCTGGATCCACCCTCTGTTCACTATGAAGTTTTACAGTGTCCTCCTCCTTTGGGAAGTGTTCCCTCCTACTGGGTTTGGCCACGTGATCTCTTTACACATTGTCACTTCTGGCTCATTATAAAATAAGCGTTCAACTTCAGTCACCTTTGTTTGCACACTCAGGTTGTATTTGTACATCAAAATGTGGTCAGCTACCCACGTTTCAGTGAACTCAGAAGAGGAAAGAACTCCATTCCCTATTCTCTCTAGATCAAATAATCTTCCTTGTATGCTGCTTGGGAATCATCATGGGCTTTGTGTGCTCTCATTTCTTTTTATAGAGCATCTTCCTACTTCAGGGAAAATTTTCTGGGACAATTGGATGAGTAGAAAATTTATTTTGACCTGATTCCTTCCACAGTTTTCTATTCAATCATCTCTTTAAAGTAAATACATTTTCCTCTCCACACACATATATACTTACCGAACATCTGTTTCACTATCTAGATCTTTGGCTGCCATTATTGTTTATCACATATCGTCAGATCTTAAAAAGCAGGTCCAGCATAGAAATACACTAAAGCAGGCATTGAATAAATCCTTTAAATGCAATAATGATTGTCTATGGAGGAGCGAAGCCAACAGGCTTGATGCCAACGAAATGATGCCAGTGTCAGCAGAGAAACATCAACTGCAACACAGTGCTATCAGTACCAACATTTTAGTATTAGACTAATATCATTGGCATCAGTGGAAAATGGACCTAATATAAGCTACTTGACCCTTTGCTGGCTCAGAGTTACTCATACTTTGCCTTCTCAGAGTTAGGACATATGGCGCAACCTGTATGTGGAAGATAAATGAGCACGTCAACAGTACTTTGAAAGCATGATGTATCCATGTTCTCTACATTTCTTGCTAACAAGTATTTCAAAATTTACTTATTTTCAACTGAATACAGTAATATGGCATAATATGTAGTGAAAAGATTGAATTTCTTTTGTTATTTTAATCCTTGTGTGGTTTAGTTTTTGATAAGGAGTATAATTCCATGCATTCCTACCAATGGTTAATTTCCTATATGCATAGCAAGATGCCAGCCTTGGCTTGATTCTCTGACTTTACAGACCTTCTTTCCACAAAGCATGGATCTCTTCATCTTCACTTGCAAACTCAGTCTTCTGTCAAGCTTTAGGTCAACTCTTAAGAGTTTTTATATATCCAAATGAAAGGGATATCACATAGAGGATCTGCGGCTTAAGCAAACTATGGAAAACCACCAATCCACCTATAGGTAGCTCAACTTTGTTCTGTTGGCAAAGGTTGTGTTAGTGAAGAGCTTTAAGCCTTTAGGCAAGTAAATCTTCTATAAGGAGTGTTTCCCCTGTGTTATTTATACCTTAGGATGATGGATCATCAGAGTACTTGCCATGTTTTTCAAGACGGATCTTTCCCTCTGCAACTACCTACTTATTCTGATCTAAGAATAGTGCTAGGTCATGGTTCTTATCATAACTTTTCAAGGACAATGACCTTTGTTTAAGACATCATTAAAGTTATTTTGGCCCCTAATTACTATTATTTTATCATATATACTATGAATATCATATTTTATTTTTTCCACACATGTGAATCATCTTTATTCCATTTTTAAATTTATGTCTATAAGTACTTTAGAGAGGTTTCTGTGTTTCCCTCACTAGAGATTTTATGATGAGCATAAAATACATGACTTTGGTGTTCTAGTACCAGTTAGGGAATAGCAGGGCAGAAGACCTTCACCCTGATGGTAATAATGAAATATACAGACAGAAATAAAAACCCATCTTTTCTATGAAGGTAGCAAAGAGCAGTGGGGAAAAGAAAACGCTGATAAGTTGAATTCCCGTGGGAAATGTGAATCTGCCAGGTGAGCAGAGAGTCATGGCAGTTCTATTCCAAGGGGCAGCTTCCTGGTTTGGGTGGTGTGAATGGAAGAACCAGACTGACATAGAGACTGTAAGGGTGAGAAGAAATCAACCAAACCTCAGACAAAAATGTGGACCAGAGAACAGACTGGAATCTAAAGGAGTCTGAGAAGCAAACAACAAATTTCTTGGCCTGAAAATTTTCTCCTCATCACAAATTTTGTCAAAAAAGCAGCCAAGCCCAAATGTTTTCTCTGGTATGTGGATGCTGATTCATAATGTGTGTGGGGGGGGGGGTGGAGAATGGAGGAACTTTGGATTGGGTGGAGGAGAATGAGGGGAGGGGTGAGGGCATGGGGGTGGGAAAGATGGTGGAATGAGACAGACATCATTACATATATATGATTGCATGAATGGAGTGATTCCACATCGTGTACAACCAGAGAAATGAAAAATTGTGCTTCGTTTGTGAACATCGAATCGAAATGCATTCTGCTGCCATGTGTAACTAATTAGAACAAATTTTTAAAAAGCAATAAGTGAAGATCTAAAATTCAGAGAGAGAAATTACAGACTTCTGCACCTACATGGAGATTGAAAGTTTTGCTTAAGCCAAATCAAAGAAGCTGCAGCAGTACTGGCAACTAGAGCCCAAATTCATGCCAGCTCAGATATTGACAAGATCTAATAGCTAATATTCTGTGGAGGTTGGAAGTTGGGCTAATTATAGATGAACTTGACCTAACAAAATCTGGAATCCAAACCCAAATCAGCTTCATTCTATTCATAGAAAAAGTGGCTATCCTTACAAAGTATCTCTATAAAACAAGCAGTAATAATAATAATAATAATACATCTGAGTCTCCACTGTTCTATATTCTTCATGTGAGCTTTTAGATGTTTTATATTCCAAAAACTATATATGTGTTTTGATGTGTGAGAAAGCATTAATATGTGATTCATAGTCAAAAGCAAATATGGTCAATACAGAAAGATCTACAGATGGCTCAGTTATTTGAATTAACAGAAAAGATCTTAAAAGAACTACTAGATATATTTGCCTCAACAAATATTTTCAGTGAATAGTGTGTACAGCTTCTGAAAATTTGTTTTTTTTTCTGTTATGTTTGATAGCATGTATTTAAATGCAACTTTTGAGAAAAATAAATAAAAATTTAAAAAAAAAAAGAACTACTAGATAAGTATTAAAGTGTTTAGGGGAAAAGTTGTAATAGTGAAAATATGGGATATTTCAGGAGAGAAATGCAAACACTGAAAAACAAATAAAGGGAAAAGTTAAAATGAAAAGTAAAATATCAGAAGCCAATATAAAATTGACATTAAATTGGATAGGAGAGGGGAAAATTTGCTTTTTGCAAATTTTGCTGTTTGTTTTCTACTTGTCTCATCTGTTCCTTCTCTTTTCTTCTTTGGACCAGTGAAATGTTTTCAATCATTCTATTTTATGTTTTCTTGTATTGTTTTCTCCTCTAGGGATTAAAATGTTTAAAAAACCTCCCACAATGTTATTTATTTATTGATGGATTTGGTACTGGGGATTGAACTCAGCAGCACTCAACCACATCCCCAGCCCTATTTTGTATTTTATTTAGAGACAGGGTCTCATCGAGTTGCTTAGTGCCTTGCTTTTACTGAGGCTGGCTTTGAATTTGTGATCTTCCTGTCTAAGCCTCCAGAGCTGCTGGGATTACAGTCACACGCCACCACATTTGATATAGAACTTCTTATTCTTTAGATGACATAATTGTGTGTGTAGAAAATACAATTAGAATTAATTAATTTTTCAAGGTCACAGGATAGAAGGTCAAGATAAAAACTGATTGTATTTTTATATCGTACTAATTCATAGTTTGAAAATGGCATTAAAAACAATATCATTGGGCTGGGGATATAGCTCAGTTGGTAGAGTGCTTGTCTTACATGCACAAGACCCTGGGTTCAATCCCCAGCACCACCACAAATAAAACAAAACAAAACAAACATTATTCACAGTATCATCCAAGAATAAACTATTAAGTAATAAATTTTACAGAAGATGTGCAAAACCACTATAATAAGAATTACAAAAAGTTTGCGAGGAGAATTTTGAAAGTTCTAAGTAAACAGAAATATCACATTCACAAATTGAAAGACTAATTTATAATTAAAGGTCAATTTCCAACAATGTGACCTATAGACTCAACTCAATTCCAGTCTAAATCCTAACAGATCTTTCTGAAAAAGGTAGCAAATCAAATTTGGAACTCAGAAATACAAGGATCTAGAGTGGCCAGACTAATCTTGAAAGAGGAAGAGCAAAATTGGAAAATTTACTCTCCTAGTTTTATTATTCCTATAAAATTAAAGCAGGAAGACAGTATGGTGTAAGGATAAACAAATATGTTAGTTGACAGAAATGGAGAATCCAAAAATAGTTCTATACTTGTATGACAAATTAATTTTTAATAAAAGCATTAAAGCAATTCAATAAATTTTTTTTCAATAAGTGGTGCTGGAAAATATGGTTACTATATGGGGAAAAATAAATCATGATCTCACATTATATGTGAATCTAATTTGGGATGGATGATGGATCTTAACAAAGAAGGTAAAAGCCTTAAAACTTAGATGAGCACAGCGAATATATTCATGACATCAGGTGAGACAAAGGTGTCTTAGATAATACACAAAAACACTAATCATAAAAAAAGATAAATTCAAAATGTCTACTTATCAAAAGATACTTTAAAAAAATAAATAAGCAACTTGTCATCTGAGAGAAAATATTTGCAATATATATGTATCTACCAAAGGACTTAACATCTGGAATTTTTTTTTAAGTTTTTTTTTTAGTTGTCAATGAACTTTATTTTATTTACTTATATATGGTGCTGAGAATCGAACCCAGTGTGTCACACATGCTAGGCAAGTGCTCTACCACTGAGCCACCACCCCAGCCCTTACATCTGGAATTTTAAAAGAATGAATAGAATTTTAAAAGAACAAGTGAACCAGGAAAAGTGGGAAAAGGACACGAATGGATACTTCACAAGTGAAGATATAGAAATGGCCAATAAGCACATCAAACATTACTTAAGGCCACTAATTATCAGGAAAAGGCAAATTAAAACCACGATAGAATACAACTTTCCAAAATGACTAAAATTTAAAAACTGGCAATAGTAGGTATGGCAAAAGAAACTTATACATTACTAGTGAGAGAGACAAACAGCATAAACATGTTGGAAACTATGTGAACAATTTGTGATAAAGTTAAATATACACTTTTTCACCTGGAGAGTCCATTCCAAAGTATTTATCCATTAGAAACAAAAATTACATCCACTGAAGATGTGCACCATATTTATGGTACTGCTTTTGTCATAACAGTTCAAAACTGAAAATGAATATACGTTAATAGAAGATTGAATAAACAAATTGTGGTAGATCTACATAACAGATTTAACAATAAAAAGAACAAACTACTGATACATACAGCATGAATGAAATTCACAGATATCTGATGAATTTTAAAAACTACAGCACAAAATAATACATTGATATGATTCTGTTTATACAAAGTCCAAGAACAGGCAAAACTCATCTACTGTGATAGAAATTAGAATGAAGATTGACTCTGGAAGTTTGGTGGTTGAGTAACAGGGTGTGTGCTAGGGGAACTTGTTAGGTTGAAGGATATATTCTGTAACCTGATTGGTATGTTCCACAGATGTTAACTTTTCAAAACATCTTTAACTCTACATATATGAAGCTGTGCATTTTCTGTGTGTGAATCATCACTCAATGTAAAGAAGACATCATCTCTACCCTCATGAAGCTGAAAAAAGAACATTATTAACCAATTCCATAAACATGTAGTCATAAATGGTGGTAAATACTAGGAAAGAACAAGACAGAGAGTTAAGAGGATTGAGGAGTAAGAGAACTAATTTAATGGGAGATTCAGGGATGATTTTTCAGAGATTAACATTTTTTGAATTGTGCACTAAAGGTTGAATAGATGCTAACTAGGAGAGTGGTGCAGGAAGGGAAAGATAAGAGCATTCCAGGCAAGAAGAGGTCAACTACCTGTGCAGAGGACCTCACGAAAAGGAAAGCATATGCCAAATTCAGAAAGGGAGCCATTGTGATTGGAAAGCATGTAGTAAGGGGTAAGGTATGTTGTCAGTAAGGCTGATTGTATATAGCACATTTAAGATCACATCAAAGGTACTGTTTTTAGTCTTAAAGATAGTAGTAGATGTCTTAAGTGTCTTACATAGGAGGCTGGAATGACCCACATGTGGGTCATTCACATGTCACATGTGGGTCAAGAATGGATATGGGGAAATGAGTTAGGATTTGTTGCACCTGGGAGTCATCATGTAAACTTGGGTGAGGACGATGGCAATAGTGAGAGTTTTGCGGGTAAATCTGGCAGGATTTGTTGATGGATTAGATCAAAGGCTCTGGTGAATGGTTGTTCCATGTATGACCTCTAAGTTTCTGGCCTGAAACTGGAAAAGAATTGGGTGCCAGACACTAAGACAGAATAGAAATGAGGAATTAAATTGTAGGGACAACACATGAGTTGACTTTTGAGCAGTTACAGATTGATGTGGCTTTGAGACCTCTAAGTGGATATTGATTAAACAGTTGGAATGCACAAAAATGATCTGGGCTGGAAATATATTTACTGGAAATTTGGGAGTCATCCACTTATGCTGATGATTAGAGTCACAAGCATTGATGATGTCATCCAAGGAGTGACTAAAGTGGGAGAAGAGTTTGAGGCCAAGCCTTGAGAAACTCCAAAACCCTGAGACTGGGCAGACAAAAGCCAGCAAAGGAGACTGAGGAGGAAGCACAAGTCAACTCAGGAGAAGGTTGCATGGAAGAAGGAACAATGACCAGGGTCTAATGCTATTGATCAGCTCAGTAGAAGAGAACTAGAAAATGCTGATTTAACTTCTTGGTAAAATAGAGTCAGATGTCCATAATAACTAAAAAGTTCCTGTGCAGTAGGAATTCTACTTACAGCTGTTCGCAGAGGAGCTAAGGGATCTCAGTGAATTCACAGAAATCGTCCATAAACATTTGTAGATAGGACATGTTTCCTGCCACCCCAGACCCCTCCAGGGACAGGATAAACAGATTTAATCATTAGTTTGATACCAGAAAGTCAACTATCTGCTTCCTCTTTCTTGATGTGTGCAGGTCTATGTATATGCATGCTTATGGGAGCCACTTTTCAGATTCCAGCTCCTACAGACCTTTGCTAAATACCAGTATTCGGTTTTTTCTTTTTTACATTCATAGAAACTAAATGTAAAGCTACTTTTGTTTTTTTTTCCTTGATGAGCAACATGAAAAAATTCTGACAACTTTTCAATAGAATCTTTGGCATTGGGGAAGCAGGGTTGAACTTAAGCTTAGAATAACTGAAATTTTAGCCACTTCCTAGTTATGCAATCTTAGGTAAGATGCTTAAACACTCTATACCTCAACTTCTCTCTCTGTAAATTAGGGGAAACAAAATCAATCTGGTAAGGTTTTGGGGAACGTAAAATGAGAGATGTTGGCTTAGCCCTTTGGAAATTATCCACTGCTAAAAAATGATTTTTATTCTCTATTATTTTTATTTGAAGAGAGATAAACAATGGGAGAGAATATCTTAGTGTTAGGATAGATAGAAGGCAAAAGTAGAAAGCACTTTCCTTATGTGTCACAGACAGTTGCCAGAACTTTCCATCTTGTTGGCATTCACCACACTGACTCCAACAGAAACAAAAACAAATCCCACATGCCTTCCATTTATGAGGAAAACTATGAAATCAGGTCAAATACCTTCATCTGTCTTTTGGTAAATAGAGCAATATAAGCAGAATCAAATACATGTTATGCAAAGTAGGAGGCGTGAAGAAATTGAGTTTGGGACCAAAGTCTTTCAAGGCTTAAGTGTTGCTTTCTCTTCCTTAGCCAATTAGTGGCTTATGGATTTTTTACATTTTCACCCTGGAAGAACTTTGTCTTCATGAATGATGAGGGTGATAAAATGCATTTTCCTTTCTCAATGGTAGAAAGATTTTTTTCTGTACCCACATCTACATCTCAGTGAAAACAAATGCTAAGGTGGTCTAAATGCTGACGCTCAGTGTGTTCCTTTTTCGGAGACTCGTTTTCATAACTTCTCCATTAACAGTACAAATCTATTGCCTGATTGGAATGTCCTGTGAAATTGCACTATTGCCCTTAAATCTGGAATTTTTCTCCACAATCAGTATTTTGAGATATTATTTCTGATTCTGTGACATAAAATATGGTCTGGGTTTGACAAGTAAAGATTGCATCCAAACAGGTCTTTGGCTTCCCCTCCCTTCATGACTGAAGAGGAGCCACAGCTTTGCAGATGGCTGAGAAGCTGTTATTAAAAAAGGCAACCAAACGACCTTCTACACCCATTGAGCTCTGCTTGGCTTTTATCATTTGTTTTAAAATTAAGTAAGCACAAGTCCAGAGATTTTAATGAGATCTTGGACAATATTGACTTTTGAATCACTATTTAAAAACAAAGCTGGTTTACCAAAAATTGAGATGCATTTTTTTTAAAGAAAAATTTTCATATACAGATATGCTTGAGAAAATCTTATTCTGAAATGAATTAAATATAATTTTACTAATATATGGGGACTTTTGTCATGTTAGTTAAGCTGTATTGATTTTCTAAAAAGTACATGGGGTTATGCCTGCAAAGCAGCCGCTCATTTTCTTTTGCAATTATTTCCTTTCAAAGTAGTCCCAGGAGGGGACTTGAGTCTTATTTCAACAATAACAGTGTTGTCAATGATGAAAATATTTCCTGAAATGTATTTTGGAGTTCTTGTCAAAGTGTTTTCCCACCTGATCTTCTTTATCAGACTTGTCTCCAAGTGACTCTTGACTATTTGGAGAAATGAAATCTACCCTCAGAAATGAAGACTTTCTACCACAAAGGATATTTACATAAATTAACTTCACATTTTGAACACTGTATTTTAACTAGGCATTCCAAACCTGCTTTTAGGATTGGTGGCATTACTGAAAAGAAGAATATAAAATGTTTGGTTATGGCAGAGTGTGGTCCCTCACTCTCATCTACCCAGAGCTTTCTTGCTTTAGCACTGCAAGTCTTGCATCCAGGAAAAATGAGAAGACAGACCATTCTAGAAAGGGTGGTAACTGATTGTAGCATCTTTTGGACTCTATGAAGTTTATAGAATTTAAAAGAACACCAATTGCATAATAAATTGCTGGTTCTATTCCTGTAGCTGTTCTTTGCTTCTTTTGTTGTTAGTAATAGAACCCTAGATACATGTCTTGGCACAAAACAGCCCACAATGAAGTCTATAGTTTCTCATTTCTTTTCCAGTTGGGTATGGTCATGTGACTTAGGACTAGACAATGAGACCAAAGTATAAGAAATACATGGAACTTGTAGAAATGTCCTTAAAGGGGAGGGCTGTGCACAGCTTCTCCTTCCCTGCACTTGCCCTTACAGTGGATAATGAGATGATCTTGGGGACAAAGGTCAAGCCGAGTGGTGACTGGGCTGTCACTGTCACTGCAGTGTGTCATAGCAGCCTGGTTTTTTACCTCTGAACTTCTTGATAGTGAGCGAAGTCACTTCCTTTATTTTTTTATTATTATTATTATTATTTTTGGTACTGGGGATTGAACTCAGGGGCACTCAACCACTGAGCCACATCCCCAGCCCTATTTTGTGTTTTATGTAGAGACAGGGTCTCACTGAGTTGCTTAGCGCCTCGCTGTTGCTGAGGCTGGCTTTGAACTCGCAATTCTCCTATCTCAGCCTCGCTAAGTGCTGGGATTACAGGCTTGAGCTACCACGCCCGGCTACTTCCTTTATTTTTAAGGCTATTATTACTTGGGGTTTTTATGTTACCCAAAGCTACATTAAATTCTCTGACATAGTAATAAAATGCCTTTAACAGAACAATTTCCTCAACATCTCCATGGTCATGGAGAAACCTAGGCCTTCTCAGGCTGTAATTTCCCATCTTAGTTTTGCAATGTTCTTTTTTCTCCAAAATTGCAATGTTCCAGATTTTAATTAAATTTAATTAATTGTAATTTAAAGTATAAAACACAAGTCAAGGGGAACATTTTACAAAGGAAGAGGAAATCAAGGTGAACATCATGTTTTTGAAGTATCTATAACAACCTTTCCTGTGACATTTCAGAGGTGGGAATACAATAAAGTTGAAGAAGTCTTGAAACTCTTGATTACACTTGTCTTTAATGACAACCCACACCCCTGGCCTTCCTTGTAACTTTCTATTAATTCCTTCTCAAATTGCTTTGTGGACATCTGTTGCTTCATCAGTGTTTTCTGATGTGACTTAAGAACTTCATCTCTAACAATACTTCCTCACCCTTCACACCATACTCCAAGTTGAGCTTATCTGCTATTTTTATTGCAATAAACTTCATTTACTTAGAGCCAAGTTCTATACACATTGGAATTTCTTTGGTATTTAGTTTACTTTTACGTAGTTCCTGTCCCTGCTCTTAACATGATGTGTTTGCCTCTACCTTATTTCTAGCTGTTTCCCTAGTACAAATGTGAACTATCTTTGTTAAATATTAACTTGCTATTTTTAGAGCACTCTATTTTCCTTTTCTCTTTCATTTAAAAAAGACTACTTTGAATTTCTCTCATTCTTGGCCAGGGGATTAAAATGTTTTTGACGGCAACTCAAACACTGCAACTCAGGATACACACACACACACACACACACACACACACATATATACACACACACACATAAGTAGAATGGGATAGAGAAGAAAAAACATCTATTAAACTAAGATATGTTTTATATAGTAGGTCTAAGCAATTTTTAATCTTGCTTAGTTTTACACACAACAGTGAACACACAAAAAATTTCTTACTACATGAGGTACACTGTTTTCTAGCCTCTTTATTCCAGCTTATTTTTTTCTCATTTGCTTGGTTTAAAATAATATTTCTCACAATCAATGGAATTTATTTCATGGTCTATTAACAGATCATGATACACACTTTGAAAAACACTCAGTGAATTCTCATCAGAAGGGAAGGGAAAGGAAAGGAAGAATGTCCCTGATATTTTCCAGAGCCCATGGAAGAGTCTCCTAAAAGGTCAGCTAAAATAATACCTACTGGTGTCTGTGTATATGGTATCAAAATTGTATTTTGTCAAAGTGAAGTAGGAGATTGAATCTCATCTGCGTTTGCATCTTAAACCACTATTTTAATGCTGATCATTTTCACAATTTTATCTGTAGACCAGAATTTCTGCTGCTTCCATTTCCTACTGTCAACTGCTTTCTGGTAAATATATAGTCTTTATATAACTTAAATCATTCTGTCCAAAATTTAAGTTGATCTAAAAGTACATTTACTCCCTAAACCTGTCTCACTTTGCTATGGTTGTCATGTTTGTTGGATCTTTCCCAAATTCCTATGTTGAAGCCTAGTGTCCATCCAATGTGATGGCTTGGAGATGGGGCTTTGGGGAGGTGATTAGGTCTGAAGGTAGACCCTTCATTGAATGGGCTAGTGTTGTTATAAGAAGAGAAAGGAGAGAACTTGCTTCTCTCTCTCTCTCTCTCTCTCTCTCTCTCTCTGTCTCTCTCTGTCTCTCTCTCTCTCTTGCTCTCATACAGCCATCTGTAAACCAGGAAGAAGTCCTACTCTCAGAACCCCACCATGCTTTCTCTCTGATGTCAGACTTTCAGTTGCCAGAACTGTAGGAAATAAACGTTGGTAATTTACGCCACCCAGTCTGTGGTATTCTGTCGTGGCAGCCCTCACTGATTAAGACACCCATTTTGGTTTCACCCTTTCTCTATTTGAGTGATATGAGCAGCTCACCCAAGTCAGAACCCAGACATTCCTGACTATCTTTTTCCTCAGCCTTCAGCACCACCACCCATTTCTCACTATACACTAAGTAAGTCCTGCAAACTAGGGACTTAAATATTTGTTGAATCCACCATACACTCTTCAACCTTGTTCAGTTTCTGACTCTATTTATTTATTTATTTAATTTTGTTTGTTTGTTTATTTATTTGTTTGTTTTTATTTGTTTTTGGTACCGGGGATTGAACTCAGGGGCATTCGACCACAGAGCCACATCCCCAGCCCTATTTTGTGTTTTATGTAGAGACAGGGTCTCACTGAGTTGCTTAGCACCTCACGGTTGCTGAGGCTGGCTTTGAACTCGCGATTCTCCTGTCTTGGCCTCCCAAAGTGCTAGGATTACCTGACTCTGTTTATTTCTTTGCTTGGGTTACTATTGAAACTTTTGAATCCCTTTCTTGTTCTATTTTGTGTACCTCAAATCCTATTCTTCCATCCAAGCTCTATAGAATAATATATATTTCATATCCTTTCGTAATACTCCTTTAATTAAAATGTTTCAGTGACTTTGCTTTGTTTGTAAGATATGATCCAAGTTTCTTAGGATGGCAAAGTCAGTGATGCTCTGGGCTTGTCACCCCAGCCTCATCTGCTATCGTCACCCCAGCCTCATCTGCTATCGTCCCTAGCATTGAGATGGACATTTGGCTACACAAAAATGCTCTAGCACACACATTATGCCAAGTCTCACATTCATGCAGCTGCTAATGTTTCCTCCCACACTTCTATATTGTAACCTTTGACAATAATTCCAGGTATCTTCCTTTTTAAAGGCTCCCCTAAGCTCTCCCTCCAGGGTGAATTAGATATCACTTTCATCTGCTCTTCAAATACTCGAGCATGTTTCTCCCATTTTACTCAACATATTGCTCTGGTTATCTGTTTAAATATGTCTTCTTATTAAGACATATAGTTCGCCATAAGCCAAAGTATGTTTGATAAAGGCATGAATTAATTAGTGCATTAATTAATAAACTAACTTTATAATAACATGAGAGACACATAGTAGATATATTTAATTCTGGATATAACATTGAGATGGGAATAATCTCTACTTATCTGAAAGATCATTAGATTTGGTTCATCTGATTTTACTGACTGGATAGGTATCCTTTGCCTTCTGCCAGTTACATATGATCTTCCTGCATCAGAGACTTAGAGATGATGGCTTTTGCCTTGAAGAGAAAAAAAAATCCCAGTCCATATTGTTTTCAGGAGATTGCAAGAAGAGTTGATTCAATAATGTTTCAGGAGATAGATTTTGATCATGTTATTCCTAACAAGTTATTTATTTAACCAATTTTATGTTTTATAATATAATGCATCATACAAATTCTACAAAATCTTATAAAACTAGCCCATTTGAATGAACCATTTTAGCAGATCAAAGATTAATTTTTAATTAGAGATATTGGGTTGTATATAATATCTGGCAGGAAGTTAACTAACTTCAGAATGAAAAATTTAAAAAAGGAAAAAAGCAAATAAAAAACCCTCTGGAAAGCACTTTAAAGTTATTTTAAATAATTTTAAATTTATAATACTTTAGTTTGTCCTAATCCCTTTTTATTCTTCCTGTATAACTATTTAATTATTACAAAATCTCTATAATATTTCCCTTAAATTTTGTATATATTTCAGCATGACTAGGGGGGCAATAAAAGAGATAATAATAAAAGGAAACTTATGTACATGTTCTCTTCATGTTTTTTCTCTGTTCATATGTAGCTAGGATAGTAGGACATGATTAGTGTAGTATGTCTCTTGGGCTGAGACAAAGCTACTCTTGAAAAATCAAGTAGAAACTAGAATGAGGCTCAGTATGAGGGGCAATAATGCTTAATGGACATGAAGAGACTGAAGCTCATGCATGATCTCGTCTAGGTTACTAGGATAGAAAAACCTGCAGTAAATTGAGGATAAACTTATACCAGTTATAAAGAGCATATATTTGTTTGGAGAATCCTTTGAGATTGGGATTGTAGCATGACTTCTGAATTTAAGGATACTATTCTACTATTCTTTTCATTAATCACAACTAAAATGAAATATGACTCTATTTACCATTTTACATAATCATGTCTGCTTTTTAGACATAGCTACTCTCTGAGCAAGAAGGGGTGGAAGAAAGATTGCTAGAAATAGATATATATACAAATCCATATGTACTTACATTTAATACATATTTGACAGTGAGATTTAATATTTGCTGGCATTTACTCCAATGTTTTTCTTTCTCTAAAGGACTGAGGTTGATTTTCAAAATGATTTATCCCTATGGCTCATACTAATATATCACCACTTTAAAATTTTGCTTCATACAGCTGTAGCTTTACCCACATGCCACAAGAAAACAAACCTTTTTAATATATGAAGGGTGTCAATGTTAGTCATGTGATTTGTAATGCTTTTGCTTAAATATTGATTTTTTTCAAATTCAATTTTTATTGATTTCTCTTAAATATTAATCATTTCTAATGACAGCTTAAAAAATAGGCTGAGCCCCTTGAACACTCTTGCTATCCACTCCTTGGAGAAATAGAGTACAATTTTAGTATGCTTCAAATTAAGTCAAACAAAAACATACTGCTTTTTCATTTAAGGGCTTAATATCATAAATCAAAATTTTATTTGTGCCAAATCCAGGAATTTATGCAGAGTATGAAATGTGGGTATGTAGTTTCTCCAGCAACAATTCAATGCTATCTATGATCTCCCACCAGTGTCTATCCATAGTTGCTTCATGAAAAACTTTCTGGACTTCAGGAGGTTAGCATTCTGTAGAATCAGTGAAGGTAACAGGGCCCAACTTAAAGCATGACCAGAAAGTGGCTGATCATCAACAGCTCCAATGGATGAGGCTTTTTCTCTCTAAAAGTATGTGGAAGATGCCCCAATTTTGGGGGAAAATAAATGGTACTTTCCCACAGTGCTTTTAGATTTTTGATTGGGAAATCTGGGTTTCCGAAGCCTCTTGAGCTAACCTTGACAATGATCAGCTGTGAGGCTTTCAGTGCATTATTTAACCCTTCTGACCTCAGTTCCCCCCATCATGGAGGAAACAGTCTGCCACTGGCTGTCTCAGACTTGGCTTCCATAAGTGAATTAGCATTGGTGGTCCCTTGGGAAAGGAGCAGCTGAAGAGTTTCCTCCCAAAAGAGGGTTTGCATTCAGAGTTTTTCTTCCCATATAGATTATTGAGATTTGGAGATAAATTTATCATACAAACAATTTCAAAGAGCCAGCTGGATTTCAATCCAGTTCACAAAGACTTTCAGGTCTACAATGTAACTAAAAATAAAAATTATTATATGAATTGATGATTAATGAATTAAATATTTTTACTTTTATTTTAAAATGAGAAAAGCAGAAATGTGGCTGAAGTACTACAAATTGAAGAGAAATGCAATAAAACAATTTTTTTCTTTTGTGTTTTCATTGATGTTTGACAATTACAATTAAAGGACAAGAATAAATTTATATCTGTATGCAATTATTAAAGTTGATGGCAGTTTTAAAGAAGTGTTTTATTAGGCTTTTTGAAAAGCCTAAAAATGCAGGTATCTCTAAACCACTTAGAGATCCTAATGATAAACACTTCCACAATGACTTAGTACTTGATTTTAATAAGTTAAAACATTTAACTTTGTCTTTCCTTTAAAAAAAAGTGCCTCATCAACATTATTCTTACATTTAACTGGTATAAACCTTTTATTCTCACAAACAAATCAGGGCCTAAAATCAGCATAATAAGCACTACACAGGTATCTGGCTGTTGTGGTTCTTGATGATAAAGAGGAATCCTGCAGGGTGAGAAGTTAATTCAGACAAAAATTTGGGGCTGATGCACTGAGGAGAAAGGTTATGGAAGAAGTAGCATATGCCAAGGGCCAAAGTCAAAAAGAGAATTCTGTATGTTGGGAAATTCACTGTATTTCTGTATATGAACCGCAAATGAATTTATGGTTACTCATCTTTTATTATGGATCTAATTCAGCCAAACCTGTTTTTCAATTTAGGTTGTACCACTTACTAGTTATGTAATTCTAGATGAAATTTATGTAGCTTCTTTTCTCCATGGGAAAAAATGTTTATATAACATATTAAACTATTTAAAAATGTATAGGTCAATGGCATTTAGTGCATTCACAATGGTATACAGCATTCACTTCCCTTGAGTTTCAAATTATTTTCATCACCCTGAAAGGAATCTTGTACCAATTAAGCAACCACTCCCCATTCCTCTCTTCCTGGAAACCTCTAATTCGCTTTCCTACTTACAGATTTACCTCTTCTAAATACTTCATGTAAATAGAGTCGCACATGTCTTTTATGCAAATTTAAACTCTTTAACTTATTTTTTGTGCCTCAGTCTCCCCCAATATCTTTCCAATTTAGCATGTACCTTATTGGATCATTGCATGAATTAAAATGAGATCATGTATATCAAATACCAAACACAAACTCTGGAGCAATGTAGACTGTCAAAAAGATTACCTCATTTACTGTCTGGTTTTAAATCATTGCAGATATCTCTGTGTACAGATATGGTACTAATCTGTGAGGATTTACTTAACATAGAGTAGCTTCATTAGCCAATTAGCATTTCCCCCTATCGTTGAGAAGCTACCTTTTTGGTCTGGCTAATGTAGGTGTATGCAGGGATTTTCATCTTGGCCGGTGGCGCTGCCCTTTCCCCTCACCTTGTCTTCTGCCTTCTTTTCTAAACATAGTTATACTTCCCTCTATTTGGTAGGTCCTGGGAATTTTCTTTTCATATCTGTGAAAACAGCAAGCTGACAAGCTTCTCCTTGGCATGACACAGCATGAGTGAATGGATGTCATGTCCAAGCAACTTTGTTCATAGTTAATTTGTTAAATTCTTTTGGAGAACAGACATGGCGCTCCCTACTGAGCAATCAGTGCAGCTGTGAAGCCAGGAGGTGGCCAAACAGAACCCAGTGGGAAATGTGTACTCAAAGTCCAGAGATAGCAGTCATGGCTGAGCCCCTGAAAGTTTTCTGGCCTCTCTTTGGGAATATGCAGTGTAACATGCCCAGGAGTCCCACGTGGCCCATGAATCTTACGTATAAGGCAACTAGGTGGGAAGGTTAAAAACAACAGAAAGAGATGCCCAGGAGTCACACTATAATCTCATCTTCCTCTGTAGTCTCTTTTGTTCCCTTTTATTTCCCACCCCCACTTTTTCTGTTATTTCCCTTCCATCTCCCTAGTATTTCCCTTCCATCTCCTCAGCTGTTTTGATCTTGGTGTAGTGCTCCTTTGACTATTAAGTGATGGGGACTGCCCCCTGACAAGTCATTATGAAGGGAACTGGACTTTAAAAAGAAATAAAATAAACCTCAGGCACACTCCCATGATTCAGCAGAGACCATGTGCCTCTACCTTGACTTGGGTAGACAGTGGGTGGGCAGAAATGACAGTGTGTGCTCAGTCTTCAATAAGCACTCCTAATAAAGAACCCCCCCAACCCCCTGCAATGATCAAAGGCTGATTTTCCCAAAACAAGCCTCTGAATTGTGAAAGGCAGCCTGGCACTCAGAGGTCAGAATCACATGTCTTCCTGAAATATTCCATGTGGTCCAGGAGATGATCATTCCTGTCATGGGTAAGAAAACAAGCTTAGGTCCAAAGGTTGGACATAAAGATTTCAAGGTGATGAGTCTAATGAGATTGCCAACAAACTTGGTCTTTCTTTGTACTTTATTTTTGAGAGTTTGAGTTCTCATGTTCTTAGGCTAATGTGATAATGGCTGAAAAGAAGAACTTGGCATGGCAAAATGCAAGATTATCATGAAAAAGTCCCTCATGATCCTAGAGAAAGTCCACAGAATTCTGCTGTTAATTTCCCCATCTTTCTGCTTTATTGAAGAAAAAAATGCCTATGTGTTTGTCTCATTAAGGTTTTATAGAAATACTGTATATAGAAAAAAAGTTTCTGGAAACTTCTAATTAGATATTTGTGTGTGTGTGTGTGTGTGTGTGTGTGTGTGTGTGTGTATACAAGTATGCCCATGGGGTATACTGAGCATTGTGCCAAGTATCTTACAGGTGTTATCCCCTTTATTTCTAACAAATGTGAATTGTTATTTGGGAAAATTGAGATTCAGAAATGGAAAGCAACATACCTGAATTGATTAAGAAGGCAGTAGATGCCAAGGTCAAAATTTGAACTCCAAAGTTCGACTGTGCCACCTGCCATTGTACTGAGTGAAGGCCTACATAATACTGAGAGTCCCCTCTTCTCACTGATCCCCTAATGGGGAGCATAGTCAATTTGATTAGACTTAGTTTATTAAATTCTTTTGGAGAACAGAAGCATTTTTTAGACTGGACAATTAGTACATGCAAAGCTCTCAAGAGACACAAAGTGGAGGGACTCAATTCTTATCCTCAGGGATGTTACAGTCTGGGGACTCACATAAAGAGGCCACAAGGCAGATTCAGCCAGAAGAATAACAAGGAAGAAGAGCTTCATTTCCAGCTGGGAGCACCTAGGAAGTTTCATAGAGGGCTGGCACTAGAGCTTGGCTTTGAATGGTGGGAAGGACTCAGAAATGTAAATAGGGTATAATTCCAGGCTGGAAGGACAAAAAAGAAAAGGTGCAAAGGAAAGATTTCAGGCTGAAAGTGGGTCTTCCAGGTTTTCTGCCTCTAAGCTAAGACCAGCCAGATCTGGATCCCTACCTTAGGATTTGGACTTTGTGCTTTACTTTGTATCAGGCATTTGCAGGGGAGGAAATAGATAAAGATGATTTATTAAATCAGAAGTTATAAATGAATAACTGGCAGATTAAGGCCTAAGTATTTTTTTGACAAGCTCAGTAATTTTTTTAAAAAGTTAAGTAATTATTTATAAATCAAGAGGATCCACATAACAGTTGGCTGGCATTTGATACATCAACAACTGGCTGCCAATGAGTAACAGCTGCTTCTTTCAAAGGGTTCCATATACTGCTTCTGTTTCCTAGAGTCCCCCTTTCATCCAATGACCTGATCTAGTGCCTGGACTGCTTCATTAATTTATGTTATCTGCCTAGTCCCTGTGGGCAGTTAAATTGGTAAACCTGTCTTACATAGTCACAAGTAAATAATCTATTATAAAGATATAAAACCAGAAGTTTAACTTGATCATAACACTGAGGTTAATATTGTTATAAGCATTGTTATGGTTTAGATGTGTACCCCCAAAGCTCACATGTAAGACAATGTAAGAAGGTTTGAAGGAGAAATTATTGGGTTATAGCCTTAACCTAATCAGCAAATTAATCCCTGATGGGATTAACTGAGTGGTAACTAGAGACAGGTGGGGGGTGACTGGAGGAAGTGGTTAATTAGGGGCATGGCTATGGGGTATTTTGTATCTGGCCAGTGAAGACCCCTTTCTCTGTTTTTTGATCATCATGTGAGCCGCTTCCCTCTGCCAGACTCTTCCACCATGATTTTTTGCCTCACCTTGAGCCCTGAGGAATGGAGGTTGCTGTCTGAGGATTGAGGCCTTTGAAACTGTGAGCCCTCAAACTTACTTTTCCTTCTTTACAATTGTTCTGGTCAGGTCTTTAAGTCACACCTGCAAAACAGCTGACTAAAACAAGCATATTATATACATTATTTCTGATCTTATAAAAAGAGAAGCCTATAATTTATTAACTTATTCATATTTCTTGAACTTTTCTTTTGTATTTCTTCTCCCTAAGAGACAAAAAGTCTTTGTTTTTCCACTAAGGGAGCACTTTGAATAGAATTAGAATAGAAAAAGTAACTGTACTTTCAGCATGATTTCAGAGACTATATTAGTCTCCTCTTGCTGCTATAACAAGTTACCACAAACATAGTAGCTTAATACAACACACATTTATTCTCTTATTGTTCTAGAAGCCAAAAGTCTGAAATGAGTCTTAGGGTGTAGTAACAAGGTTTTATAGGGCTATAATGCATCTGAAGGCTCTGGGGGACAGTCCATTTCCTTGTCTTTTCCATCTTCCAGAGGCTGCCTGGAATACTTGGCTCACAACCCCTAGGGAAATACATCACTCTGATCTCTGCTTCTTTTACATCTCCTTCTCTTACTCTGTTGTTTTTGCCTCCTCTTATAAACATCCTTTTGATTATATTAAGTCCACCCATTTGAGATCCTTAATTCAATCACATCTGCAAAATCCATTTTTCTGGGTCAGGTAACAAGTTCATAAGTACATGGATATTTGGGGGGCAGTATTATTCTGTCTATCACAGAGCCCATGGTAATATTCTGGCTCCCCAAGAATGCATCTACCTGAGTGGTTCACATTCCATGAAAAGTGCTTAGAGTTTTTCATTCAAAAGTACAGCTAAGAACAAAAGTGAGAGGAAAAGGTAGAACAATGTCTTAAAACTTATGCCAGACCAAGATACAAATTCTGATTCAAAGTTCTGAGCAAAAAGTGAAGGAAGGTGAGAGAAACAGGTCCCTTTAGAGAAGGGTATAGAGGGAATCTAGGAGTGATGAATAAATGACTATTTGTACAATGATTAATAGCTGACTGTTTCATTGCATGATTTCATGAGACTTTCACAGCAAGTTAGCATCTTCACCCTTATTTTGTAAGTGTGCAAAAAAAGGGCTTATATTAAGTAACTTCATAGAGACACACAGCTAATGAGACAGAGCCAGATCTTCCTCTCAGCTATATCTAACTTCAAGCTACACTACAAAATGGCCTGTAACATAATATGCCAAAGACCAGTTTGAAAGTGTCAATAAATAGGTTGATATTGTGCAAATTTTACAATTTATAACGATTTGTAGAAGATCAATTGTTTTGAGAATAATTACCTCTAGAGTAAAAAGACTCAGTTGCTTTAAAAGATGCTATCTATATCAGGGTCCTATTAAAAAACAGTTATTATTCTAGATCTTTTAAATGGAGGGACTAGAATATGGGGGATAAGGTGTACCAATGTTGGAAGGGTGAAGAAAAGAAAAAACAATGCTGGATTAGATAAAGAACCTCATGAACCAGCTACTAATCTCTTTGACAGGTGAATAAATTATGGCAGAAGATTTGGTGAGGTTAACAGGATCTCTGGCTGATTTGGGGATGGACAACCACAACACTGGGACTTGTCCTTCCAAGAGAGACACATGTTTGGCTGAGAATCATACCTGTGACTCTCCCACAGATAGTCTGGGAGTATGAATAATATGCATCTCTTAAGGTATTTATGAGGTGAAGTGTGTTAATACTAGGAAAGTATCAGTTGACACTCTGAAGTCAATCTAGTCTGTGCTATGGATGAAGCTGCTGCCAACAGCTGCTGTGCTATGGATGAGGCAAAAGCCAGAAGAAAGACCCTTCTCCCCTTCTTCTGTTTTCCACTCTCCTGCTGGTGCTTTCAGTTGTCAGAATCTTACAGCAATTCAAAACAGGGTACTTTGGGAAAGATGGACTGCAGACCCCAGCCCTAGCATTGCAGGGCAGAGAACAGGAAGGTAAGCAGAGAATAAAAATAGGTAAATTATCAGTGCAAGATGTGGACCTTGTTAGCAACATCATTTGTTTATATGTATTGTGCCCTAAGCATTTACCTGCAAAAAAATATAATTTTATAATCCTAGAAGGCAGATGCTATTACCTCTATTTTACACTTAAGGAAACGAAAGTACCCTAGTCACTTATAGTTAGTAGAGTCAATCAGAATGAAAATCATCTTATAAATTTACTCATATGCCACATGCTTGTAGTCCAACGTTCCCTTTATTATACCTATAAACTCCACATGAACATTTTCTTTGTTCTTTTCTAAGGTAATTTTAGAACTTGATTTTATCAATAATAGATTTATGTGAATACAGAATCTTTTTAGAAAGCTTGATATCTTACTGAAGTGAACTAGTGCAGTCATTAAATGACGGTAACCTGGAACCAGATTAATGTTGTACCCAAACCCGATCAGAAAATCATGCAGACCATTCACATAAAGCCAAAGAAGCCTTTATTGTGCTGGCCAGCAGTCACCACTCCAGCCACCCAAAGTGGTGTGCTAAGGATGACTCCCCAGAGAGGTTTTTCTACGAGTATACAAAGGGAAAAACCACAAACAGGTGGGATGCTGGTGGGGTGTTCAGTTACATTCAGTTACAATATTCTAGCCAATGCAGGCAAGCCATGGTACAGAAGTAAAAAGTTTGCAGTTAGCTGGGCTCAGTTCAGGCAGTCCATATCCTGTTTTTCTTCTAGCTTGGTGGGAAGGCTGACAAGGGCTTTTCGTTTTCTTCTCCATCTCTTAGAACCAGCGTTTGATACCAGTTCTCACCAATAGAGCATGGAAAGCCTGAGACAGCTGTGGGGTACAAGATGGACTCCCTATTGCTCAGTTATTACAGTAAAAGCATAAATGCTGCTCCAGTCCTTATCCATCTATCTGGACCTCAGTTTCCTCATCTGTAAAAATGAGGATAATAATAATGTGAATCTCCTAATACATTTGTGAGGTGAAGTGTGTTAATACATGAGAAGTACTAGATGACTTCCTGGCATTGTATGGTAGTCTTTGCTTATACTTGTTATTATAATCAGGATCAGGAACAACACTTAAGGAGAAGTGATTCCTACCCCCACAACCACACACGCCAAATATACGCTATCAAGTCACCAAACAAATGATTGAAGTTTCTTGATCAGGAGGTTGACTCTGTCTAGTTTTTTGGCTACCAAAGAGAAACCTACCACCTCTCCTAGCAGACTTACTTGGACAATGGTTTAGAGTTTTTCTTATCTCTTGATTCAATTGGCAGCTCTCCTCTCAAAGGTTGGAATAAGAATGATCCCCTCTGAACGCAGCAATTCACTCCCCAAAATGGTGTGGAGGTGAGTTACAGAAAAGTCAGACACCTGACTTGGCAGGTCTTGGCTATCTCTCTCAAATCTTTGGCAGTTCTGGTTAAATTCCTCCTTGGGCATCAGGCCTAGCCCTTCATATGAAATGACTTTATGTACCACTTGCTTTTCTCACTTTGAGAACCTCACCTAGTTCTTGAGTTGTTTGTCTTGTTATACTCGTAGCCACCAGCCATAAAGAGAAATGAAATAATGTCATTTGCGAGTAAATGGATGAAACTGGAAACTATCATACTAAGTGAAATAAGTGAATTTATTCTAATGACACAGAAATTATTAAATCAAAAAGAAAAAGAAAAAGAAAATTGCAAAAGATAGAGTTTTTTGTTACTCTTAGCTTTCAATCCTGATGTGATTTAATGTTATTTATAGTAAGTTATTATTGATAATAATGTATCCTCAAAATTGAGTTGCATTACTTCCCAAAGGTGAAACAGCAAGCCACACTCTTGAAATAAGTCAAGCTCCCCACAGTGATCATTAACCAGCAAAATGAATCCCTTCAACTGAGATGCCAGACATCTGTCAAGATCTTCACTTACTAACAACACAGACAATAGGCTATAAAGAGTGATGAGTGACAACCATAATAATATCTATGGTTACCATCTGCCCAGCATTTTCTAAGAAGCATTTATTGCCAAACATTTGCTAGCTATATGGTTCAGTCAAGACCCTAACTCTCTGTTCTTCAGTTTCCTCACATGTAATTGCAGGTAATGACAGACCTACTTCATAGGCCTGTTGTGACAATAAAATGAGTGAATACATATAAATAATTTAGTGACACATAACAAATGACATTCATGTGTCTACCATAGATATTACTGAGTGGCAACAAATAGATTCTGTCATTTACACATTATCTGTTTTAATTTTATCTTCTTAACAATCCTCTCATAAATACATTTTGCATTTTTATAGGTGAGGAATCTGAAACTCAAAGAAATAATTGGCTTAAGATTTCTTAGCTAATAAAGTGCAAAGTTGGCATTTAAACCTAGGTTTGTTTGATACTTAACCACCATGATATACTGTTATCAGATCATATCTCCAATTCCCTTTGAAACTGTGTTCCTGGTGTGGGCCTTGTATGTCAAGAATAATGATGTTGAGAATTATTTCCATTTCTTCACATTTCAAGCAAGGATCTTCAGTCTAACACCCTTCCTTCCCTAGCTAAGGTAAAGATGTGTGCAGGGTGCTAAGGGAGCACTTATCAAAGGAGAGGAGGCTGTGTCCCAGAAGGCTTTGGGACATAAGTACCAGAGTTGAGCCTTTACTAGTGTTGAATCAGAAGTTAACTGGGAAGGGAGCTTCAAAGCACAAGAATTTGCATGAGCAAAGGACTGAAGTCCTGGAGAAATAAGGTGCAATGAGTAGCTACAAGATGCTCAGTATGGTTGGAGTTCAGGTAAGGTAGCACTGATTAGTGACAGAGGTTCAACTATGGAAAGCCTTGTGTGCCACATGGAGCATTTTGAACTTTATCATGAGGATATGAGAATTTGTTGAATACTTTAAGCAACAGAGACATGAGTTTAGGATTGGTAGTGAATATGATGTTTTTATCCTGAGGGGATGTGCCAAAGCCAAAAACATGGTAGGAATGGGCTTAGACCATGTGAGCATCTAGGTGAGAAACAATAGACCAACACAGAGGTAGTAGCCTAGAAAGAGGAGAAAATGCCTAGATCTACTTGGAATGGCCAGGATGTGAGGATTAGCAGTATGGGTAGAAGTGAAAAAGGGTGAATCTAAGCTTAACTCCCACATTCAAACTTGAGCTAGATACTCTGATGATTTCACTAGAATAGGGAATACAGAAAGAGAAGCAAATTTCAAATGGAAAAGAGCCATGTTAGTTGGAAACACAGTGAGTTTAGGAAATTCATGACTCATGGGGATGTCTCTTGGGCTAGTTTGGAGCTAGGAGAAGGATATGGTTCTTGGGAGAGGGTCTTAGCTGAATTCATAGGTGAAGATGCAGTTTCTGAAAAAGTCTAGCTAGGACTTGAATGAAGGTTGATATAACTCCAAACTCATCCTTTTACAGTGCCCCACATTTCCATTTCCCAAAGATAAAATCTATTTTTAACTGTTTGTACTATTTCTTCAATGCACAATGCACCCTCTCTTCACCTGATATCCTAAAATTTTGGCTGCTTTTCAAATCTCATTTCAAGTTCTACCTACAGTCAGCATCAACCTTCCCTATCCCATCTTCTATGCCTGATTTTCCTCCTCTAACATAGCACTTAGAATCTCAGAGATCTCAGAAGAGCCACTTAGCCCAAGTCTTGTTGCAAGAATCACTTTAACAACCTCCGTAAGTAATCTATTAGGTTTCCTTTAACAAGTCTTCAAGAAAGAAGCTCTTGCTTTTCAGAGGCAATCTGCTCCAATTAAGAACAGTTAGGGGCTGGGCTCTGTGGTGCATGCCTTTAATCTCAGTGGCTCAGGAGGTTGAGGCAGGAGGGTCTCAAGTTCAAAGCCAGCCTCAACAAAAGCAAAGTGAGATGCTGAGCAACTCAATGAGACTCTATCTCTAAATTGAATACAAAATAGGACTGGGGATATGGCTCAGTTGAGTACCCCTGAGTTTAATCCAAGAACAGTTTGATTGCTAGAAAATTCTCCTTATATTATCTCTGGAGTTGTCTATTTTAACTTCCACTTACTAACACTTGATTTGTGCCCTGAAGTCCACTCCCTCTGTACAGGTCAGCCCTTCAGTTCTTTTAAAAGCAGCTATTCTGTATCACTTTTTCTTCCCTTTTAAGGGCTAATGATCCTCAGTCTCTAAAGCTTCTCTCCAGGACATGTTTTGCCAATTTCCTCAATATTGCTTTGCCTTAATTTCAAGGTACTCCAGTTTGTCTACAGCTCTCTAAAGATGTGATACTCAGAGCTGAACATCAAAGAAGAAATATGATCATCCAATAAGCAATATGATCTAAGTAGCACCAAATAGAGCAAAGCTATTGCCTTTGATGTTCAGAACATTTTTACTACTTTAGATCTAGCCTAAGATTTTTTAGATATTCTCATGACCTTCACCTATTGACTTCTGTTGAATTCAGTTAATGACTTAGAGTAGCTGCATTTGTGAAATATCTCTGCCTCCCCGATCATAAGTTTTTAGAATTTTCCAGAAACAAGTATTAGATATCTCTGTAATCATTTTGCTCATCATAATACTTGCATACAGTTGTAGCCTAATAAATGCTGAATTTTCAAACTGTCATTAATTACAGAGATTTTCTAAGGTGTTTTTCCTTAAAAAACTGCAAAGTAACTGCATCATTTTGGCATTTTTTTGAGTAATGGAAATTTCTGCCCACTTGAGTTATTAATAAAAAAGGATTTATTGAAACAATGTTCACCTAAAGAAAGATGAAACTTAAATTTGAGTCAAAAACACTGAGTGAAGGGATGACTGAATTTTCTCCATGACAAAATGGAGTTACGCATCTGCTTTTTCAGGAACATGTCTGAACTCGGGCCTGATCTCTGAGTCTCTAAGAACTCTGTCTCTGCATTTTGCTATAACTGGTTTCCAAGTCAGCTGAGAATATGCTCTTCTCATCTGTCTTCCTAACAAAACTCTTTCTTCATACAATAGTAAGAATTAATGCAAAGTGATCCATTTCTGATCCAGTTCTGAGTACAAATACTGGACATTCAAAAGGGATGCACATGCCATGATAATTTGGAGGAAAATAGCCAAGTAAAAGAAACATATATGAGTAACTAAAGAGTTTTTAAGCATGAATTTAGCTGAATTCATGACAATGACAGACGGGTCTTTTTGTCTGAGTCAAAAAGCCCACAATCTTGATGTTGGATCAACCTTCTAACCCCACATTCTATCAGAGACTCGCATCCAAACATCCTGAGAATGGTCAGCTGGCCATGTTAGTATGTATGTAAGTATAGCTGATTATCTCTCCTAGTTCTAGAGTTCAGATTCCTGCTTAGCCATTCTGGATGTAGGATCATCCTCGAGCCTCCTTCCAGTCTGTGGTACGGTAGTGAATCATTCCTGTTTCATTTGCTGTCATTCTTTATTCCATGGGCTGTCTTTCCTAGAGACAAAGTGTTACTCACAATGAAGATAGATCTGTTCCAGGCTGGTATGATTAGGGCTTCCTTACATCCCATCAAGGTGCCCATGATAACCTCTTTATTATTTTTAAGGGCAGAGCAATTAGAATCAAGGTTGAGGTCAGAAATGTATATTAGAATTTTTCCTTTAAAAATAATTTTATTGGTCCATTTTAGTTGATCCTAATAATGGGGTTCATTTTGACATAATCATATTTGCATGGGATATCACTTGCTTCATTTCAATCCCCAGAGATTAAAGACACTGCCTGATTAAACTGAAAGGCGTGCTGCATGATATCCTTGTGTGGCAAAGAAGCTGCATCTCTCCAGGCTTCCATCAGAGAAGAAGGAACCATTATGCAGCTATGGCTCCAGGGCCAGCAGCTGGGGGAGTTGATTCCTGGCAAATCTGAGTTTGGCCTAAAATATAGGCCTGGCAAACCCACACTGTGTGACATAGAGTGCACTAAGTGACCAGGAAAAATAAAATGTGGAGAGGAGTTTACAGAGGGGAATTTTAGTCATGGGAACTCACCTAGCTCTCCCCTCTGTCCCTCTAACCTTGCTGCCTGCAGGACCAGCTGAAAGAGATGTGCCTGGCTGGGAATTCAAAAGGGTAGGATGAGAGAGATTGAATTTGGAGACTAAACCCAACAGACTAGGAAACATGGGTTCCACAGGTGACAGAGGGGATTAAAGATTGACTCCTTCACCACATGAGTGGAACCCAGAGTAGTTCACTGGGGTACAGTCTTCCAGTGTGAACTGGCACCTGCTGGGCCCAGGAGGTGCACTGATTTAAAATCTCCAGACCAAATCTCCATTTAACCAAGAGCCTGGAACAGGTTCTAAGCCTGAACCTTGCCTCCAGAAGTTCTGCCTATGGTATTACCTCTTTCGCTCCACAACCCCAGCCTGAGGGTGGAGAAAGCATCACACTCCAGCCCACTCATCTAACACTGCTGAGAAGGGAAGCTGAGAATCTTTTGGACTCCAAAGGAAGTAATTCTTTAACTTTTCATCAAGATATTCATTTTTATCATTTTTATTTCTTTTTTCTTTTCTCTGTTTAATTTTGACCTAAATGGTTCATGGACACTTATACAGATTCGTATTGTTTTTTCCTCATTTCTAGCATTTTTGAAGTCAGTTATTTTTCATGGATCAGTATTTTTAGGACTAGGTTCTTTGATTTATATATTTCAGGGGGTTTTTGTATTCTTTTATTATTATTTTCAATTTTTAAGATTTTTAGTTTACATATTTTTTCTCTCACTTATCTGTTTCCCTTGATTCTCTTTTCTTCTGCTAATAGCCAATCTCTATTGTTTTCTCCTTCACACTTCTCTTAATTTTTTGCTTCTGTTTTCTCTCCTTCTCCCTCATAATCATCATATCCTACATCACTTCTGTTCTTTCCCTATTTACATTCGAAATTGTAAACCCTTTTGCAAAATGATTGTTTTACTGTAGGCAATAACATTCCAGTCCCCAGTACTTCCACTTTTCTTTCCTCATCCCATCTTTTCCCTTTCCTCTACTCCATTGATTTCCCTTCTATTTTCATGGATTTCCCAACTTTCACCCCATATTTCTTTCCATCTTCCACATATGAGAGAAAAATTCAACCCTTGACTTTCTGAGTCTGACTTATTTCACTTATCATGATGTTTTCCAGTTCCATCCATTTATTAGCAAACAACATAATTTTATTCTTTTTATGCTTGATTAAAACTTCATTGTGTATATATATATACCACATTTTCTTTATTCATTCATCTTTTGAAAGGCACCTTGACTGGTTCTATAACTTAGCTATTGTGAATTGTTCTGCTATAAACATTAATGCTTCTATCACTATAGTATCCTGATTTTAGATCTTTTTGATAGATACCAAGGAGTAAGATAGCTGAGTCAGATGGTGGTTCAAAGTCTTCTGAGGAATCTCCATATTGCTTCCAAAGTATTTGTACTAATTTTCAGTCTCACCAACAATGTATGAGTGTAACTTTTCCCCACTGCCACTATTTATTATCATTTGTATTCTTGATGGTTGCCATTATAACTGGATCTCAGTGTAGTTTTGATTTGCATTTTCCTGATTGCTGGGGATATTGTACATTTTTTCATATATTTGTTGGTCATTTGTATTTCTTCTTTTGGGAAATGCCTGTTTAGTTTTTTTTGCCCACTTATTGATTAGGTTGTGATTTTTTGGTGTTAATTTTTTGAGTTCTTCGTATATTATGAATATGAATCTACTGTTGTAGGAGTAGCTGGCTAATGTTTACTCCCATTTCATAGGCTTTCTTTTTAAGCTTTAATTGTTTCCTTTGCTGTGCAGAAGTTTTTAAATTTGATGCCATCCCTCTTATTCATTCTTTGTTTTATTTTAGAGCTTTAGGGGTCTTGTGAAGGAACTCAGTGCCTGTGACAATATGTTGGAGTACTGACTCTATGTTTTCTTTCAGCTTTTGTAACGTTTCTGGTCTGATTCTTGGGTCTTTGTTCCACTTTGAATTGAATTTTTTACAAAGTGAAAGACAGTGAACTAGTTTTATTCTTTTACAAAGGAATATCCAGTTTTCCCCACACCATTTGTTAAAAAGGCTATCTTTTCTCAACATATGTTTTGGCACCTTTGTGGAGTATCAGATGGCTGTGTCTATGTGGGTTTGTCTCTGTGTCTTCTATTGTATTCCATTGGGGTCTTCATGTCTGTTTTAATGTCAATACAATGCTGTTTTTGTTATGATAGATCTGTAGTACAATTTGAGATCAGGTATCATAATATTTCCAGCATTGCTCCTACTCAGTATTGCTTTGGCTATTCCAGGTCTTCTAATCTTCCATATGAATTTTAGAACTATTTTTCTTAGTTCTGTGAGGAATGTCATTGGTATTTTGATGGATATTTCATTGAATCTGTCACTTTTGGTAATATTGCATTTTGACAATATTTAGCCAAGAACATGGGAGGTCTTTTAATCTTCTAAGGTCTTCTTCAATTTCTTTAGTATTCTATACTTTTTATTGTAGAGGTCTTTCACCTCCTTAGTTATATTTAGTCACAAGTATATTATCATTACTTTTTAGGATAGTGTACAGAATAATTTTCATGATTTCTTTTTCAGCAGATTCATCATTGGAGTATAGAAAAGCAATTATTTTTGTATGTTGATCTTGTATCCTGCTACTTTGCAGAATTTGATTATCAGCTTCAGAAGTCTTGTGGTGGAGATATAGGATCCTAGATATAGAACCATGTCATCAGCAGAGATAATTTGACTTCTTTTTTTCCTATTTGTATTCCTTCTTGTAAAGAGCCATCCAGGGGCTGTGTGTGGACGACCACACAAGAGTCCCACACAGCACTAGAGATGGGCTGACCTGCTGTAGCTGCTCAGCCTCTCTGAGATGGATGTGACCTGCCAAGATGCCAATCAACCTGCTAACTGCAAGACTCCACCTTAAGAATGTTCGATGGAAGGTCTTTGAAATCCCCTGATATAAATAAAGACAGGTGGGGTCCATTTTGCCAGATGCCAGATGCCATTTTGCCATTTGTCAGTTGCTGGAAGTCAGAACATCTGGGCCCATCCGACTCCTGTGTTTTGAAATTATTTTCTGTGTTCTGTGGTTTTTTCGCCATCTTAATTCTTTCAGTCAGTCTTTTACTGGTCAGGGAATCTTGTCCTTTCAGTTCACACAGGACGTGGATGACACCTTCTATTTCTTTCTCTTGCCTTATTGCTCTGACTAGAGTTTTAAAAACTGTTTTGAATAGGGTTGATGGGAGTGGACATCCTTGTCTTGTTGCTGACTTCAAAGAAAATGCTTTCAGTTTTTCTGCATTCACTATGGTATCGGTTTGGGGTTTGTTGTATCTAGCCTTCACAATGTTGAGGTAAATGCCTTCTGTCCCTAGTTTCTTTGGCATTTGTAACATGAATGGGTGCTGGATTTTGTTAGATTATTCTTGATAATATCCAAGAACAGACCAACTCCCCTCCAGCCATTATAAGTAAAGATGCAATCTAATTTAAAATAGTGTGTTTGTTATGATTTGTCCTAGCACCTTGCAATAGATAGCTTCCCATAAACCCTTTCTCTGTAGAAATTCTGGAGTTTTCACTGAATAATAGTTAGTAATTTTATTTATAGGTACAGAGAGCACTTTCAATAATGCAGGGTTAGTTGACGATAGAAGCAAGTTTTGATTGTACATTGAAACCATTAATTCACTGAGACTTTTTGGCCCTTTTGATTACATTTTCTAAAATATCCTCCATTAACATTAACCTCTGGCATTCCAAGTTGTCTCCATGATGCTTAAGAAGTAATCATGTCAGAGTTGTGAATGTCCCTGCTGTTTTCAAGATGAGAGAAGACAAGTGCATCTGTTGAACATCCTCAATTCAGCTATATATAAAACTAGCAGTTAGCTGGGTTCTTTACATACATAATCTCAATTCTCCAGTGATTGTTTCCCCTCAAAATAAATGAAAAGCCACACATATCTGAAAGAATTTTTATGAAAATGAATTCACAAATCCTTAAGTGCAAAAGTTTTGAGCTAATTGTAATCTTTGACTGTGTGGTTTAATACCATCATTTCTTTTAATTTAAGGTCTTAAAACCATTTTCCCAAAATGAATCAGATATTTGCTCATGGCTCCTCAATGGTACTAATCCTTGCATATGGGATATGAGGAACAAAAGAGGGAATGGAGAGAAATACATCAATGAGTGAGAGTAGAGATAAGTAGCAGTAGAGCATGTACGTGCTTCATTAAATTACTTAATAAACATTTGGTATGTGTGTGGCAGGCTCTGGGGAAATACCAGTTTAGAATGAACTTGGTTTATGTCCTTGTGAAGCAGCAACAAATTACAAAGAATGATCATTAAAAATAAAATCAAAGAGATCTGGCTTTGCCTGTAGCTGCCTTGGATGAATTGTTGAGTTTTTCTGGTCCTCAACTTCCCCATCTATATAATGAACTGAACTATATACCACTCATCATTGATAGTCACTGATCGTAGTTCTATAGATTTTATTAGTTGTTTCATGAACAATTATTTTTGCCTGTCTTATATCAAGTCCCTCCTAGTTCTATGACTCCTTGATTTTATGAGATCTGTGTTCAAGTATCTTCCCAGTAAAAAATAGGGATCAATTATAGATGATGTTTATCTGCCTGCTGAGGATCTCTAAGAAAGTTTAAGAATCTGGCAATTAGAATAGCTTCTACTTAATTGGCCCTTAGAGTATCCCATTATTCTCTGTCCAGCATTACATTTTAGCATTGTTATATATGCCTCTTTAGTCAATTTTAATTAAATAACTTATCCAGTCAATTAAAAATAATTTTGAGTGTAAAATATTCATGCTTTAGCATACTGCTCATGCCTACTCTACTATTATATGTTCTTTATTCTATAGCTTTATTATTTTTTGTATAAATGATTCAATCTTGCAATCTTATGAACT
The DNA here is from genome assembly GCA_004024805.1 of Geosciurus inauris. NCBI lineage: Eukaryota > Metazoa > Chordata > Mammalia > Rodentia > Sciuridae > Geosciurus > Geosciurus inauris. The sequence continues at coordinate 125,423 of PVHX01000560.1, read as the reverse complement.
TGACTAAATATTTTTACAGGATTTTCTTAGCAGGTTTTCTGTTTCCTTTTGGGTTACTCAATAATTAGGTATACTTTATAATTGGTAAAATAGTTTTTCATGCTCTTTTCATTCTTCCCTTGACCCATGTGTATTTGCTTCCTCCCAATTTACTCTTTGTTCTCAATTTCCTCTGTTATTCCTCACAGTTCTTGAAAACAATGGTCTGGATTTTAGTAGCTTCATCATGTTCTCACCTCTGTACCCCAGAAGGCATATTTCCCAGTCACTGATTCATTCAGGTCTTCTAAGCTTTTTTAACCCACCCTATATTAATAGCTATTTTTACAAGGTCTTCATTACTTCCTAATTCTGCAAATTCCATTTCCTTATTTATCTTGCGAAAGACAGAGTTGAAAAAGGAGTTCATTATCTCAGCTGTTTTAGAGTCATTATTAATTTCACTCCTTTCCTTATTTGTTAATGGCTCTACATATGCTCAGATATTTCCTTTCCCTGGTACAGTTGTAAAACACCTTCTACTCCCTTTAATGCATTTGGCTAGCATGAGCTCATTATTCCTTTTTGGCTGTCCTTCCCATTCCATTCCTGACTCCTGATAGATTTTTGCATCCTTTGGGGACAGAAGGAAGGGCAGGGAAGATCCAGATTTGTGAGCCTCCTTACAAGGAAACAAATTAGAAATTTAAGTAAAAATATGAGCATTCGTTATAGGACAAAGCTGACAAATGCTACAAATATCACAAAATCTAGGAAAGTAATATTTTGTTTTGTTAATTGATTGACAGACAAACCTTTATAATGTTTTTCCTTGCATTTTTTTCTTGGCTACATAATCTTTGACCATCTTTTTATACAATAATAATTTTGGAATATAAGTTTGTCAGATTTACTAAATAAAAGATAGAGATGTTTGATTAAAGTCTAATTTCAGATCACTTATAAATGATTTCTGCAGTATATGTATGACCCTTGCAATCTGTGATACAGGATTTGCAATTTTGCAATTTGGGAATATTATGCTAAAAATTTGTTATACTGCATACTCCCTTATATGAGTAAATGGAAACATTAAACACATAGAAACAGAGAGCAGAGTAGCTAGTACCAGAAGCTAGGGAGTTAGGAATGGGGGATATTGGTCAAAGGGTACTATGTTTCAGTTAAACAGGAAGAATAGGTATTAGAGATGATATGTACTTAAATTAGGCTGATTCAATTATTCCACATTGTATAGATACACCATAGCATCACTTGGTGTCCCATAAATATATAAAATTATAAAATGTCCCTATGCAATAAAATCAATCTCAAAAATTATTTGCTGTTTCTCTGAAATTCATATTTAACCAAGCATGCTATAGTTTATCCGGCAACTCTAGTAATATCATTCTCTACAAAATTATGTAAAAATACTTTAGTGTCTCCTCTAGAAAAATTAATCAAAAAATATTTAGAAGAGTTTCTGTAACCTTATAAATTGTTACTGGCTACATCATAAAAGTTTTATGACTGTCAAATTTGGGGAAACCTCTATCAAGTTTCTTTCATATATGAACTATAATATTTGGAAGAATTTCTTCAAAGCTAGCTTCTTGCCCATATTGAACATTATCTCTCCTCCGCCAGCCATGCTTTTCTGGTGCTGACACCATGGGACATATCCATATGGCAATATGAACTTTGGCCCTGTACCTAATGTCCATGGACTATGCACATTGTGAATCTGTCCCATTGCATCCAAACCTAAAGTATCCCTAATTAACCTGGGCATGGTAGCTCACACATATAATCCCAACACTTGGGTGGCTGAGGCAAGAGGATCACAAGTTAGAGGCCAGCCTCAGCAATTTATTTAGGCCCTTAGCAACTTAAAGAGACACTCTCAAAATTTTTAAAACAAGGTGATGGGAACTAAGGATGTAGTTAGTGGTAATGTGTCCCTGGGTTTAATCTCCAGTACCAAAAAAAAAAAAAGGATCCCTAATTTGCCTTTCCTCACCTGATACCCAAATGTGTATGATCCCCCTTCAGTGTAACCTGACCAGCAGGCAAGATGGAATGGAAAGACCCAGAGGTCTTGACTGATTTTGCATAAAAGACAGGTTTGCAAATTTAACAAAATATATGACCTGTGAGAACAGATAACTAGGGTTTTCTTTGGGGTCTGGAAGGGGAATGCAGGATTCTAAAGCTTAAATCTGGTTAGATTCATGGTGAATCAGCTTCTGGCAATGGTGTGTGTGTGTGTGTGTGTGTGTGTGTGTGTGTGTGTATAGGGAGGGAGCCCTATTCTCTTCTTTCTCCTTCTGGGTACATTTCAGTTCTCTGCTTCTCATCTCGTGTCTCTCTTTGTGTCTCTGCTCTTGCCTCTCTTTTTGCTCCCTTTTCTCCTTATTTGCCTTTCTCTTGAATACCCTGTTTGTATGTCAGTATGTAATCTTACTTTTTCTTGCAAAGAATCTTTTGGAACCTCAATGATGTTATCTTTGAAGCTTGTTTGATGTTAATATGTCCTCTCAATGTTCCTAATACACTGGACTGGGACTACAAAGCTATTTCTTACTGTGGCCAGATCAGGCTGTTCTTTCTCAGAGACGTTAAACTTCCTTAATAGTCTTGCACGCTTGGTGGCTCTGTTTTAGTTAGTCGGTCTTTCTGTGGTGGGCTCTTTAATATGCTGGGTTTGACCCAGATCCATGCATATCTTTTGGATCAACTGTATAATGAAGGCTATCTGAGTCTCCAATCTCCTAGACTGTGAAACTGAGATTTTTGCATACTGTGTGGTCTTTAGACTGAGTTTCTATATTAGGAATTCATATGCCTTCAGAATTAGGTCTGCACAGCAGATACTTCACTGTTCCTGAGTCTATGCATTTATTTTCCCCCTTTTCATTCTTTTCCCTTCTGTTTCTCCTTATTGTACATATTCCAAAATCCCACTGTGCCTTTGTAATGATGGAATGTTTTTAAAAACTGACATCATTATTAATTTTTTTTTTGAAAAAACAGCAATTGAGTGATTAGTATAGATGATCTACCTGGTCATGTACTTGAAAAGAGCTTTTACTTCTTGGTAAACTAAATAGAACTAGTTTGGATGAAAGTAAAAGTCAAATTGATTCTAAAACCATGATGCTACTGCCATTAATAATAGCTACCATTGATGGAGCATTTACTGCTTGCTAAATGTAGGAACATCAGCTCATTCATAAGCATTATCTAGTTTAATCCTCACAACATCCTGATAGAATTATATCTATCAGGGAATTATTATCTCTATTCACAAGGAAACTAAGGCGGTAAGGATGTGCTCGAAGTCATGTATTCAGTAGGTGGTAGAGAAGGATCTGTCTAATTTTAAATGTGTGCTTTAATCAGCAAGTAATCTTATATATGTGCCAGGGCTTCCTGTGGGACTTATAATTTAAAATAGAGAAAACCTTAAAGAACTGCAAGCAGTATTTGTCTTCTATAAAGGAACCAGCACTTAGCTTGGAACAGGTCCTCTCTCTGTTTTATTCTGATGAGCCTTTAGAATGGAAGAGAGTAGACACCTCCAATTCCTTGTTCCTATTGTCATTGTGCCTCCCTTCTTGAAACAGCACTTCCTTTATTTGGGCTCTTTCATTCCCTTGGGTTCTGGTGGAGCCACCTATAATCCTTCTACTGTAATGATTGACCAGGAATGGGCAAAGAGCCATGGTGGATCGGAGTTCATGCTGCTGTTCTCTTGGGATGTAAGCTGGGATGGGATGACAACTGACCTAGTGTTGTTTGTAGCCATCAAACACTCAACCAGCTGCCTGCTACATGGATGAACTCTTTCTAAAGAGACAAGCATAACCAAGAGATGGAGAAAGATGGACTTCAGATGCAACAATATATGTGGCATTCTAAGGGAGCTCCATTCTAGGACTTCCTAGTTGTGGGGAACCAAAAAGAAAAAAGAAAAAAAGAAAATCCCTCTTTACTAGTATTTTCTTATTTGTTTATGTGTTTATTTATTTATTTGGAGAAACCCAGAAATGAAGACAAAATCAGCAGGGAAATCATGTAGGCCAGAAACAATACAAGCTAGATCAGACTTTGCATATTTCAAGTGTCCAACCTTGAAATGGAATAAGCTGGGCTTTGGAAAAATTATTCAAATTGTATGACGCTCAGTTCAGACCTCAGTCTGCAAATGGAGGTTTCCTTCTAAAAGGAATCTATCTGCAAATTGTCAATCATCTACTGAGCAGGCTAGCACAAGACACAATAAGTGGCCTTTCTCCTCTCTCTAAGGCTGACAGGATGGGGGTTTAGAGGGGAATGGACTCTGAGACTGATATGAGCTTACGCTGTGTTTAGCCCTTGAAGTGAATTGGGCTTTCCACGTGGGAGAAGACCATGGGTCAGAGATGATGCTCTCAGATGTCAGTGGCTATCACCATCAGAGGACAGTGCCCCAGGGTGCTCTCATTACACCCACCAACATCAGAGGCAGCCATGATGGCATAAGCGGTAGGAAAGGACAAACAGGAAGAATCAATTCCTGAGCACAGCCTTCGGGGAAACTTAGCAAGGGTGTATTTTGAGAGGAGAGATTTTCTAAAGATTAGACAAGATAAGCTCATGCTCACTTTCCAGGCGAAAGTGAGCATGAGCTTATTTTGTATAGAAAGATTGGTGGTGACAGGAACATTTAGGTTTTATATAGAGGTGATCTTCAATAACTAATTCCTAATGGTTGTTGCTAATTGGATTTTCAGAGACCTGCCAGAAAGGAGTTCTCTCCTCAGAGTGCTCTGTCCTAAAGCTCTGTACCAACTCTCTATTAAACTGACTAGTTCCAATGGAATGGTGCCAGAAAATCACTGGTTTTAATACTATCTCCTCTGGGTTGTGGCTGTCATCATAGGCCATAGTTTATGTACTTTAATTAAAACGGAGATGGTGTTCCTTAAACTTGAACTCTGAGGTGTTTCGTGCAGCTGGCACTATTTTTTTTCAAAGGAAAGTAAATAAAACTGACATTTTCATTCTTAATATATCTAGCCCAGATTACATTTTCAAATCATCCCTCTGCCTAAAAAAATAGATCTCATTGGCACACTAATTTTTGGCATATAATACTGATTATTACATAAAACATTTGAGTACCACTTTAATATTTACCAAGAGTTTGCAGGTCCTTTATATTTTTTGTTCATTAATTGCCCAGTGAAACATATAGAGCAAGAATGATCATTATTCCCAGTATACAGATGACACACTTAGGTTTAATGAAGTGAAGAATCTGGCCTGAGCTCACACATGTGTTTGGAATCTGGATTCTACTCTCCTTGCATTATGTTCTCTTATTTCCTACCTAGATTTGTTGGTGGTATTTATTCCTTATGATGATTTGTGAACTTCATTCCACTAAGGTTGGGCACACCTTTGGGAGGCCAAGACATTCACCGTGCACTTCATGTCCATTCACCACAGGTAATGTGGAACCAGAGCTCTGAGTGAAGTGCAATTGGTAGAGTTGTGTTCTATTCTGTTGCATGGAGAAGATAGTTTTCCTTCTCAGGAACTGATTTCCCCATCTATAAAACCAATGCCTCAATAATATTTAATTTTTTCTAGTCTATACATAGAACATTCTTCTCTTGCCACCCTCTTGCAGAATCCATGTATCTTTTATGTTATCTTTGAGAGTTGCTTTCTTTTTTTTTTTTTTTGGTACTGGAGATTGAACTCAGGGGCACTCGACCACTGAGCCACATCCCCAGCCCCATTTTGTGTTTTATATAGAGATAGGGTCTCACTGAGTTGCTTAGCGCCTCGCCGTTGCTGAGGCTGGCTTTGAACTCGCGATTCTCCTGTCTCAGCCTCCCTAAGTGCTGGGATTACAGGCTTGCGCCACCGTGTCCAGCGAGAGTTTTACTCTATTCCATTTGTTTGCAGTAAATATTCTTACCTTATTTCTACTTTCTATTTTTGAAGAATGAAATTAGATCTCGTAGGGAAACCTGTCATCATTTTCATATAAAATCTTTTTATATGTCTGTCTCTAAAACTTTCAGGACAATCTATACATGACTTACTGTCCTTATATTCCTTGTGGCAACCAATGATTTGTAACATTTGGAAACCATCGCATCTTTATCATAATGTTTTGAAAAAGATTTGGAAGAGATTTGGAGAAATTTACACTTCTAAAGATATGCCCATTTATTAGAAACATGTGTCACCAAAGATCAGTGAATGTCCAATGATAATTCCTCTATGAAAGACCCTTATAGGAGCAAAATCATACAACTCTCTCAGAGTTTAAAAAGTTCATTAAAATAACTCATATTCATGTGAATTACAGTGAATTTGCTACCAACAAATGAGACAACTTGGTGTTATGAACTAAACTGAGTCATTCAAAATTCATACACTGAATCATTAACCCTTTATACCCCTAATACCTCAGAATGTGACTATGTTTGTTATCAGGATCTTTAAAGGTACCTAGAATTAAGTTAAAATGAGGTTTTTAGGGTGGGCTTTGATTCAATTTAATGATAAACTATTCTTATAAAAACAAGATTAATCCATACAGAAGGATTTGAACATGCACAGAGAAAAGACCAAGTAAAAAGGAAACAAAGGGCACTATCTGCAATTCTCGTGAGAGGCTGCAGAGGAAATCAAACCTGCCTCAGCATGACCTTGAACTGTCAGTCACCAGGACACATGAGAAAATAAAATTTCTGCTGTTTAAACCACCAGGTGTAAAGGATTTTGTTATGGCATTTCTAGCAGACCAGTGCACCGGCCTTACGCATTGTTTTTTTTTATTTTGTGGAGTTGGTGAAAAATGGTGAAAATACTCATCTGATGGAGAAGCAACAGCTGTGACTCAGCAGTGCTGCAGTGTGAGCTGTGCATGTTCCACATCACTGGATGATGCCTGTTCTTCCCTCTTATCTTCACTCTCCTCCATGTTATGCCCCAGGGACTCTCCTTAACATTCCCCATCATCAAAACAATGAATGATCGGAGATGATCTTTTATACTTACTGTATTTGTTATTTGTTGGAAGATGACTGTTTTAGTTATCTTTTTCATTGCTGTGAACGAAATATCTGACAAGAATGGTTTTAAAGGAGGAAAAGTTTATTTGGGGGCTCACAGTTTCAGAGGTCTCAGCCCGTAAGAGGCCAACTCCATTGCTCTGGGCCCAAAATGAGGCAGAACATCATGGAAGAAGAGTGTGGTGGAGGAAAGCTGCTCAGGGCATGACCAGGAAGCCAAGAGAGACTCCTTTCAACAAAGATAAAATATACACCCTAAAGGCATGCCCACAGGGACCCACCTACTCCAGCCACACCCTACCTGCCTACAGTTATGATCAGTTAATCCCTTTCAGGGGATCAATGCACGGATAAGGTTAATATTCTCATAACCCAATCATTTCATCTCTAAGCTTTCTTGCATTGCCTCACACATGAGATTTGGGGGTACTTCTAATATCTAAACCATAACAATGACTCAGTCTGTTCCTTCTGCTATATAACAAAATATCACTGTCTGGTTCATGTTTAAACATCATACGTTAGTTGCTCAGTTATGGAGGCTGGGAAGTCCAAAATTAAGGAACTGGAAGATTTGCTATTTGGTGAAGTCTGTTCTCTGCTTTCAGTATGATGTCTTACATGCTGCATCCTCTGGAGCAGATGAATGCTGTGTTCTCACGTGGTAGAATGTCAAAGGGGACAGAAGGACAGAAGAACCCAACTAGTTCCTTCAGTCCTTTCACAAGGTACTAATCCCATCCATGAGAAGAGAGTCCTTGTGGCCTAATCAACTTCCAAAGACTTCACCTTCTAATATTGTTGCATTGGGGGTTGTTTCAAAATGAATTTTGGAGAGATCATAAACATTCAAACTATCTGAAAATCATACTTTAGTTAATTTTTCATTTTCAGTCAACAAATATTTATTGAGCATCTACTATGTGCCAGGTGCTGGAGATATTCCAGAGAATGAACTAAAGTCCTTACAAGCATAAAATTCTCATTCTAGGAATCGCAGAAGGACAGAAAAACAAACAAAACAGTAAAATATCTTAGTATTGAAGACAGTGATAACTATAGGGATAAGTAAGGCTGATAAGGTCTAAACAGACCAGGGGTTAGTGTGAATATAACTGGCTATATGTGGCATTGAAGTCTCTCTCCTGTAACATAGTAAGAGGGTTCAACAATCACTGAGGCAGAAATGTGGGGTAAGAAGGGGCAGAATATGACCTAGGTCCCCTTGCAAGGTTGGAAGTTGAGCCTAATTATTTTATAGGATAACTCAGTGGAGAGAAGGAGAGTGTTCCAAAGCAACCTCTGTTTTCCCAAGGAAGAAGGCCAGGGGACAGAGCTACCAAGGGTCACAGCACTCCATTGCTTGCACTGAATGAGCTGGAGTTTCTTGGTTCTATTGATTTCCCTGACCTGGGCTCCTTTAGCCTTGTTAGCTACCTGCATGCAGGTAGAGTCTTCAAGACCCTCCTGCCAAAAGCCTGGCTGAGCATCTCAATTCCTTCTTATCTCCTTTTAAGTCAGGTTTTCATCACTATCTGTCCACTATTTTCTAAAAATATAATTGATATTTTCTGACAAGCTTATCACTATTTTAACCTAGCATTTAACACACTCATTTTGGCAGTTGATATCTCTAAATTATGAGATTATACATGAGAAATTTTTTCTTCTTTTTAACTTACCTGATTTTGTATATTTTCTACCATAAACAAGTGCTACCTGTGAAAAGAAAAAAAATTCCCTATATAAAAATATAGTAGCAGATATTGAGATATCATTAAAGATCACCCACTCTATCACCATGATCCTCTGTTCTATTTTTTTTTTTTTGCATTTTCTTCCAATCGTTATCATTATACATATTGAAAAAGAGTTCCAGGGGTTAAAAAAATAACAAAAGCTAGCAATATTAAGGGCCTATTATGAACTAAGTATGTATGCATAAAGCCAGAAATCTCAATTTAATCCTTATAATGACTTTATAAGTCCCCATTATAAGGATGAAGAAACTGAGGTTCAAAGAGGTTGAATAACTTACCCAAAACTACATAGCCAGACAGTATTGGAACTGAGTTTTGAAAACAGTAATCCCTGTTCTCATTACTCTGTGGTATGTCTACATCATGATCCTGGCATGAAAGAATTTTGGTCTGGAAGAGACAACTTTGGGATTCATAGTCCCAGAATTTAGTAATATTAAGACTATTGTACAAAGGGAATAAAAATTGTCCCTAGACTGGCAGAAAACTTATTGGGAGATTGAAACAGGGTTGACTTGTATGCATGCAATCTTAGACACAGGTTGAAAAGGAGAGTGTTCCAAAGCAACCTCTGTTTTTCCAAGGAAGAAGGTCAGGGGACAGAGCTACCAAGGGTCACAGGGGTCCATATTTTCCCCTGGAAAAATATTTGTTATAATTGGAAGATGTCAACCAAAAGGCTTCTACACTAGACTGAGGAAACTCACGGTACCTTCTTACAGGATCCTAGAGTCTCTGTTTTAGTAAGTACTTGTAATCATGCCTGTCTTTCACTACCATATCATTTACCATGAATATCTTTGTGTCCTTGGTTTATAACATAGTGTTTTCCAAAATTATTGAATGAAGGAATTATAGAAATGAAAAGGATTTGGGAGGAAATGGAAGAAACAAAGCACAGAATGAAACCCTTTGAGGAAACCCTGTCACACTTCCATGAGGACACCATTGGGGGCCACCCAGTGATGAAGTAGGCATTGTATTGGTGGATCTGGGAGTAAGCATTGGCTGAGTGTGGTGGGACCAGATGAGTATGTAAGGTGGTGATTGTGACAGCCATTGAGTCAGACACATCACATGGTCTCATAGGCATCTGGCTTTGGAACATGGAGCTGCATGTGTAAGAATGACAGGAAATTTTTAATTATTCTCTTTCCTGTCAAGAGCAGCAAGAAAATAAATGGTGTATTCAACATCTCAGTAGTTCTTGTGGATGGGAAATGCAAAGGCTGTCATTTGATTAACTATGTGTTATTATTCCCACCGTAATCACAAATTATTATGTGTGATTTTGGGAATTAAATGTAACTCGTTGTTCTTACAGATTTAATCTATTTATAGTTAAAAATCACCTTTTACTTTTTAAATATTTCTGATTTGTCTTTTAATGATAGAGTGGTTCATACTTTTTTCATCATGTATAGAGGTATGTTTTGATCTATGTCTTATTTCTATCGTGGGTAGTAGAGATTTTATATCTAAGAGTGGCCTTTCAGGTCATCTAATGCAACTCTAATTTTGTAGATTGCAGAAACTTAAATCTAGGGTATGTAGTGCACTCATGTATGTTTAGTATAAATTTGCATCAATGCAAGAAGGAGAACTCATGACTCCATCTTTTAATCTAGTATTCTTTCCATTCTGCTGTGCTTCCCCAACCACGGGAGAAATGCCCACAAGCAGGTGAATTTGTGTAATGAACAACTGTGGTCTCTAATTTTATTTATACCCTCAGTTTTCTAGGAAGGAAAGCAAAAATACAAAGAAAAATTATGTCAATTAATTTTTCACCTCTCGCTATTAACTCTGAATCTCATAGTGTGCAAGGAAGGAATATGGGTGGGATATTACTGATTTAAAACTATATCAATAAAATATAGCATTATTACTGCGTGTGCTTTGCAGAGAAATTCTTTTTTAAAAAAACCTTATTGTTGAAATGGGACATTGGATTCTGAAAATAGCTATTATTTGTATAGATTAGGAGACAGAAAAAGTAGTATCTATTTTAACTAACTGCTAAGCAGAAAAGTACTTTTAGTATATATTTCATTAAAAAACAATTTATTGCTGGGCATGGTGGTATACATCTATAATTCCAGCGGCTCAGGAAGCTGAGGCAGGAAGATTGCAAGTTCAAAGCCAGCCTCAGCAACTTAGTGAGGCACTAAGCAACTCAGAGAGACTTTGTCTCTAGATAAAATATTAATAAGGGCTGGGGATATGGCTCAGTGGTTAAGCGCTCCTGGATTCAATGCCTGAAATACTGCCCCCACAAAATGTATTACTTTCTAATGTTACCTTGTAATTTTTAATATATTTCCTTTTGTTTATAGATAAACTCTCAATACCTAGAATATTAACTGGCATATAGTAAACATTCATAAATGTTTATGGAAAATTTGTTGAACATTTTTTTAAAAAGTGACTGCCTAATGGCCTAAAGAGGAATCTCTATCATATGATGTTTTGTATGAAACTATGTGGCAACCATGCTTTTCATTAGGATAAAAAATTAACTTTTTTGACTCGTTCACTTCAAGGATTTTATCTCTAAAAATTCCATTTGGAACACAAAAGAGTGGAGTATACGCATGATGTTTCTTATCACGTAAAGTCTCATTTGTACTGATACTACATAGTCTTAGTATATAAAGGGTTCAGTGTTTGGACTTCATGCAGCTCTGTGTGTGCATTTAAGTAAACATGTGAGAAAGACTTGCTATTTAAATAGCTAAGAAACCACATTTAAAATTAACTTTATCTCCAAACACTTGATTTCAAAAACCTAGTCATGAAACTCTGGCACTGGGGAAAAGAGAAATAGAGAGTAATTTATTTCCTTAACTAGATTTCATTAAATGTGACTGTTTACTTGCCTTTTCCATTTGTGATGGACTGACTTTTTAGTTATCGTTAATGGACTCATTTAGACTTTTTCCCCCTATAGACCTTTAGCTGCAAATTTCTTTTTTTATCTTGAATTTGCAGTAAAATATTCTCCTTTTGTTAAAATAAAATGAGTGCAAATGTATTTTATGGAAGGAGAAGTAAGGTCAACATTTAAATGTGAGGCCAAAGATACCAGGGAGTGGACCCAAGAAAAAAAATCTCACAGGCGCACACATAAGTAAATGTCGCATGTCTTAACTTGGTCTGGTCTGCCATCGTATAAAACCATGCCTGTCATTACATATGTGTTGGTGGTTGCTGTGATGCTTTATTATTTATAAGCACTTTCATACTTTATTTCATTTGGTCTTTATACCAACTCTGTGAAAATGTAAGATAGGTATTATTACCTCCATTTCTTTTTTCAATAAAGAAAGAGGCCTCATGCAGTTATTTAACAAAATTGCCCATAGTATGATTAGAAGAACTTGTGGGTAGTTGAGTCAGGACCAGGCCCAGATTCTATGATTCCTTTCTTACAGCTCTGTCCACAAATCCAATATATCTGAGGGATAATTATCCCTTAAAGATAGGTAACCCCCTCTCCACTCCTTTCTCTAAAGTATGAGTGACTCTTACATGAGGAGAATTCGGTTTTGCAACATGACTTACATTAGGAAAGAACAGAGGATTGTTCCTGTGTTTTCATTTCTCCTCACTGAATTAGACCCTAGAAGAAGAAACATCTTTTTCATGAGTAGTAACATTGGAAAAATCACCTGGGTATACATTTGTATAGCCTAAGTTTAACAAAGAAACAGAAACCTTGGTCTTAGTAGACTATGTGAAAACATGTTAGAAAACATAACATTTTTCCAGTTTAAACATGAAAACTAGGATCAAGATATTATTATTATTGAGAACATCAGGAGATGTCACTTGAAGCCATAGACGTCAAAGACAGTCACGCTAATTGAGAAAATAGAATTCTGTCCTCACATTCTCTCTCTTAGACCTCTGGGACTCATCTTTTCCTCCTCTCACCCCCAACACATCTCCCACACAGACAATCCCATGCACACTGGTAGTGTGTGTTGGCTGAGAGACTACTTGCCCACAGATGTGATGAGAAATGAAGGCAGATGCTATATGAAGTATGGACCTACACACAAATAAATGTTTACTAAAGATGACTTGATTGGAATTTATAGCTGTTTATTGTGTATAAGAATCAGAGTGCCTGACAAGAGGGAACCTGCCAATGGATTTCATGGGGTTGCTCTCAAGATTCCCTAGGCCCTAATATTACAAAAGCAATCAATCTTCACAAGTACCTCGCAAGGCCATTGCCCTACCATGGACTACTTGCGTTCTCTACTAGTTAAAAGTCTTAAACCAAGCCGGGTGCGGTGGCTCAAGCCTGTAATCCCAGCACTTAGGGAGGCTGAGACAGGAGAATCGCGAGTTCAAAGCCAGCCTCAGCAATGGTGAGGTGCTAAGCAACTCAGTGAGACCCTGTTTCTACATAAAAACACAAAATAGGGCTAGGGATGTGTCTCAGTGGTCAAGTACCCCTGAGTTCAATCCAGTACCAAAAAAAAAAAAAAAGTCTTAAACCATCAACAGGATATACAGTGTGTTGTATTTGCAGAGATAATGAAGGATTCGGATCTCTCTCTCTCTCTCTCTTTCTCTCTCTCTCTCTCTCTCTCTCTCTCTCTCTGTCTCTCTCTCCGCCCTATGATGATAGACTGGGCTTCAAATAATGACTAACCAGACCAAGAACAGCATGGAGGTAACTAGATTATGCTCAGGGTTTTCACTTCCTCAGCATTATATTTATTCTTGTTTGAACACTTTGGTTACTTTTTCACATTCTCAGTCCACTTGAGAGGTAGAAGACTTTCCCTGTAAGGCTTCTAGATTTACCTTTCCTCCAATGGAATGAGCTCAAACTGATGGCCTGCCTTTGAATCCCAAATCAGACTCCTAGGAGAATAAACATTATTTGTCCAATAAAGGTCACCATGCACCTCCGGTCCAGTCAGTAAGAATGGGACAGAGCTATGTCTTGATAATGGCAGCCAGAGATACTCCATTGGCCAGCAGGCAATCTCCAGGAAGATAGCCACTGTACTACTATGAAACAATCACTTGGGTGCTCCTTCAAAGGTGTTGTGGAAACAGTAGTGACAAAAATTCACATTTATATGACATTTTACAAGTTACAAAATGCTTTTTGTCATATTAATTTAATGATAAGTAGAGGGGGAAAATTTTTCCCCTGGGGGGGTATAAAATAAATTCATAAATATCTTTAATTGAATATTGTCACACATATTTAAAAGAGCTTTCCCTACTGCATTTGTGTTATGGGTTAATGAATGATGATGATGATGATGATGAGTGTGTAGGGGGATGAAACAATAAAAGACATAACAGCAAATAAAAACAATAGAATAAAGAAATAAAAACAAAGGAAAAAAATACCTAATATCTTCCCAGAAAGGGAGAGATGACTCAAAAGCTAACTTAAAGAGAAAGGAAAGAAAATGCAAAGGTAGTCAAAGAGCTTAAAAGTTTAAATAGTTGAGAGTAAACAGTGCTCAGAAATGGGAAAACAGGGACTTTTCTTTCACATAACAAATGTATTTGAGTTCTGAAGCTACACAAGAAAGGGATCCCACTGAGTGCATGACTTCGGAATTCCAAGACATGAAAAGAGCCAAGCTAAAGATGGTAGAATGAGGAAGAGAGGATGCAGGTGGAAGCTCAAAGCTAAAGAGCAAACACAGGAAGGCCTGGGGGAGAAAGACTAGAAGATCAGAGCTGAGGGCCTTGGAAGCCAGCAGGTGTCACTGATCAAGATGGAAGCCAAGCTGAGAAGCAGAGGAAAAGCTGCTCAGACATTTCCTGGGCTCAGAGCCCAGGAGACACTGTCCAAGCTGGTGGGTGGATCAGGTGGCTAACAGGGAGGAAATTTTCATTTGATGCCAATGGAAATAGGTTTGAAGTCCAAAAACACAAAGAATCCACTCTTACAAAGGCATGGAATAGAATTAAGCCCAAGATTGGAGCTGAAATAGAAAATTCCAAGGTTAGGCTCAAAAGGAAAGATCTGCAGACAGAGAGAAGGGATAACGATAGGGAATTCCTGGAAGAGGTTCATCAGCACTTAACCCTCTGTTAAAGGGTTAGAATCTCAGAAGATTCTAGTTTCTAGTTCCTCCTCTGAAGTTTACACACACACAGTGGCTGGATATTCTGTACAGAGCACTTAGGTGAACACGATGGCAGCTCTACAACCACACCGTCCAAGACCACTAGTCACAAGTGCCTACTTAAACCCCAATTTCCCTTTCCCTCCCTCCCCCAATCCATCTGCTCTACTTCACTAATCTCTCTTCTATTACCATTATTATTTATTATTATTTTAACTAGTGCATTATGATTATATGTAAGCAGGAAGGAGTTTGAGTTATGTGCATGTATGAATATGGTATAATGAATCCCATTATTATGTGTAATTATAATGCACCAAGAAAAAATAAAAAATTAAAAATATTAAACCCAATTTTTAAAAAATTTATTTATTCTAATAAGATATACATGGCAGCAGAATGCATTTTGTCTTTTTTTATAATTTTATTTATTTATTTATTCTACTTAGGTATACATGATGGCAGAATGCATTTTGATTCATTGTACATAGCAAATGGAGTCAACTTTTCATTTCTCTGGTTGTACACAATATAGAGTTACACCATATGTGCAGCTATGCATATACCTAGGGCATTACTGTCCATCTCATTCCATCATCTTTCCTGCCCCCATATTCCCTCACCTTCCTTCTCTCCCTTTTGACCAAAATTTCTCCATTCTCCCCATGCCCCTTCCCCTATTATGGATCAGCATCCACTTATCAGAGAGAACATTTGGCCTTTGGTTTGGGGGGACTGGCTTACTTCGCTTAGCATGATATTCTCCAACTCCATCCATTTACCTGCAAATGCCATAATTTTATTCTCTTTTATTGCTGAATAATATTCCATTGTGTATATATACCACAGTTTCTTCATCCATTCATCTATTGAAGGGCATCTAGGTTGGTTCCACAGTTTAGCAATTGTGAATTGAGCTGCTATAAACATTGAAGTGGCTGCGTCACTGTAGTATGCTGTTTTTAAGTCTTTTGGGTATAGACCAAAGAGTGGGATAGGTGGGTCAAAGGGTGGCTAAACCCAAACTTAAATGAATTAAAGTTAAATAAAAACTTAAAGTCCAGTTCCTCACTCACTTCAATTATATTTCAAATGCTTAAAGGTCACATGCAACCACCTATTGGACAGCACCCATATAGAACATTTCTATCATTGCAGAAAAATCCATCTGGACAGCACTGTTCTAAAGAGAAAACAAGGATCAGAGAGACTCTGAACTTGAGATTTTTATCTGGAAGAGGAAAATGCTTCCTGATGATTCCCAAGATAAAGAAATCCTTTAGGAAATAGTAGGCTTCTATATTGGAGTCACTAAGTTTTGTCACAATATCCTGATCCCCTCAGTTTTCCTCTGTCTTCATTCCTCTCCTCCCCTTTTTAATATTCTCCACTGCAGAAAGCAAGGGGACAGACAAAATAAACAGAGTAAGAAACTGCAGTCACATCAGCAGGGCTTCTTTGAGGATGTAGACAGCATCATTTTTAGTGCCGTTGTCTGTGCAGACCTGTTTCACAGCTCCTTAGAGATCACCAGCACCACTTTAAAAAAATCTTAGGATTCTCCCGATATGTGCTCCTGGTTTCATAAACGTTCCAGCTGACTATCCTGGTTATAATCATTCAGTTGACAGAACAACTGATCACTTCTTAAGGACAGAATCGGTGTAGAGGACACACAGCCATGGCCAGGACAGAGAACACTCACATGTGCAAAATGCAGGCTATTCTGTGGTTAGAGAAACAGGGACGAGAATGATTGCCAGCAAAAAAAAAATAATAATAATAATAATATTTCCACTGACAGTTGAGGGCAGTTAGTTTCCCAGGGAGAAGCACTGGTGGCTAAAGGCTTTACACAGGGAGGCCTTTGTCATTTTATGGATGCTCATCTGTCAACTGTCAGCATGTTTCAAAGAGCCTCGGGCCATAATGTTTTCCTCCGCACCTTTCCCATCATGGTGGCCCAAATCTCCCTGACGAACCATTAGTCTTCCTATTTGCCTAGTCTGGTCACTTACAATGAGCAGAGATGTAGTGGTGATTCTACAGCTGCAAAGAGTGAGGAGGAGAAGCGGGTGGCCTGAAAGGGAGGGCTACTAGGAGGGGGAGGCTCCAAGAAAGGGCTCAGCATCTCTATGGAAGCACTTCTGCCCAGGGAGGAGTTTTTTTGTCTGTACCGTTGTTCCTTCGGAAGAAAGGGTGTGAGGGTGGCAGGACAGAAGCAGGAGCCCCAACAAGGCCCAGTAAATCATCACACCCACACGCCCATCCCAAGGGTTCTGAGCGCTCCGCCCATGTGACCAGATCATTCTTGGAAATTCCAGGTGGACATTAAGTATAATTGTCTGAGCCACCGTGATACATGAAAATTTGTTTGTGATGACTATGAACCCAAAGTCATGATTCTGTTTGTTTTATGGCAGGGTAAAAATCATAAATATTTTTGGCAAGTTGGAAACGAAAAGAGCAGTTAACTGTGAACATTGTTAGTTTCACATTCTGACTCTGACATGCTCCATGTGTCTTCCTCAACAAAACCTTTAGCTTTTTCTCTGTGAAATAGGAATTATAAAAATATCTGCCTTATAATTGTTTGAAAATAAATGAGATGATACAGTGAGAGCCTCCCACACCTTTGACTTCTTTGACTTCTGTCTCATCCGGGCTTCTTCACGAACTTCTCAGTTTCTCTCATATCCTGCTCAGTCATTTCTCCCAGATTGGACTTTTCCAAACTGTCTTATGTTTTAGTTCCAGCCTCATCTTGCATGGCAGGCTGGCTACAGACAGGAACTCCTGGACCTGGTTCCATAGCCCCGGCAAGCGCCAATGCACGAGTATGGGACAGGTAAAAGAAAAGGTGAAACGTTTCTTACATTACTTCCTTATTTCTCTTGTCAGTCATCTGTTTATGTCCTTTGCCTGTTTCTTCAACAGGGTTTTTGTTATACTGATTTCTGAGAAATTTTTAATGATTAATTTTAATGACAATGATAAGCTTATTAGAGCTTATTGATCTATTCTTTTCTCTCTCATTTTCTCATTTTTCTTATAATTTAGGGTGTTTTGATGCAAAATTTGTAATTCTGTGCTACATATGTCAATCTCTGCCCTTGAAGTTTCTTCTGTTTTATGTTCTAATGTCCTTCATCAGATATGAAAAGTATCTAATGTTTCTTTTTCTTTTTTTTTTTAAATCATAACATAAAACCAACTGGTATTAAATTTTGGCTTTGCAGTGTCTAAATTATTTTTGATATATGTAAAATCTGCTACTGTGGGTGTGGGCAAGTCAAAAAGCCAGACCCTTGTTTTCTCACATCCCAGACCATTGGGTTGTGGGTAAAAGGCTTTGGCTTGGACCACTGACCACTCCCATCCAGTGGAGTCAGTTAGACAAAACAGCAGAAATAGTTTTAAAATTGTTTCAGTCCTTGTGGCTCTAACACAGGTCCAGGGTGTTCACTGTGGTATTTAGGGTCAGAGGCTACAGCCAAGTAAGTTAGTTCTGTGACCAGACCATGACTACCCAAGAGCTTGCCCTTGTTTAAACTGGAGAATGGCATCCCTCTGGGGGCTCAGACCCTTGAATGCACAGCTTGGCAAGTAGACAGAATTTTGTGCAAGGACATAAACCTGTTTTCCTCTGTGTGATGTGGCACAGAGCCGGACACACTGCTTGGGGAGCAAGAGCTAGGCTCGCCCCTAAATTTGACCCCTGGTTATCTCCTCATGGAAACACCTATGGACAGTGAATAATCTTGTTGACCATAATAAGTGGTAGTTAAGATAGTTTGGTGGGTTTCTGATTGAATGTGTGACCTACCTAAAATCCTTCTAGCATATTCTTTTCAGTTTCAGTTATCAGAAATAGTTTCTATTATTGGCAACCAAAAACTTAGGTTGCAGTAATGGTGATCTAGCTGTATGCCTCTCTCTTTCTCTCTCCTCTCTCTCTCTCTCTCTATATATATATATGTATATAATATATATATGTTTGTGTGTATGTGTGTGTAATGTATATATACACACACATACACACACACAATTTTATTACTCTTATGCAATTGTTAATTCCTCAACTGAGAAACATTTATTTTAGTATATCTTTTTCTCCTACAATTCTGAAATCCTCCTTTATGCTAAACTATTTTTAATACTCTCAGGTATGCCTGTGGATATTGTTCCTGCCTTATTTCTCTATATTATTTTGCTCCAGCAGGTCCTCCTTCCTCAGTCCACCTTTGGGAGGCCCACCTAAGGAACTCACCTCTGAGATAGGAAGGACAAGTATGAATGGATGCAGACAGAGGAATGCATTGGAGAAAGGAAGCTGAGGCAATTCCTGCCTGATGGTCTCCTTTTGCCCTGAGAAATGGGAAGCTTGATCAAGGAGAGCCAACAACTGACTTCTAAACACAAGCTGAGCTTTGGGGGGAATTTCAGAGCCATGATGAGCATGTCAGCTCTTTTCTTTGAACACAGATCCATCGAACTCAGGATTGTACCTTTCTTTCATTATAGTCCTGTGGAAAATCTGTAGTTGCTTAATCCACAAACAAGTAAAACTGTTCCTTGTGACAGTGCTCAAGTGATCTACATTGGTGTTTATATAAAACAAATTTTTAAATAGATGGAATATGTCATGAAACTCCCTGCCAATGTGCTGTCATATTAACTTTCAGCAAACTCAATGGCCGGAGATAAGTCAGGACACAGCACATGTCATGTCATAGGCCTCATCTTCTTGGCTTTCTGGCTTGGGTGCAAGTGAGCTGTGCTGGGAAAGCAGCTTCAATTTGCAGGAACTAACTTTGCTCTCAGTGAACACGTTCGAGTGTGTCCCTGGTTGAACTAGCATGAAGCCTAAGTGTTTCTCAGAGCTCACAAGCACGGTTTCATCCTGTGCTGAGCCAGAAAGCCTACGGAGCATTGCACGTTTTCTTTTGCCAGAGACGCAAATGTTGATTTTCCCAGTGCAAAAATAAATAAACGAGAAAGACAAAAACGTGCTACTACACACTTGCATCTAAACTGATCAACGGTCTTGAGTATTTGTCTAGCCCAGACAGCAGAACAGAGCGTTTAAGAACAAGGATACTACAGATGATCTGGTTCAATTCTAACTCAATGACTTCCCAGTTTCCCCTGGGCCTTGATTTTCTTGTTTGTAAAATAGTTGGATTTGAAGCTAGATCAAGCTCTTGGGACAGTGCCTTAAACATAAATGCTATAAGAGTGCTAGCTGTTCTTCCATGCATGACACAGGTAGCGCTGGAGGTTTTCTTCATGTTACATCCTTTGATTCCATAAATGGGAACCTGTTATGGTCTAAGTTCTGTGAGGTCTGTGTGGACTCCTGCCGTGTGAGTCTCATAAATCGTTGCTGCGTGATACATTGAGGACAGGAAAACTCAATGGACTCTGTCCCTCTCTAATTTAAGCCACTATCGGCAGATCCAAATATGGAGTTTTCTTGTGTAGAAGACACAATTTTAGAATCACAGACTGAGTGTGTTCTTTATTTATTTATTCTTTTGGTACTGGAGATTGAACTCAGGGGCACTCGACCACTGAGCCACATCCCCAGCCCTGTTTTGTGTTTTATGTAGAGACAGGGTCTCACTGAGTTGCTTAGTGCCTCGCTGTTGCTGAGGCTGGGTTTGAACTCGCGATTCTCGTGTCTCAGCCTCCCAAAGTGCTGGGATTACAGGCTTGTGCCACCGCGCCCCGGCTCTGAGTGTGTTATTAATAGACAACTGACCTTGTTACCTAGCTTTGCCAGAAAGAGGAAATTACATAAAGATGAATTCCTCCAAAACCAAAGTCATTATCATTGGCACAGTCCCTTCAGCTTCCATTTTCTAGTCCTTTGCAACAACTCACTTCATTTAGGAAAGCAAGGCAAAATTGGGTTCCTTATTTTGTTTGAAGGGCACAAGAAATTACACAGGAGTGCAATGGAAATTATGTGTGGCATGAGTGCTTTACTAAGATTTTTAATGGTGAAGATGACAAAAATCCGTTTCTTGAATTGTTCCATTAAAATTCTTACCACCTGCACTCTTTGCCAGAGGACATTGATATCTTCATTATTGGTTCAGTGCATTCAGATGAATTTAAAGAATTACTTCCTGAAAAGAATCTTGACCGGGCCTAGGATCCCATCTTCAAAGGGAGATGAGATGGCCTCTATCCAAGACTGGTTAGCTTTTATTCACCTACCCCCAGATCAGCTGACTTTTCAAACATAAAGCTCTGTACTTAACTTGCCACATAAAATAACTGCCCTTAGAGGACTTGTTAGGAATTATATTCTCAAAATCACTGCAAATCAATAGCTATTTAAGTCTCTTAAATGCAAAAAATATTGGTCCTGTTGATTTGGACTCCAGGATATCTCTCCAAGCCACAGAACCTTCCACCTTTTCTCTCTACATTTATTCCTATCCTAACCTCTAGTCTCCACATCTCATCTTGAGGCAAATTTTTAAAATACAGATCTGATTGGGCCACACCCTTGTTTAAAAGCCTCCAATGCCTTCTGACTATTCTTAGTTTGAAGTCTGAAATTCTCTTTGTATTCTACAAGGAACAGCATAGTCTGGCTTCTACATTTCCTGTTTTTATCTCACAGCACTCTTTCTGCCCTCCAGCCACTAGTCACCCTGGGCTCCTCTCCTTCCCCTCAAGGGGACCCATATGCCTCTGCCAGGGAACCTTCTTGTATGCCATTCGCTCTGCTGGCTGCTTTCTTCCCAGCCCTCTCCACTCCATTATCCTCTCTTTCCTTTTAATACCATAACCACCAGCTATGCCTGCAAAAATCCTACTTCCCTTCTTGCCTCAATTAATTGTCACTTTCTTGATATTTCCATTAGCTTACTTATAATAGTTGCTAATTATATTTTAACTTTTGAGATTATCTAATAAACATTTGTCGTTCTTTCCCCAAATAAAGACAGTTGCTAAGACTAAACTCTATCTCCTAAGCTTAGCATTGTGCTCTGAACATAGTCAGTATTCAATAAATGTGAAGGAAGACAATGACTGCCAAGGATGGGCAGTTCTTCCATTTCTATAGGTATTTCAGAATTTATTCTTGGATAAAGTCAATTAATAAGAGATATTTATACACGGAATATTAAATACAGCCCCTCACTACTCTAACCTACCATATAATTATTTTAATTTAAATAAGCCTTGGAATGATTTCACTAGCTTATAATGGGGCATAGGATATAACCCTATGAAAAAAGTATTTGCCATAAAGTGAATTGCAACATTATCCATTCTATAAGGACTCAGGGAATATGACTCTCTGTAACAGTTACGGCTCTTTGGAGCCACAAGTTACTTTTTTATCTTATGAATACTATAAACACAGCAAAATTAATAGCATTTCCTTTAAGCGGTCAAACTGGTGACCATTTTTGGAAAATGTATAGGATTTCAGGTCATACTTTTTCTCTAGTAAATTTATCACTGTTAACATCTTACTTTCTTATACTTTCTATTTTGTCTCTGTTTTCTTACCTCATTTGCATTTGTGTTACCATACGCATCTTCATAATCCACCTTAAATCCTTTCTGTGCTGAGGTGGGGGTATAAACAAACAAATAAGAAATGTGTGATATACTTCTCAGCAACACTTTTGTGCATTTCCCTGGAGGTACCAAAACAATTGTAAAAATAAGGCCAAGGAGTTCTTTTCAGTTTCCTCTATAGCCACAGAGAACTGCTTAGGGCTCACTGAAACTGCTCCCTAGTTGGAGTCAGGTTGCTTCTTTAGTAATTCCATTCATAAATACACATTGGCTGTCTAGCAGAGCACTCAAAATACTGATAATCAAAAGCTTATTGTGTGTTTGTGAAGCTTGAAAGGGAAATTGAAGCTAATACCAAGGGAGAGAAGAATAAAGTTAGATGTTTTCCTTCAAAAACAGCAGGAGGTCATCTAAAGTATAATGTGATGTACAACTTTTAACTTTATGAACCCTTTTACTTTTTCTTCTCTTTTTGTTTTGCATTTACAGTAGTAAGGGTACTTTGTCACACATAATTACTTTGCCATCTACAGAAGGGTTGCCCTGATGCTTTATGTTAGAATAGGCATGTTTAGCATTGTGAATTTCTTACCTGAGAAGATATGTTAAGAAAAATTAAGAACTCAATATTTTTACACCTCAGCTAGTTATTTATCTCCTCCTTACCCCACACCCCGTGTAATTATGAAATATGAACAGAATCACCATAATGAAAAATGGCCATTTAGAAAAGTAGAGAATGGGAAACTCCACAGTCACTTATAACATCAGTGAAGTCCCTCTGGGCAAGAATTGTAAAGAAAATGCTTTGGTTAGCCTGTCTGGCTGCCTCCCCTCTGTTCCCTTAGAAATTCCCCTTGAACCTTTGTCCGTGGTTGTCCCTGGTTCTGCAACACAGGCCATCCTTCTTTCTCCATTCTCCTCCATGGCCACATCTGAGGGAGGCATTGGAGCAATGCCTTTCTTTCGGGTTTCACAGTTTTTATATTTTGTTTCCTGCTGGCACAGGTTTTAGAGCCCAGGGATTACTTCAGGGCTGGCCGGATTTCTGTAGAGCAAGTTTGTGGTTTCTTTGGCGATACAATCCCCTCAAAAACTTCACAGGCTTTTGATCTGTTGTGCCCAATCTGTTCCATGTGTGGATCATCCTAGCCAACAATCTAGCCTTCATACAATTTTAAATATAAAAGCTCCTGTCTCCTTTACCTAAATAGTGGCTCCTTGCAGTCACCTGAAGACCCTCGCCTTAAACTGAAATTCACTTCTAGCTGGCTCAATTATGAGAAGATGCTTGAAAACTATGTTGGACATAGTCTGTCACTAATTAAATGGTCATTGCTTCTTACTAATCCATTTAGTATACAAAATACAATTAGGATTTTCATCCCTGAAAGACCTCAAATTACTAAGTCCTCAATTATTTCTAGGCCACAAGCTAAGAAATGTTCATTTATACTTCTAATTGCTGATGACCTACTTCTGGCCTGAGTTTATCTTTCTCTTTTGGGACTTTGGTAAAAGTGGTGTGAATCACCCAATATACACTATCATCCTGAATTTTTGCCATAGTCTCCAGCAGTACATGGTTTGCCTTCCAAAGGTCTGCTGGAAATGAGTTGACTAAATGTTTTCCAATATTTTGTTAAATGTCTAATACACTTCCAAATTCATTAAGCCAATGACTGGTTTTGGGTCCTGCACATATCAAATTAGGTTCAGCTGAGAGTGACAGAAATCCCAAAATAATGATATCTTAAACAACACAGTATATTTTTCTCAAATGTGTATAACATCTGAGAGTAAGCAATCCAGAAGAACATGATGGTTCTGTTCTTAAGTATTTAGAGGCCTGAGTCTCTTCCAACCAATTGTTGTTTTCCTTAGGATATTGTTCTTGTCCTCGTGGTCTAAGGCAAAGTACATGTCATCAAATCCACAATCCAAGTCACTGCTCTTTCAGCAAAGTTCCACAAGGTCAAGGGACAAATAAAGGTAAGTCTCTTTTCCCAAGTGACATAAAACACCAGAATTTACTCATGTGGCTACACCCAGGAATAAATTAAGTCTTTATTTAGGGTAGTCATGTACTTAGCTAAAAACCAAATGTTTTGTTGTCATAGAAAAAAATGAGTCTGGGCTTTGGGACATGATGGGAATTGTTGCTCATAATTGCCTGAATTCAAGGGTAACAGGGATCAAACACTGAGAGGACACCAGGCATAAAGGTAATGTTCTCAAGATGTACCCTCCATCCTAATGGGCAGTGGAGACAGATGGTTTATAGAAATAATCAAGTAGTTGTATGTGAGACCTAGAAGTAGAGAATACAAGAAGTGTGCTAATTGGACATGCTATCTTATGGCCCTAGGTCTTGGAGACTTGGTGGAAATCCTGATGAGATTCATCAAATTTCCATCTGTTGGATGTATCATGTACAGATAAAAGATGCAAATTTAAAAGTTTATTAAGAAGCTTTGAACAGTTGGGTAACAGTAGTGTTTCCTTTGGAGGAAAGTTGACTTTGGAAGACAATGAAAGCTTTATGAAGACTAGAATGGAGTGGTAGATTGTTTTCTCTAAAAATAGTAAGTTAGGTTGGAGGGGAAACAAAATGTGCTGATGTGGTCAAAAGGTTAAAGTGATTTTGAGAATAAAGTTCAGATAAAACTGAAATTCTGGCCAATTAGAGGACAACAGATGTAACAGAAAGGAGAACAACTCAAAGAAGAGAATGTTAAAGAGCAAATTTAATTAAAATCCTTGTCTTCAGATACACACACATACATACCCCTACTACTATGGATAAATGTGTATACACAAATATTTAGAAGTGAATATTCTGATTTAAATTGTATCTTTGATTTTATAGTTCTTATGGCTAGAAGTTTTGGAATAGTGACAGATCATGTCATTAGAAAGATTCACTTTTCTTCAAGAGAAACTGACCTGATAGAGGAGATAGGATAATAACTATATGATAATAAAAATGTGATGAAAATCCATAACCCAGAAGATGAACATTTCATACAAATCTCTCAAAAAGAATACAATACAAATAGAAGGAGGTTGAAGAAATGGGGCATAGATATAGATCCATGGCTCTCAAATTTTCCAGATTTAAAGGAACATTAAAAAGTACCAAAGCCATGGTGGTATGCGCCTGTAATCCCAGTGGCTTGGGAGGAGGCACTAAGGCAGGAGGATTGTGAGTTCAAAGCCAGCTTCAGCAACATAGTCCTCAGCAACTTAGCGAGATCCTGTCTCTAAATAAAATATAAAAAAGGGCTGGGGTTGTGGGTCAGTGGTTAGCTGCCTTTGGGTTCAAACCCTGGTACCAAAAAAAAAAAAAAGTACTGATTTCAAGACCTCACCCAAGACCTGCCAAACCATAGCCTAGTACCCAGGATTCAGGAATTTGTATTTATAATGTAAGAAGTCACCCATCCTCTGATTATTCATCCTGAAATTGGCATTTGAGAATTACAGCTACCACAGACACTCAATGAGATCAATGGAAGAACACTGCTTTCTTAAAGCAGATCACAAACTAGCCCAGAGATCACGTCTAGAAGTGCTGGGGGTAGCATCCAGTCTCAAACCCCATCAACTGCTCATTTTCTTTTGGTGAATCAGAGCACCTGATATAGTCCAGACTTACCTTGATGCAAATGCTACCTCCTTGAATGTTGAGGAAGAAATGAGGGAGATATGTACCTGGATTTTTCTTCCTCCTTCCAATTTCAGGCTTCTATCATTGACTGAATCTAAAGGAAGCCAAAGGTTCAAGAGCTTGTGATGTGCTCCGTCTAGCTCAGGCTTCATCAGGTCGTCAGATCAGGTGAAGAAAGGGTGGGCCAGAAGGGACACATGGAGATTTCAGAGGCACTGAAGGAGTCAGACCTAGCCAACTTAGCACCAGTATTATAAACTTGTGTAATAATTCTTCATATCACAATCAAACTTGCCCCCCACCCATGCTCAAAAGTCTTCTTATAGAAGCTACATTGCCATTCACAAAGATGGAGCTGATCTGGCTAAAGAAAAGAGCAACATGCTATTAAAAGAAAATGAAAGGGCTGAGGAGGTAGCTCACTGGTAGAGCACATGACTAGCGTGCAGGAAGCCCTGGACTCCATTCCTAGTAGCACCCAAAAAACCCCAAAACCGAAACAAAACAAAAAGGGTGGGGCAGGGATGATGAGACTAGAAACGGGCACAGATGCTACTACAAGAACTTTCACTTGAAATGGATCTCTCTCTCACTCTTTCAATGGTCTCTCTAACCAGTCAGTGCTATCTGGTTAACAGATCACACTCAGAATACTCTGAGAAGGATAAGATGAACCTTTATCTTACAGAATAAATGATGATCAGAACAGACAGAGGAAGAGGGTACAGAAATCTAGATTAGGCACATTTATTAATCTGAGTTTCAACCTTTCTTTTGATATGTGAGCATTAATCTTGAGCAGAAAAGAACAGTTTGTTTCACTTTTATTTGCTGGTGTTTCCCTAAAGTCAAGCCACTGCTATCATGTTGAGATAAAATGGGTTTAGTAAAAGAACCAGGGGGTCAGTTCTAGCTCTGAAAAGAAGTGTTTGGGTAGAGTGAGCATTTGTAAGATCTGAAGGTTGGACATAAGGGGGTTTTATGAATATCAACCAAGTACCAAGGATTACAGCAGTTATGTCATCTTCTCTGGCTTTCGGCAGAAGCAGTCACTGTCAGTATAGAGGTCCTGAATTAAATGTCACCAGTATTTCAGACAGTACAACAGGCAGAATTTAATGGTGACGTGGGACAAACATCAGAGAATATCAAAAGACACTTCTTCGAGAACATTTCTTACAAAGAATTAGCACATGCTGTCTTTTCAAATTTACTAGTCTTATATTTATGTGTACTTACCACAGCGTTAGATACATAGAAGGAAATTAATAAGCCCTTTGTCTTTGTTGTTTATTTGATTAAAGTTTACCAGTGCATAAACACAATATCATATCTGTGTTGATAGTTATTCAACAAATACCTATCACTTCCTACTAAATGACTAGCACTGTGCCAGGCTAGGTACTAGAGATAAAGAAAAGATAAACATTGTTGCTCCTCTCTGGGGGCTACATTCTGGCATTAATCAAATAGTTGTTGTATGGTTTAGATCTGCAATGTTCTCCAAAGGCATATGTGTTGAAGGCTTGTCCCCAATGCAGTGATGTTCACAGGTGGGGTTTTGGGAAAGTGGTTCAATCCTTAGGATTAATCCATTAATGGATTCATGACTAAATGGACTATGGGGAGGTTGTGGAAACTGTATGAGGTGGGGCTTAAGGGATGAAGTTGCTCACTAGGGACATGCCCTGGAATGTCCCCTTCCTTGCTCTCGTTCTCTCTTTGCTTTGTGGCTGCCACGAGGTGGGCAGTTTTTCTCTGCCACACTCTTCTGTCATGATGTTCTGCCTTGCCTCGGGCCCCAAGCAGTGGAGCTAGCCAGCCATGAACTGAAACCTCTAAAACCATGAGTCAACATAAACCTTTCCTCCTCTAAGTTGTTTTTTTCAGGTATTTTGCCACAGCAACAAAAAGCTGACCAACACAGTCATGTGGATTAATATGTAATTACAAATTGTGATACAAGCCACGAAAAAAAATGGATTATATGCCTTGAGTGATTATTTCAGTCTCTTTTTCACTGCTGTGACCAAAAGCACAATTTTAGAGAAGGAAACTTTTTTTTGGTGCTTACTGTTTCAGAGTTCTGTCTGTAGAGGACCAACTCCATTGCTCTGGGCCTGAAGTGAGGTAGAACATCAAGTTGGGAGAGTGTGGAAGAGAGCATTTCACTCATCAGGGACAAAATATATACCCCAAAGGTGGCTCCCAGTGACATACCTCCTCCAGCAACACCCTATCTGCCTAGAGTTACCACTCAGTTAATCCCTATAGTGGATTTCTTGCATCATTCCACATGTGAGTTTTGCGAGGACACCTTATATTTGAAACTTAATCATGATTTTTAACAGGAGGGACCTAATTTAGGGATCAGGAATATCTTCTCTAAGAAAGTTGTGTTTGAATCAAGATGTAAAGGGTAAGTAAGAATCAACTCTTTGAGAGAAGAATGTTTCAGACCTTAAAAAATTCAGGAAGGATAAAGTTCCTGAGGTGCAAAGAAACAAGGTACATTGCAAAAGGGCTGTATAACAGGATCCCAGGGATCAAGGAGGAGCAGGAGAGAAGCAAAGCCAGAAGTGGAAACCAATGAAATCATGCAGAGCCTTGTGGGTCACACTTAAAATCATTTATTCTAAGATAAATGGAAATCATAGCCAGAAAAGGATCATGCTTTAAGCTGTCTTGTAACAACATCAACTTGGGAATTGGACAAAGGAGGGCAGGAGAGAATACTATCAAGTAAAGAAATGATGTTAGTTTGGACTAAAGTGGTGATGGCCGAAGCTGGAGCAAGTGAAAGGATCTGAGAGATATTAGAAGCCTAAATTGATGGTACTGGGCAACATATCAGGTATATTTGTGTTTACTTGTATGCGGGAATACAGAGATGGAGATGTCAAAAGCAATAGCTTGTTCCCTGCTTTTGTAGCTGGATGAATGGTAGTGTCATTTATTTCTCAAGGTAGTACTGGGAGAGGGTCAGAGTTAAAGGAAAATCAAGAGTTATGTTTTTGGTATGTTGATTCTGAGGTGCCTTAGAAACATCCAGGTGGAGATACTGAAGAGGCATTTTACTCAGTGGAAAGGCCTGGTATGGAGTAACTGGCTTCCCAATACTCACTCGCAACTCTTTTTTCTTTTGCCAGCTCCTACCTTCTGTCTCTTCTGCATGTAACAATGGTCATGGGACAAAGATCTGGCCTGTGTGACACAGGTTGGAGTTTGTTAAGGCGCTGTTAGAAAGCATTTTTATTTTATTTTTTTCCTGAGACAGGTACTGTCTCACCTCTGCCTTATTCTGTCTCCTTGAGTATGAATGTGGTACCTGGAGCTTCAGCAGACATATCAGTGCTGTAGGAGAACAGGGAAGAGGATCGCAGACACTTCAACCATGATGTCATGGAACAGGCAAAACGCACCCGCAAAAACTATTCTAGGCTTTATGAAGTAAAGAAAAATATATGTCTTTCAGCCACTCTGTTTCCTATTAATTGCAGAACAAAAGTCATTTCTAACTAACATAGGCAGAGTTGTAAATTTGACAATCTGCACCGTATGGATGATAACTTGGAGCTGGGGGCCAGAGGAAGGCCCAGTGCAGATCTTGAGAAACACGGAGAGCAAAGAAAAATAAGTAAAGAAAAATAATCAAAAACAGGAGACTGAGAAAGTGTGTCCAGAAAACAATAAGAGGGAAATAAAACAATCAGAAGAGTGTGTAGAATGAGAACAGTGATGGAAAAGAGTGCTAAGAAAAGGAATTAATGATTGGTGTTGAGATGCTACTATGAGCTAAAAACTATCCACTGTGTTTAGTGATATGAAAGTCACCAGTGACTATGATGAGGGCTATCTCAGTGGAATTATTAGAATGGGTTAAATAGAAAAGATAGGTTGAGAAAAGAAACAGACATACAAGTCACTCTTTTGAGGGGTCAGGCAGGAAAATAAGACCAGCTGAGCCGGTAGCAAATGGAAGGTGAGTGGAGAGGTTTTAGTTTGTTTTACAAATGAGAGGCTGGACGAGCTTAAATGTGCAGGGGGTTGATCATACAGCACAAATGAACAAAAGGGAAAGAGGGAACTGACAGCATGAGATTCCCAAGGTGAGAGATACTGCCTGTCACAGCACAGGGAGAGGAACTGATTTTTAATGTAGAGAAAAGGAATCAGGGAGTAGGAGGAGGGGAAGGGGTAATGCCGGGGAGTGATATTGGCCAAACTGTATTATTATATTGTGTGCTTGTGTGAATATGTAACAACAAATCCCACCAGTATGTGCAACTATAATGTACCAATAAAAAATGTGGAGAGCAAAAAATATGAGACTCAGGGAAACAGATGAAATCTGATCAATAAGATACCCTAAATACAGCCAGCTTCTTCTTTTGTTTTTGGTACCGGGGATTGAACTTAGGGGCATTCAACCACTGAGCCATATCCCCAGCCCTATTTTGTGTTTTATGTAGAGACAGGATCTCACTGAGTTGCTTAGCACCTCACCATTGCTGAGGCTGGCTTTGAACTCGAGATTCTCCTGTCTCAGCCTCTCAAAGTGATAGGATTACAGGCTGTGCCATCGTGCCTGGCTAATACAGCCAGCTTCTTTAGGAGGTGGGCACTATTACTTATTGGAAATATTGATTATATAATTTACAGTATTAAAACAGGGACCTCCATAGAAAGGAGAACTCCTGTGGTAATTTTGGGATACGCAGGACAAAGACAGCCAACTTGCCCTGCAGCTGCCTCAGTATGGATGTGGCGCATTCCAGGATCTGCCCCTCAAGCTTACTCCTGTGGAATATCCTATTCTGCCATATAGTAGTCAGTCTCACCTTGCACTGTGTGACAGCACAGAATCCAGTCCCTAGTCTTCACTTGGTGAGTGTGATGGTCAGTTTTGTATGTCAGTTTAGACAGGCAACAGTCTGAATATTTGACCAAACACCAATCTAGGTGTTCCTGTGAAGATATTTTATAAATGTGATTGTAGTCTCTATTTAGTAGACTTTCTGGGCAGACCTGATTTGATGAGTTGAAAGGCCTTAAGAACTGAGCTGAAGCATCCCTGGAAGAAGAAATTCTGCTTGTGGGCAGCAGCTCCAATCACCAGAGAGTTCCAGGCTACCCTTTCTGAGATGCTGACCTGTGGATCTTGGAATTCCCTACATCCAGCCTCTACAATGGTGGGAGCCAATTCCTTAAAATTAATATAACATAAATATATATATACACATACACATATATACATAGTTGTTTGTAGATATACATGTCAGTAGGTTGTATTTTGACATATTATATATATATGAAGTGCAACCCATTCCAATTAGGATCTGATTCTTGTGGTTGTTGTACACACTGTGGAGTTACACTGGTCGTGTATTTATATGTGAACATAGAAAAGTTATGTCTGATTCATTTTGCTGTTTTTCCCATTCTCATTTCCCTTCCCTTCCCTTCATTCCTCTTTGTCTAATCCAATGAACTTCTATCCTTCGTTTCCCTGCCTTCCCTTGTAGTGGGTTAGTATCCACATATCAAAGAGAATGTTCGGCCTTTGGTTTTTTGGGACTGGCTTATTTTACCTAGCATAATAGTCTCCAGTTCCATCCATTTACTGGCAAATGCCATACTTTCATTCTTCTTTATGGCTGAGTAATATTCCATTGTATATATATATATATATATATATATATATATATACACACACACACCATTTTCTTTATCCATTAATCTGTTGAAGGGGACCTAGGTTGGTTCCATAGCTTAGCTATTATGAACTGAGCTGCTGTAAATATTGATGTGGCTATGTCACTGTAATATGCAGACTTTAAGTCCTTTGGGTATAAACCAAGGAGTGAGTGGTATAACTGGATCTAATAGTGGTTCCATTCCAAGTTTTCTAAGGAATAACACACATATATATTTATCTCCTTATAACATATTATATACATGTTATATGTATGTGTTATATATATAACAAATATGTATAATCCCATATAGATAAAGATATAGATATAGATCTTCCTGTTTCTCTTTCTCTGTTTCTGGTTGAATACAACCAGAATAGGCATATCTCAGTATAGGATCTAGCTTTCAGTATCAGAGCAAGCTGATCTGTCAAAAAATGCCAATTGTGTGCCTATTCCTCAATGGTAAAAAGATGAGACAATCATGTAAAACATTAAAATTACCTGTGTCCAGTAAGATAATTAGATTAAAAATAGCAGAACTACTCAGTGCTCATGTGATGGGCTCCTTCTCCTCTAGTATTTACACTCACAGTGTCACAAGATCTGTAAAAGCAGACATGGAAATAGGGGCAGGTAAGTGATGATCTGTTCCAGGCGAAGAATTTAAGCATCCTTCTTGCCCCATGGCCTCTCCCTTCTCAGGAGAGATTGAAGTACCTGAAGCTTTGCTAAAACTCTCTGCCCCAGAAAATGTCATGACCGACACTTTTTGCCTCCCTGACCTCCCCTCTGTAGACATACTTGTATTTTTACTGATAACATTCAACCCAGTTGCCCAAGAGCCTCAAAGCCTGGGCAACTTTTTACTTCTTTCCACTGCCCTTGCACATCTCTGTTCTGATGTCTCTCTGAAATGGTGTTACAAACCAACTTGATGAGGATGATGACTTCCCCCTATTTCTTCAAAGCCCACCAAAATCTTTTTGAAAAATCAGTACTGTGGTCCTAGACAAGAGGGGTTGTGAGTAGTTGGAGGAATATGCTTTCATGATCCAAAAGTGGATAGTAATTAGACTCTATCATACCGTCGTACAACTTTTACTTTTGAGTTTTTAGAATCAAAGAGTGTTTACAACATACTGATGTCTTTCCTAAGGGCTTTACATACATTAAGTTCTACAGTTCTTATAAAAATTGTGGGTACTTTGAGAAGAAATTATTAGCTCCATACTAGGGATGGGAAATAAAGACTAAACTTAAGCAAGTTGCCCAAGGTCACGTGCTAGTACAATATGGAGCCCAGGGGTGGGTCCGACCTTTGTGACTCTTGTTCCTTCCCTCACAACATCAATATTTCCTTCTTTAAAAATTTGGTAAATTTACAGTGAGGTAACTTGGAATCAATAAATTCTTTTTGAACCATAAGATATATTTCCTCCTAGAATCCTCTCTAGTAATGATATATCCGTCCAAACATGTTGAACCATGTTTTCATTTCTGAACTCTTAAATCTATTTTATTCTTTATCTGGTCCAAATGTGTATCGGTTCTTTCTAATTTCTCATGCTCCCCTTTTTACCCCTTGTTCCTTATACACTAGGCCATAAAATCAAAAGATAGTATATGATGCTATGAATTTCAAATCATTCATCAGGATAATAAGTGCTTTAATGTAGGGAAAAGAATCACAATTTTGGTCATTAATTTTCATAGTTGATGTTTCACTTTAAAAATCATTTTACCATTATAAAACACTTATTCCATTTATGACTTTTACATACGTGTTTTACATGATTTTGTATGATCTTGCAATATCTTTAGGAGCTCAGTAGGGCAGATCTTATTATTTCCATTTTGCAGGCCAAGAAATTGAACTAAACAATTTAAATAATTTACTATTTTCTGGAAAAATAGATTAAGTGTATGAAGATTTATCCCACTAGGGTTCATTCACTAAATTCATAGAGTTGAACACATGGAATTTTAATGCAGAAATCAAGCATCCAATATACGCAGATGAAGGGGACAATAACCAATTGAAGTGAGTGTAAATAATCTCTGAGAGGAACATATTAACTCTCCAATTAGACCAACCTGAGTTTAATTGAATTACATTACACTGCCTCAAATTTTCCATACTGAGAGTACATCATTTGGCCTAAATTCTTGGATGATTCTGCACACTTACGTGAGAGTACGCTTCGGAAGAGAATTAGATTTAGTATGCACAGATTTTTTTTTTCCCAAAAAGTAGCTAGAAAATGTCATCAGGTAAAGGTATATTTTGAAATACTCTATAAGTTTCATTTTGTTCTTCAGTTTTCTTCCTTCTCTCTTCCTACAAAACTAACCCCCAGCGCTGTGTGGTGCGCACGCGCGCGCACACACACACACACACACGCGCGCGCGCGCACACACACACACACACACACACACACACACACACACACACAGACATACTCCATAAATTAAGCAGTTATGGTACAGCACTAAAGGATATTAGAACAGCTCATTGGTTTCTTGGGTGTGCTCTCCTCTCCTTGCCATAGTTGTTTTTTTTGTTATTGTTTTTCTGATGAAAAGACATTTATATTTTCCTCAGTCCAACTCATTCGGGGTACTAATTTAAAAATATCACTAAGGACCCGAAGTGGCTAGGAGAATTATGTACAACCACTAAATGCAAAGCATTCAGAGTTTAGGTAAGACCTTTGAAGCAATCCAAGGTTTATGCAGAGACTTCACGGCCTGTGGCACGCTTCTTGACTTCCTTAGGTGTAGATATGAGCACATTTCTGTGCTGGAATCTTTGTATGCCTGTGTACACCCCGCTTTCTTAACATCTGTATGGATGACATTATTAGGAATGCAAAGATACTTATTGTGACCCACTTTGTTGAAGCTACTTCCATAACAAATGTTTAGGCCTTTTGATTTTGGAAAATTAAAAAGAAAAGGAAAAAGAAAAAAAGTAGAAGAAACAAGAAAGAAAAGAAAAGAGTAATGAACGGGAAATCACTACTGCTTCAATTTGATCCGGATATCCAACCTTCAAAAAAAAAAGTTCAAACCCCAAACCCAACAACCAAGAAAAACTCCAACAAAACAATAGATATTTTAAGCTGAAAGTGTTCCAGATCCTTCTGACAAAGAGCCTCCGGAGGATTACAATGCAGTCAATGTTGCTTTAATTAAATTTAATGCTGTGTGAAATGCACTCCAAGAAACTTTGATGAATGACTGGGGCAATTCACGGAGCTCACTAAAGGGCATCCAGCCCTTGCCGGGGTGTCAAGCCACGATGAATTGGTTAGTACAGGCATGTTTATAGACTGCCTCGGGAACCTTGTATCTGTGTGGTAATGTCAGAGATAATGTTATGATTCGCTGGACCTGAGGGGTCTTTGATGACACGGTTAATGAGATGTCCCAGAGAGCGTCCCAGCAGGTTGTGCTCAGACCTCCCACATCAAACGAGGCGGCCCAGCCCCTCCAGAGCCGCTGCCCTCCAAATCCCTCCGCTGGGCCTTTCTTTCCTCAGGGTCTCTCTCTCCTCTATTCTTTTTTTTTTTTTTACTCCTTGGTCCACATTCACTTTGTCTGGCTGTTGAGATTCTAAAGTTGTTAGTTTTTAATTTGGCTTCTTGTTGACCTGACAGTGAACAAAAGGTTTTCTGGGATTGTGTAGAAACTGGAAAAAAAAAAAAAAAAAAAGATGCTGGGGAAAAGGTAAAGGGGAAAAAAAAAGACTCATGGCTGAGAGAGACAAAACCATCCTACTTACAAAAAAG
Organism: Geosciurus inauris; assembly: GCA_004024805.1. Classification (NCBI taxonomy): domain Eukaryota; kingdom Metazoa; phylum Chordata; class Mammalia; order Rodentia; family Sciuridae; genus Geosciurus; species Geosciurus inauris. The sequence continues at coordinate 89,784 of PVHX01000560.1, read as the reverse complement.
AAAAAAAAATGTTTTCTTCTGGACTTTGGGGGCAAATTGTTGTCATATTGCTGGAGGCTGTGATGTGTCTGAGGAACAGGAATTTCATTTGCTTTGCTCATATGTTAAGAAAAATTTGGAAAATCAGTTAATAGAAATTAAAAATTATCCAAAGTTAGCACATAAGCAACTAAGTCACTTGTAAGGGCCATGGTTGGGTTTTTAACAGTTTTTGTCCTCATTAGAATCTGTGGGTAGAAAAAAGTCCTGCTGGGAACTGAAGAAAGTAATGGTAGCTGGTAAATAAACATGCTTGGAATATATCTATCTCTGCAAAAGGTCCCCAGACAGGAAATGAACAGACAGTATTACCTCATTAAAGAGGATATGCATAGAAGGGAACCAGAACAATATCAAATAACCTTTCCTGAGAAAGAAAATAGTTTTGTTTATTTTATACTTTAAAGACATTCTAAAATATTTGCCTATCTAAATGTAGCCAAATATTTCCTCCTTGGAGAGAAAGCAGACTTTATTATTAACACTTTTATTATTTTTTTCATAGTGAAAAAGAGGAAATTAGGACTCTAGTTTTTAAATTTCTTAAATAAACTTGCTACCACCCTTTTTCTTGTTTCTAAAGAAATCACTTAAATATTTTTAGGAAAAATACACAAAATATTTCCTTTTTTCTATTATATACTCTTATTTTAGAACTAAATGCTATTGAATTTTTTTATTATTTATTGCTGAAAGGTAATTGAACTATCAAGGTAGAAAGACTTTTGTGGTAAATGACATTTATTTTAGATTATACTTGCTTTTACCTAATAGCTCCATAATGAAGCTGAAATTAATTCACAGGCACAAAACTGCTACACATGATTTGGCTGGTTGTTTCCTAAAGAGAACAGAAGAGAAGCAAGAGCTAATCTATTTTAAAATAAGTCTAGCTCCAAGATGGTGTGACGAAATAATCTTTGTCCTCATTAAGGATCAATTAGTGCTTCTACTAACTGGATTTCCTCCCAAACTGTAAAGGACAGAGAATCTGAGACAGATGGATGAGAGAAGCTTATTCCTTGGTTGTAAGTTGGAAAAAGTGGGTTTTTTTAGTTGAACTATGATTTAATAAAACAATAAACACAGTAGCTCATTGGATGGTGATTTAGTAAAGAAAATAATTTCAAAATTTTAACTTGTTCCTTAACAGGGAGAGGAAAAATGCAATTTTGTCATTGTCTCAAATGTGGAATACCTATAAAAATTTAAATATAGTAAATAATATGTAATATATGTAATATAATTATAAACACATATTATTATATAATTATATGTTACATAACTATAACATGCAATACACAATTATAACACATTATGTAATATGTAACTGTATATTTATAAATAACAATTATAATTATAAATAATATTCTCACTAATGAACATTAATCAATATAACAATATATGAGCTCTAGATTATATTTCCAATCTATCCTAATGCACTTGTGTCAATTTTATTGCACTATTTGCAGAATTGAAAACTTGGGACTTAATGTGTTTTAAGTGATCAAAAGGGAGCTATATTTAATAAAGGAACTAGAAGTATACAATGCCTTGCTTAACTAAGAGGCAGCTTGTAGAGGGTCTCTGTGAAGTGTATGTGCTTTTGATGGGTCTCTGTCAGGATCAAAAGTACTGTGTGCTAGGACTCCACACAGATCAGACAGGACTCTCTGTTGCAAGAGATAGATTAACTGAACCTTGTTTAAGCAAACTTTTAAGAAAGGAAATATATTGTCTTGTGTCAGTAGAAGTATAGGGAGAGATGTGCCTTCAGTATGCACACACCATGCTCAGAACCAGCTTTCTATCTGTTTTTTCTATATATTTCATTTCAGTTCCTCATGACGACAGCTGCAATTTTTTGAACTTCATATTCTTTCCAGTCCAATTTTAGTAGATCATAAAGACTTGAGAATTCACTTTCACTTCAGAGGCTTAGGGCATGTACCCACCCTGAACTTACTGCAGTCAACAAAAAATTCAGCACATGAATTGACTCAGAGCTGGATCATGTGCACTGCCCCTAGAGCTAGGGGTAGCACTCCACATGGGGAGTGCATACCTAAGTAAATATTACAATCTGTTGCTGGAATATGAGAAGTTGTGTGATGAAAAGGCAAACAAAAATGCCACCCAACTTTCCATAGCTCACCATTCCTACAGTAGATAGTCCCTTTCCACAATTTGAAAAATGCAAGAAGTCTGACAGGAGGCTGATGAGCTCAAATAAATTTTTATTATCATAGCAACCATCAAATGCGGGGTGAGCACCCACATTTGACACTACCTTTTGTAACTAGAATAATGGCTTGCATAACTTTACTCAAGCATTACACATCTTAGACAATTTTTGCTCTTTCCTAGATGCATTTCAAGGAGTAGATACATTTTAAGGAGAAACTGACTTACATTTTACTACCATCAGCCCGAACCTTTATCAGTACATTTTTCTTTGGACTTTTAGGTGTTTAAAGCCATAAGGAAGAAAGAAGGCTGGGTAGTTGGACCTAGGTCCTGCTAGAGCCTGCTGCTGGACTGAGACAACAGGAAGAGAGCAATGGCTAAGTGGCCAGGGTAAATCCATCTCCCCAGCAACATAAGTGTATCATGCAGTGTAGGCCACCGCTGAGTGCAGCAAGAAATCACAAGTGTGGACGGAGTGAGATGAAGCAAAGCTGCCTCACACTACATGAGGATAGCATGCACCATACCTGTTGTAACACATGCACTACAAGCTCGAGAGTTTTCTGAATCTAGATCAAAACAAAGCCCTTGACTCTAGGAAATCAGACCTCATAAATTGCAAAGAAAGGTCAAGTTAAAACACATAACAAGGATTAGATAGGAGGCATTGATCTGTACCTGAATATCATATTGATTTGTGCTTTTATATCTAATCTCGAAGAGTAATTTTATAAGTGAGTAATTTTATAAAATACGTAAATAAGATAGCAATTATTTGTTAAAATATTAATGTTTCTGAATAGTGACTTTTAAACTAGAATTGGCTTGATTATGTTTATTTACCTCAGACTTCTCTTTGGTAGCAGGCATATGCATCAGGCATAGAACCCTGGCAAACCTAAACAACCTGGGAACAGGTTATTACAACTTCAGTTTTGACTCAGTAACTGTAAATTCCACAGGTTTATTCATTATGATACAATTTTGCTTTTTTCCTAAACCATTCCAGACTTTTTATATGAACATCCTCTGTTTTAATGCCCAAAACTTCTATTCTTTGTAATAACAGAAAGACTACTGAGATGTAATAATAATTACATACTCTTATGTAATAATCATGATCATTCAATGAGACAGCATATATTTAATCACAAAACACTTAGCACTAATGAGGTCATCACTTAGAAAATGCCTCAGGTTGACCAGTTGCCCAGCCTTTATTAGTGAGTATCTTCTTAAAATTGTAGGTTGATGAGCATGATAGATTTACCCCCTGAGAAAGTCTGATAAACTTCATCAATCAGCTCTACAATTCAACCATAAACTTCTGAAGGCACATAGTTACATCATATTTTCTTCGAAGTTCAACACCATTAAAAGTGAGTAAAAATAAATCTCCTTTTAAAAATAGAACATATAAGATTCCTGAAAAGAGAGATTTTGCTAGGTAGTTTCAAAAGTGCCATCATCTCTTGGGTATCTTAAGTTGATGCAAAAAGCTCCTCAGAAATGGTGGTTTTTCATGTGGATGTGGATACAGACCTTCCAGGTAGAGGGAACAGCATGTGCAAAGGCACAGAGATGTGAGTTCTGCACAGTGGTAGAATGATAGGGATGTAGGAGCTCCGGCAGGGGAAGGTGTGATTGGTCAGAGGAGTTGGATAGATAGACAAGAGAGATTGTAGTCTTGTCTACTATCTAAAAGTACTTAGTGTTTTTATCCAGCTTTAAAATGGGAACCACTAAAGAAATATGAGCAAAGAAAAAAGGTTTTTTTTGTCAGCATTTTTACTGATGTGACCAAGATCCCTGACAAAAACAATTTCAGAGGAGGAAGTTTATTTGGTGCTCACAGTTTCAGAGACCTCAATCCATGGCTTGCCCATTGCTCTGGACCTGAGAGGAGGTGAAACATCATGGTGGAAGAGTGTCTTAATTGGCTCTTTAGCCTTATATATCATTCACCTTATATTAACTACCAAACTCACTCATACACGAGGAAAGCAGCTCAGGATGTGGCACCAGAAAGCAGAGGAATAGAGTTCCTCACCAGGGACGCCCAAAGACAGGCTCCCAGTGGTCCACCTCCTGCAGCCACACCCTACCTGCCTACAGTTACCACCCAGTTAATCACTATGGGTGGATTAATGCACTGATTAAGTTAAGGCCCTCATAACCCACTCATTTCACCTCTGGATGTTCTAGTATTGTCTCACACACGAGCTTTTGGGGGACATCTCTTACCTAAATTATAACACCACGTTTTGTTAAAAGTGGAACAGGAAGAAAGAAGAGCGTAGGCAGAGCACCTGTGAAGGAGCCTTTGTCATGATTCATAATGAAGCCCTGTCTCATTATGAAGAGGCAAAGCCGCAGAGCATTGCTAACACAATAGCATTGTTTTTGTCAAGCACAATCTATCTCCGTGTGGACCCATACAGAGTTGCTTTCTTTAAGGAACATCCCCCTGCTCCTACCTCTTACTCACCTCACCAGGCACAACTTAAAATGCATTGGGAAACTGCCATGCTTTGGTAACTGATGTGGGCCTGGGTGAGCTGAATGTCTGGCAGGACTTGGGTTTCCCAATTTAGGCAGCCTGCTAGGTGAAGGTGCTCTCCAGAAGAGGGAACACAGGAGGGTGAAAAAGCATGCTCAGCTCTTCCTGCTGGACTTCCTTCTCCCTGACCCCGATTTTTCTTTGTTGAATCTTCCCACCAAGATTTTATAATGAGGGGGCTGGGGTTGTGGCTCAATGGTAGGGCGCTTGCCTAGCATGTGTGAGGCACTGGGTTCAATCCTCAGCACCAAATACAAATAAATAAAATAAAGTCCATTAACAACTAAGAAAAAAAATTAAAAAAAAAAAGATTTTATAATCAAAACTGCTTTAGGTCCAGTTAGGGAAATGAGGTTATCAATAAAAAGCTGATGATCTCAAAGCTAAAAAACCAATACTAACAATAAAAGTTAAGATTAAGAGCCATTTTTTTAGAACTATGCAATTCTAAATATCCAAAAGTCAATTTTTATTTTCACATAATTAGTTGCCTATTTTCAAAATGTGGTTTAATTTTTTTTAGAGCTAGGTTCTAACAATAGTAATTACCATAGAGAACATGAGTATGTGTATACACATATATACATCATATACACTATATATTACACATATATTATAACATATATAATGTCAATATGCACTTATTTAATAAATATTAAACATTTATATTTAATAAATATTAAACATAAATCATCTATAATCATCTATTTCTATTTTATTCACCAAATCAAACATCCATCAAATGCTTACCCAGTGCCTCCCATGAGCTAGAGGCATGGCAGTGGACATAGCAAACTGTGAATCTCTTCTCTCATGGAGTTTACATTCTAGTGAACTGAAAGCAAATCATTTCTTGACTGTGCCTCAAGGAAAAAGGTCTGTTAGAAAAGTCAAGCCCATTATCCACTCTACCATTCAAACCTGGCAGTGCTTGATTCAGTGTTGTTAGTTACCGCAACATGATAGGGATCACAAGGGCCTGGAGAGTGGGGCAGTGACACCAGAGAGATGGAGTCATTTGACCTTTATGTTTCTCATCAGCATTGCTTTGCACTTTGGATCAAATCCTGACATGAATTGTCGGCCGCTCTTCAACCTCAAAAAGGTAATGTATGCTTCAGTTTTATCAGAACTTGGGATGTTGGGCAGGTAAATGATGACCAACTTTGGCCACAGGAAGATTGAATGATAGCAAGAATGACAGTGAAATTGCCTCCCACTGGGCTGCATTTCACACAGATCACATGGAGTTGCACATCACCCCTCTCTTCTTCTCTCTTTCTGAAGGGAGAAAAAAAAGAAAAGAAAAAGAAAAAACCTATCTCACAACTCAGGTCCTGGTTGCACATGTACCCATAATGTTTTAAGATACAGAAATCTTCCAGCCATTCTCCTTCCCATCTGCCTAAGGATCTGTCTATCCAGTTTCATTCTCTTTTCTTCATCATTCTTTATGGAAATGACATAGAATTGAGCCTTCAAGTCAAGATGGCTTGCTGATTCCATCCCTGATAATGTTCTTCTCTCACATTTTTAAGGCTCTATCTCTGTTTAAATAATTAGTAAGGTTACCGAGTGCTTATTGAACCTTCCTTCACTTCACTTGTTTAGCTTGAATTCTAATTTCAGCTCTTCCACCCAAGTTTTTACAACTAACCAAGCCACCTTGCTCTCTCTAACTCAAGGTAATTGTATCTCTGAAGTTCTGATGATTTCGTTTCTCTGCTAAAAAACAAATCAAACAAAATCCTTCAGAAGTTTCCCATTGTCTATCATACTCCATACCAGACATCAGTATTTCCCTACCACTGGGACCCAAACTTCCTTTCTGGTCAAATTATTTTTGTAACCCAAGTTCTTTGTGTGGCAGTAAGTTCTTCACTTCTGCTCTTGCTCACACTGTTTAGTGCCATCTACAGTGCCGCTCCTCCGAGTGCATTCACAGAGACTGAGGCTCTCCTGAGGACATCCCGCATTGTCTCTGACCTTGAGTCTCTCAAATAGACAAGAAATCAACCATTCTAGTGAACTCATTTGGTTAATAAAGTTTAATTTTCCTTTAATATTTCTTTTCTTCAAACAAAAGCCCTGACTTAGAGTCCTAGATTATATGCTACTTTTATCTCTCATTAGTGTCATATCCCTAATGCTGGCACAGATAAGATAAAGTCTCCTTTTATTCTTGGATCTTGAAAATGATTTCTGGTAATGATTTTGACATGAAAGTCACATTGTCTACTTTGGACTTCCTACAAATAAGTGAAATCATGTAGTGTTTGTCTTTCTGTGCTTGGCTTATTTCACTTAATAATATGTCCTTCAGGTTCATCAATTTGCCAAAAATGACAAGATTCTATCATTTTATTGCTTTAACAATATTCCATTATGTGTTTGTATGTATATATGTATATATATACACACCTATATATGTGTGTGTTATATGTGTATATGTACATGTATGTATATATACACATATGTAAATATATACATATAAAAATATATACACATATATATAAAATCACCTTTTCTTTATTCACTCATCTGTCAATGGACACAGGTTGACTCCATATCTTGGCTGTTATGGATAGTGCTCCAATTACATGAAAGTGTATGTATCTCTTCCACATATTGATGTCACTGGAAAAACTTCATCGACAGGCAGATTTTCTTTGCTTATCTTTGTTCCTCTTTAGTTCTGTTCTTCTTCACTTTGCTCCAAATCCTGGGAAGCTAACTTGGTAAACTGCATCCCTTTCTCTCTTTTTTGTTGAATGGCCCTCTGTGGAACATGGGCAGTAAATCTCCTGGTTCCCACTCTGTAGGGTTGTTGAGGATAACCTACACACAACTTCATAGCTCTTGTTCTTGCAGCCTGCCCCTCTTCTTTCTTTTTTCTCTCTGCTATCCTTTCTTTACTGCTAAACACTCCCTTCCCTTGCCTCTCAGGCCTTGGATGTGAGTGCCTCTCACACTAATATAGCCCCAGAATAAAGCATTGTTCCTTTTGGTTTTCCAAATCCTTGTTCTCACCTTTGTACATATTCCTTTTTTTTTGTTTCTGCTGCTGTTGTTACCAGGGATTGAATCCAGGGGCACTCAACAACTGAGCCACAGCCCCCAGCCATTTTTTTTTTTTTTTTTTGAGACAGGGTCTTGCTAAGTTTCTCCAGGCCTTGTTAAGTTGCTGAGGCTTTGAACTTGCGTTCCTCCTACTTCAGCCTCCCAAGCTGCTGACATTATAGGCATATGTCACTGCACCCACCTGTAAAATATGCCTTTTATTAAACTCACATTAAATGACCCGAGTGTGCTACTTATTTCCTGTTATGATTCTGACTTATGCAACTTCTTGTCTTACAAAAAGACCATTCCAATGTCATGTGTGTGCATTCCCAAAGAGGTAAATGTCTGATTTGGGAGCTTTTTGTATGAACATTTTATTATGTTTGCTTAGGTTGTTTGTTTGTTTTGTAGCCAGCAGATAAACATTTTCTGCAGACCTATTTACAAATAAAGTCTTTTTAAGATTCCAATCCCATGGGGTGCCATTAGTCATGCTCATTATGCATAGAGGAAGATGAGAGTTTCTCCTTACATTTTATCAGCAATGAGAGATTAGTAAAATCTTGTTGAGTGACAGCTGATATCAGGTTACATAAAGTCCTGCCACCCAGGATAAAAGAGCGAAAGTGAGTGTAGCCATGGAGGAAAGTAGTTAAGGGGCCCCATTTCTGCTAGGAGATTGGCAAGGTGGTCATAGCTAAAGTGAATGCCTTTAGGTTTAGGTCAAGTTGGTGGATGTCTGACTAGTGGGGCTCAAGTATATGGGTCTTGACACATTCTGGGCCTGTACACATTGTGCTCATGATGTCCATGAGAAATGGAAGGTGCTTGTGTCTTAATTTTCCTAGGCCTCTATCAGACTAACTAAATGGTCTTGAGGGAATTTGCTGCTTGAGGGAATTTGCTACACCTCCAGTGTCCTTGCCTGTTGAATAAGGTTGATATTGCTGTAGAAGCAGTTTGAAACTTGTAGAAGCAGTTCAAAGTGTGAAGAAATGATGCATAACGGTAAGTCTGATGGTTCTCAAATTTGTTATTTTGGTATTTTGAGTGCTAAAAGGAGTTTCTTGGAGAAGTCTTTCTCTTTCATAAATCCAATCAGAAATGTTCAATTTCTGCACACACGAATAGGCAGCTACAACTGGGAAAATGATTCTGTGATTCCACACATTCCTTTGACAAGTCACAAATGGGTTTTAGTGACCAGCTGCAGCTTGTGTGTTAAATTCAAATAATTCATTCTTGGCACAGTTATTTTTCACATTCCCTTGCATTAGGGGGAAAAAAACATGCTATCTACCATTATACATTGTAAAAGCAATAGCTTCTTTCATATCTGTCTGGAGAGGATATTGAATACTAAATGCATAAAATGAAAATGTCAATGAATTCAACAATATGTTTCTCCTCTGATCAGTAGGAGCAAACCTTGGATCTTTAGTCAGCAGGTCTGCTAAGACCTATAGGGAATTTTCCTGTCTCATAAACTACAGGAAATGTAAAACGGAGATGATTGTTGACTATTTTCCAGGTACTCAAATGGTAACTGGCTTTCGGAGTGTAGTTTGATCTGGAATTTTTGCCCTCTCCCAAGGGTCTGGAGCCAATAATAATAAAACAGACAGCTCGTCAATCTGCTGGGTATACTTCTGGCTTTCAAAAGAGAAGTTTTCTCTTTAATTCAAAGGATGTTCTATGTTGGATTGAATTCTTGTGTTGAAATAACCAGTTTATCTATTAGCATCCTGAAATTCATTCAACAAAGAAATACATTCTAAAAAACTCATTTTATCTTTGTGGTTTTTGAAGATTGTGATCATTTAAATGCATTTTAAGTAAGGAAAACCAAAGTGTCCTGAGCAAGAGATATTTCTAGATTGCTGTAATATGATAGAGCTTATTATTATCACACTGGAGGTGGGTCATGGACAAAGATCCTTGAGTATTTTTACTTAGCCCTTGACTAAATCGACATAGACTTTGTTGTGACCTAATTAATCTTAAATTAAGCATGCCTACTGTTTACTATGATTACCTCATCAGACAAGCAGTCTCTGCATCTGTTTTTCCTTATGGTGAAAAAGGTTCCTTATTACTTCAAAAGTGAGTTTTCCTCCTCTTAAACTCACTTGTTTGGCTATTTCCATCCAAAATAAATACTTTTTCTCACCTACTGGCTAGTTGTGTCTTCAGAAACATGTATGCAACTCACGCAGACCCCTGACTTCATTGGGAGCTATGAGTCTTTGAGGGCCTGGTTTGACCCTGTGTCTGTGCTTGGTATATAAGTATTTAGGTGATGTTTTCATTTCCTGACCTGCTCAATATCATTTCTTTGGCAAAATACATTCACTTCCCTCACATTTTCCCATTGGTTATACTCATAAGTCTTATTGCTTAGTTTACTTTCCTTTGATCATTTTTAGGCTGGATATCATTTTCCAAGGATAGCGTGCACACACACATGTAAACCAAAAAATACACAGCATTTGGATGCCTCCATATAAAGTATATACATTATCCAGGAGAGCATTTAGCTTAGCTTATAAGCACACGTATATAGATTTTTCCATTTTACCTATCTCTGGAGTGCAAAATAGGTTGATATTTTGCTTTGATAAATAGAGACAGTGTCTTCTTTGTTTCTTAATTTTATGAGACATATCTTGGTGTGATGAAGAACTAACCATCTAACTTTTTATCTTTTATCATTTATCTTTCTTTAGGTATAATTCTGGGATATGATCCAGATGAAGGGATTTTTCAGATTTTCTTCTGATGAATCCATACTTAATTTCCATTTTTGTCTCCAAACAGTGTGTTTTGAAAGCATTGCTAGCTTACCCTCTTGAAAGATGTTAACGTTCAAGAAAACATCAAAACTGGTATCAGGCATCTGCAGACTCATTCTGGATTCCAGGTGGATATTTGAGGCACAACAAATGAAAAGCCCCATTTTAATATATTTGCCTGCCCTTGTTTTCTCACTTGACTTCCCAATCTAATTTCTTTGCTGCCAAGGGTTCTCACTCATATCACCATTTAAAATTTAAAAGCAATATATATTTAAATGCAAAACAATGTGTGTATATGGAGACTCCGCCACAGTGGAAAGTCTGACAGTGGGTTTCATTTCAAAGAGTTCTGGATGATCTCTCGAGTGGTAGAGCCAGAAGTAAGAAATCTTAACTCATTCCAAATGACTGGAAATAAAACAAATATTATTTCCTGTCTGATCATGGTCTGTATCTTTCCACTTTGGTGAAAATTTTGTTTTCATTCATTTGGTCTCTGTCATCTTCCTTTTGAGTGACTATGGTTGTTGTGCATAGCACAGAGAGCAGTTCCCAAATTTATTTTAGCAGTAGGAGAGGTGATAAGTCACCCATTCTCACATTTTGAGGAAACTGAGAAATTCTATTAATAATGTGCATGCATTTTAGATGTTCCTTGAGAGTCTCCCTACTGATTCAAAACACCCTTGTGAAATCTTACTGCTCTCTGGAATGCTAATATAATTCAAATGGGAAAATTTCCATTCAACATCCCATTTTATCAGTCCACTCAGGAACAACCCAGTAGGGTTCAGTTACACAGAAATTGCTGCTCACACAACTTTCTGCCACAAAGGTTAACAATGAAGCCAAATGTGGGAAGCTCAATAAAAATGGAGAATATTTTATATGATGCAGAATGAACATATGTCAAGAATATTTGTATACTTTGTTGTAGTAGTTTCGTGAATACTCAAGTAAGTTTGTGTCTGAAGTCAGTAGTCAAAATGTGCTCCAAGAGCAAGTAACAAATTATTCTGGCAGTAAAATAAAAGAGTGAGATACAAAATGTGTAACTTTGAGTGTATCTTTTACAACTGCTCTTTGCTTTGTTTTTATGTGCCTTCAAAAAATTAATTATTCTGCTCTTTCTTGTGGAAACAGGAAGTTGTTAGATGAAATAAATTTCTTGTCTGTCATACATTTTTGCCTTCTTAGACATTTCAAAGCTAATTATAGCATGATGTGTGTGACTGTGCATGTGTGAACCTATACAGTGTGTGAATGGCATCCACATTCTTGAAAAATTATATGTGAATAAATAGAAATGAAATCATATCTTAAATGTTCCATGGAAATCCACTGTAATGTAACTCCCCTGGAATTACTTTTAAGTGAAACCTACTTCAATAATATAGTTACTTCCACAGATTTATAGATGGAGATTTCTTTTAAAAACTGTAATTTCTGTAGTTATAGTCATGTGAAAATATTGATAAACTCTGAAATAAGAAAACTAAAAAGAGATGTAGAATATTTGACACAATCTTCTAGAATTAGCATCCATATTCCTGCAGTGAGGCGGTTGTTAAAAAGGAGTGTGCTGATCAGGAAGCTCAACCACTATGAAATAATAGTAATGTGCTTGCCCTTCCCTTTATCTCCCCTTCTTCTATCTTTTAGTGTCTGTCTTTGTGCCATTTTGGCACTATAGATTACTAAAATTTTATTGAAATTTCCAATAAAAAAGGAACAGGCTATTGACATACTCAAAAACTCAAAATAATTATGCCAAATGCAAGGGTCAGATGCTTATGAGGACTATTTTATAGAAATTGGACTGCTGCCACAAGAATGAATCAATCATAATATGGTGATGGCCTATTCTAGGTCCATACCACCCAAATAAATGAGCCAAAAGGCTTATTTAACATTGTCTACCCCAGAAAGCCTCCAAGGTGCATTCAAGCTGAAGTCCTGTTGAGAAAGATGCATAGGAGTAACCATATGGAAAAAAAAATCTTAACCATTACCTCACACCATATAAAATTAACCCAAATGGAACATAGACCTGTATGTAAAAAGTTTAGAAGAAAACATAAGAAGAAATCTTAGTGATGTTGCATTTGGTGAAGGTTTCTTAAATATGCATAAAAAGCATGGTAGAAAACAATTAAGTTGTACTTAACCAAAATTAAAAACATTTTTGGAAAAAAATATAAGGTAAGCCACAGCTTGGGAGAAAATATTTTTGCAAATTTTATCCACCAAGGACTTATATACAGAATATATAAAGAACACTCAGAGCTCTATTAATAAGACAAGCCACTCATTTTATAAAATGGACTAAAAATTTGAAGAAATACTTCACATATACCCCTACCAAAAAAGAAAGAAAAAGATATATGGATGGCAGACAACCACAAAAAAAGATACTCAGCATCATTAATCATTAGAAAAGTGTATGTTGAAACCAGAATGAGACATCACTAGCCTACAACTAGAATAGCTAAAATTAAAAAGACTAAACTTTCAGAGTGTCAGAACTATGATACATTGCAGATTGAAATGTAAAATAAAATAGTTTGGTGACTTTTAAAAATGATAAGCATACACTTATGCAACTCAACCATTCCTCTACTGGGTATTTACCCATGAGAAATGAAAGCACGTTTTCATATAAAGATTTGAACACAACTGTTTATAAGCAGCTATATTTGCAATAGCTGAAAGCTGAAAACAACTCCACTATTCTTCAACAGGACAATGGAATTCAACTCAGCAATAAAAAAGGAGCAAACAATTGATACACTTGAACACTCAAAATAATTATACCAAATGAAAGAAGTCAGAATTTTAAAAAGTCCTTATTTTATTATATTTACATTTATGTAAAATTTTAGAAAACACAAATCCAGTCTATAATGGCAACAGTATATTAGTGGTAGCCTGGGATGTGGGTAAGGGAGAAAAGCCTCAGGGAGGAATTTCAAAGGGTCACTGAGAAACTTTTGAGAGTGGTGGTTGTATTTATCATTTTGAATGTGGTGATAGTTTTATGGGTGTATCCATATGTTGAAACTCATGAAGTTGTACCAATATGTAGTTTATTGTATGTCAAGTACATCCTAATAAAGCTGAAATTTTTCAGCATATAAGTACAAAATATAAATATTTTAATATATTTGTATATTATAATATTTATATTTTATAATATTATAATTTTTATATAAATAAAAATCTCTTCTATTCATTAATTACCTTTAGGACAAGCTTTGGAACTAATAGTGAGTACTAATGGTGGCTTTAGAATGTTATTCCCAAGCAATATTCAATATGCAGGATGTTTCAGTATAAAAGGCAGCATCCTTAGTGACCATTAGTTTGGCAAACAGTTAAGTGAAGTTTAATTGAGTAGCAGGATTCTCAGAATCACTAGTGTGCTACTACGACTTACAAATCTAGATGCAATATTTAGTGTACAACTTTTCCCCAAATAATTTGGCTGAAGAGTCCTTTGTTAAAGACTCTCATGGGACTACTGTTCCATGAAACCCACTTAGGGAAGTGCTACTCTGCTAACATCTCTAAGAGGATAGAGTCCTGGAGGGCTCGATTCTCATTTGTAGTCTGCAACTCATCAGGTCATCTCTTTGGTTCCCAAAAGTCAAAGTTACAGAGGTAGAGCATACACTGGTGGTTACCAGAGGCTGGTGGTGGACTAGAAGTGGGAAGGTGGTTAGAGTACAAAGTCTGAGATACACAAGAGGAACTGTGTAATAGCTACTGCACATATTGGTGATTATAAATAACAATACACAATGTATTATATGTTTCAGAATTGGTAAGTAAATTTCAAATGCTTTCACCACAAAAAATAAGCATGTGAGGCATATATGATGATTAACTTGAGTTAATGATTCCATATGTAATATCCAAACATTGACATTGTACCCCATAAATATACACAATTATTATTTGTTAATTAAATAAACTAAGAAATTTCAAGTTGAGTGTTTATATTCAAGGTTTTCATTTTACAAGTAGGTAGATCTACATGTCTATAAATGAATCCACTAGACTCCATGGGAACATCAAATATTGAATTATAGTTTTAAACCAGAATATTTTGTAGCTTGGAGGTTCATATTTACCATCCTGAGCCCCCTGACAACATTACAGTCACTAGAAAGCTTTTATCAAGATTGAATCTTACCTCTTGCCCTTCCTCTTTTTCTTTGCATAATTTAGTCCAAAAAACATTTGGGCCAAAAAATATACATGTTAGTGTGGGGGTTTGCAAGGGGAGACTCAGTGATCCAGAATGCTCCATGTCACCTGACAGAATGCAATGAGGAACCCACAGCATCAGCTCTGTGCTGCTCTTGTCTCAGATGCATGACCTGAATCTAACCATGAGGAAACATCAGACAAACCCAAACAAAGGGGCACTTTATAAAATAACTGGGCTGTAATTAGCAAATGTTAAAGTCGCAAAAGTCAAGCAAATAAGAAGGAACTCTACCAGACTCAAGACACTAAAGACATGACAGCTAAATGCTAAGCGATAAAGGACATTATTGGGACAATTGGTGAAACTTGAATGGAGTCTGAGGATAAGATTATATGTAGCATGGTAATTTTTGTATGCTTTCTTTTTGGTTTTATAGGAAAATGTGCTAATTCATAGTAAATATGTACTGGGTATTTAGAGACAATGATAAGGTATTATGTCAGAAAGTTATTCTCAAATGGTTTAGAGTTCAAGATGTCCTTTACATTGTACTTGCTAATTTTCTGTAAGTTTGGAAATGTCTCAATATTTTTAAATTAAAGGTGTACCCCTGCAATAAAACATAAAACATATTTATATATACACACATATTTAAATAGACATAAAATATCATATACATAATATAAACATTCTTTAGGCCTTACCTTCAGAAGCTTAAATGCCTATATAAAAATTCAGCAATTTTTACATATTTTAATAATTTATTAATATTTTTACAAAGCTTCTAGGTAATGCAGATACACAATTTGAGAAGGCACTTAGAAATCATTTCATCTACCAACTCTCCACTTTGCAGAAAATATCATTTGCTCAGTCTGACAATTACATATTGATAGAGCCAGTGTGATGTTTTTGACACCTAAATTGTGTCAAGTAAGGGCACATGTTATCTAAGCAAACTGGCAAGCAATAAATAAAATATTATCATCATTTTAAAGAGAAGCAAATTGAGGTTTATAGTAAGTAAAATTTCCAAAGACCATATAGATAGTAAGGGATAAAAGAAACACTTGAATCCAGGTCTGTTTGGTTCCAAAGCATGAGCTCTTACTATCACAGCATGGTGTACCTAATTGGTAGTCAGTGGTCATACACATTTTTAAATTAATGAATGTGAAATATCTCAAGTGCATGTTCATAGATGATTCTTTTCTGTAAACTTTCCAGTCATAGTAAAAAGGGGATGATTTAATTTAAATGTTGCAAATAGTAGTTTGTTATTATCTGTGCTCATTTTCTTTTGCACTACCAAGCCAGTGTTTGTATCTCAGTAGTAAATGCTAAAGAAAGTTGTTGAAACCCTGTGTGGCAGTGCACCTGTAACCTCAGTGATTTGGCAGGCTGAGGTTGGAAGGAGGATCACAAGTTTGAGGCCATCCTTGGCAACTTAGTTATATGTTGTCTCAAAATAAAACGTGCTGGGCATGTGTAACTCAGTGGGAGAGCACCTCTGGGTTCAATCCCCAGTAGAAAAAAAAATTCTTTCATTTATTTAATCTTTAATTTTGTCAAAAATAAAGGATATGTTGCATTGACTTTCAAAAGTCATGATTCCACTATTTAATTAGACTATTTGATGAAGAGAGAGAAAAAGAAGAAGGAAAGCCACAGTGAGGAAACAAATGGGACTTCCCACAACTTAAAGATGGGGTTATAGAAGTGGATGAATAGGATAACAAAAGTAGTTGTACAGAAAACCTTCATGATTCTCTTATCATTCTCTGTAAGAATGGTTTCACAGAAAAAGAAATTGTAATTATGAATGTGAAGCTTTAGACATGAAAGAGGAATATATATCTGTGCTTATACTGATGAAACAATAGCATTACAATATTAATTGAAGCTTATTAAAAGAAAATAGATGAAATATTTAAAGAGTGAGGATACGTAATTTATAATTAAACTCACACTATATACTAAAGTCAATTTTTATTATGAAAAGGTAATTATATAAACTTAAAATGAAAAGTGTTTATCTTCCCGTTAAAAAATATACATCAAACATCTCACTGGAAACATACTTCAACATAATCTTCAAATTTAATTTCCTAAAACAAAGTGAGTGACACATCTTCTTTGTCTTTATTTCTTTCACTGCTTCTACCTTCTTTTTCAATACTCTATTTGATTACTACTAGCAGAAAAGAAAGAATGTCATGATTCGTAATGTTTCAGACTCACCGGAAGGATATATATACACATATATATATCCTTCTGTTTAGTGCATTATATATTAAATATGTGTGTACATGTATACATATACATACATATTGTTATAGGTGGCAAATAATTCTAATTTAGAGGGCACGATAGTCCATCGCTTGTAGTTAAATACAGATGGAATTTAATCACTAAGTAGGTGATTGGAGTTAGGTCTATAATAAAAGATCTACTGTGTTCTTTATAGCAAACTCTCTGAACATCAAAACATAACTGATACTGTATTAAGAGTGCATATATACAATGCCAAATAAAATAGATGAAAATGCCACACAAAGCAATAAAACTACTCAATGTGATATAACCACTTTAATAAATGAAATCTGTTCAAATCTACTACACATCTGCCTATATAATCTAAGATTCCAACACCTGGTCTGCTTCTGGACCCATATATGCACTGTGGATGAGATGTGGTCCTTAAAGGGCTCTTTGGTTTATGTTTATCTAAACTCCCCTATATTCTTCTAAAACCTAACTAAAGGTTCACAAAAACAGACGTATAGTGATCAAGGCAGGGTTATAGAGTAGAGAGAGATAAAGGACAATTGAAGATATTTTCTACATTTGCTATTTAAAGACATTTAATATCACTCAATGGTCCATGTACCAAATGGACCTTCGTATAAAGTCAAAACACAATTCTCTTCAAGAACTAGTGGACTTTCCAGTCATACTAAATACTAATGATCTGAACAAAAATGTTTCATATTCTTACAGAAGAATACTGCTCTGCAATATAAAGGAACACAATACTAATAAATGCAACACTGTGGATAAACCTCCAAGACATCATGCTGAGAGAAAGCCAAAAGAAGTCTGTACAAATGAGTACAAATTGTTTACCACTGAAACAAAGTTTTAGAACAGGTAAGTGCATGTTGAAAGAAATCAGAGCAGTGAAGGAATCACTGCAAAGTGAATTTTTGAGATGATGGCATTGTTGGGGATGTCTTGATAGGGATGTTGGGTTACATGGGTGTATGAATTTGTCAGATGTGGAATTCTAACACAAGGTCTCCTCAGCTTATTGTAAGTAAATTATACCTCAACACAAAAGGTATGTAAACAAAAAATGAGTTCTTTTCTTTTTTGTCTTACAATCACCCTTACGTATAGCAAAATGGACAGAACTCTAAAACATAAATTTAAAAATTCAGAAAAAACTTCAAATATTCTTAGTTTTTAACCACTCTCAATCACTGAATCTTAATCTTATTCAATTATAAGAGTCTATCTGAATATCTCAAAATACAAATTCCTCTCTTGATTTTGCCCTTTCATCAAAAATTTATTTTCTTTTGAAGAAAGAGAAAACATTGCTTAAGTGAAATAGTTACTTGAGAATTACTTGAGAATAACACCCTATGAATTTAAGGATGTGTGGTGAAAATGGCTATTCACAATTGTCCTAGTGCAGCCACTCTATAGAACTCTAAATTCTCTCGACTTACATAACATTAAAGTTGTTTAAGGATGCATGGTAAAATATAAAATGGGGCCTGGGGTTGTGGCTCAGTGGTAGAGTGCTTACCTAGCACACATGAGGCACTGGGTTCAGTCCCAGCATTGCATAGCAAAAACTAAATAAACAAAATAAAGGTATTATGTTCACCTAAAAATATTAATATATATATATGTATATACATATATAAAATGGGAAAATAGAGAATTTTATTTTATTTTTTTATTTTTTTGGATACTGGGGATTTGAACCCAGGGGCACTCGACCACTGAACCACATCCCCAGCCCTATTTTGTGTTTTATGTAGAGACAGGGTCTCACTGAGTTGCTTAGTGCCTCGCCATTGCTGAGGCTGGCTTTGAACTCGCGATTCTCCAGTCTCAGCCTCCCTAAGTGCTGGGATTACAGGCTTGAGCCACCACGCCTGGCTCAGAATTTTAAAAACTGTTACTGATCATGTTTATAAAAAGGTCAGAGATTTTTGTTTTGGAAAATCTTTGGAACTATTCTGACACATGGGCTAGGCATGGACTGAGTGGGAGAAGGTTCTGTATTTCTATCTGCAACTCAGATTTGACTAATAGTTTTCTATTAGACAGTAGACATGAAAGCTCAGTTGCTGTAGCACCAAAGAATATTCACAGTTGAGTCAATCTGACCTCCACTTTGCTCAGGATGAATGGTATGGGCAACATTCAGTATGGAACACACTTCACAAATCCCTATTTCAGGAGAAGTGGCTACATGGACGTTGCTCATTCAGAATGCTTATGAAGCCATGAAAACCTCTATTCCTAGCACTTGTTCCTGTTGTTTTCTGGCCATTTCTATTACTTTGTAAAGAATAACTTCAAAGCCTATTGTATAACCCCACACAACAGTTCTAAGACAAGGAACAATTATATTTATTCCTCCAAACTAAATTTACTTCTGCAAGTTTTCAAAGAGGAAAAATGTTCCAATACAGAAATTAATCATTAGATGTCCTGTTGTGTTTTACTCTTGATACTGAGAGGGGTATGCTTTTTTCTCTGGCAAGTATTACTATGGTAGCATGAGAAACACTTAGCTCTGCTATTTCCTAAAACAGACATGCAGCACAACTACTGGATAAAGGAATCAGCATTTGTTTCTATTCTGTAAGTTTATATGTTCAGTGTCATAAAACGAGAAATGCACTGAAAAAGAATTTCTCACCTAACAGACTGGCAAAAATATAAAAGTTTGACATCAGACTCCATTCAGGCCTCACACATCACTGGTAGATTTAAAATTTGTACTTTTCTGGAGGAGAATTTAGCAATGTCAACCAAAATTATAGTCACATTTACCCTTTGCATTTATCCAAGCATTTGATGCTGTAAATGCATAGAATTTTGCAGTAAATGCCTTAGGTTACTCTTACTCCAACAACCCTACTTTTATAAATCTATCCTAACAAACAACAACAACAAAAAGACACACCAAGTATGCTATATGACATGTACACAGAATTATTTGTTGCAACATTATTTACAATAACAAAAGATTGGAAACAACTGAAGCATTCATTTCTTAAGAACACATGAAAAACCTCTAGTATAACCACACAATTAATACTGTACAACTTTAAGAAAGTTCTACCATAAGAAAAGAAAAAGACAAACAGAATATATCGTTGAGTGAAAATTCCAAGATATACAACATGTATGGATAATTGAACAATTCTGTAAATTAAAAAAAGATACAATAAAATATGTAGTTGTATTTGTTTATCCTTGCCTGAAGAAATACTGCAAGGTACATAAACAACAATGAAAAATAGATTCTTCTAGGAATAGGGATAAAAATGGGATAGGAGTTGCAAAAGGATATTTTTCTTTTGTAAGTGATGGTAGTTATAAGTTTAATTTTCTATCCTTTAATAAGAAAAAGTAGGTATATATTACTGGAAAATGGGTCTTATTGACTTGTATTTTTTTAAAGAAATTATTTTGCCATTAATATTTGATGTGAACATATTTTCTCAGTTTTCCAGTTTATCTTTCAATTTTGTTTTTGGTAATATGTACCAAATAAAAGATTGAGTTTTATGCAGTTTAATTCATTGCCTTGGTGTGTGTGTATATGAGTCTGTCTCTGTGTCTGTCTGTCTCTGGGAATTTGTATAATTTTTTGACAGGTATTTCTCACTTTGATGATAACCAAAGACAAAACAAAACAAAACAGTCTCTTTTTCCTTCTAGTATTTTAAGTTATTTCATTTTTAATATTTAAAGATTTCATGCACCTGATTTTATTCTGATGCAAAGTGTTAGGTAGAATTTCAAATTCATTTTTATTTTCTATAGAAATCTCTTTGTAATCCCTTTCCCTAACTAATTTAAAGTGACATCTTCAACATCCATAAAATTCTTGTATGCACTCTTGTCTATTTTAGAAATTCCTATTGCATCCTATTGATCTTTCTATTTATGTCTACATATTTTGATGTCTATAAAAGTTAGTTTCTTTTCATTGTTATTATTTCTTAAAGGTTTTCAAAATGCCTTTTTTGTTTTTACATGACAAGTAGAATCAATATGTCTTATTCCAAATAAAATTCTCTTCACAATTAGAATTATATTTAATTGAACTCTTAAGAAACATAAAATGCTTTCCATGCTTTTCACTTTGTCTTCTCTCATCATTTAAAGTTTTTATTTATACACATTTTGTATATTGTTTCTTATGACTATTCATTCATATTTATTGTTGATAATATAGCTATCAATCTATGTTGTGATTTAGATATTAAGTGTCCCCCAAGAGCTCATGGGTGAAACAATACAAGAGAGTTTAGAAGTGAAATGATTGGGTTTTGAGAACTTTAATCTAATCAGTGAATTAACCCCCTCCAAGGGATTAACTGGGTAGTAACTGTAGGCAGGTAGGGTGACTAGAGGTGGACCCCTGTGGACATGTATTTGGGGTATATAGTTTTTCCCTGGTGAATGGAACTCTCTCTTTCTGCTTCTTGGTGTCCGTGTTCCCAGCTGCTTTCCACTGTTGTATTCTTCTGCCATGATGTTCTTTATCACCTCAAGCCCTGAGGAATGGGGCCAGCTGTCTATGGACTGAAACCTCTGAAACCATAAGCCTAAAATTATTCTTGTAAGATCTTTTGGTTAAAGTGATGAAAAACTTACTAAAAAGATGTATTTATTTTTTTAAAAATCAATATTTTTTAAGCTGGCAAATGCATTGTCATTCATTTACTAAACCTACATAGATAACTATCTATGTAGTTAACCTAAATAATTTGTCAACCTAAATAATCTGATTTTTATTTCTTTTTCCATGAATTATGCACAATATATCTCATATGAAATACCTGTGATCCTGTGATTTCTTAGCATCTTATTTTAAACAACCATGTTAACTCTGTTATCTATTAATATATTTAATCCATATACTATCTATATGAATTCTCCATTTTCCCAAGCTAAGCTTCAATAAATTCTTTGAAAATTTCTTTCCTCTTTGAACTTGTAAAATATCATTCTTGTTATATGAACATAAAACCAATGTAAAATTTTTTTAAAAATTGAAGCTGGCAAAAAAGATATACTGCATGTTCTTAGTATTTAAATTTCAACATGTCTAAGAATATCCTGCAGGGAAAGGAAGCAAGGACCATGGGTGGTCTTATACCTGCATTCATAGGATATATCATGAAACAGCTCTTAATAGGATAGTGAGCTGAGCAGAAGAGCACTAGACTACCTTATGACAATCTTCCCCATAGCATGACTGTGAGAACCATGCACTGTATATATCCACTTGACATGATGGGTATACTTAGGGAGACAAAGGAAATATATAGCCCTCAGTTAGCTGTTTGTGGTAAAACAGAAATTAATGCCCCTTCATTTTTCTGTTAAAGCCCCAGACTTCTGATGTCTTCTTTTCTATTAAGCTTTATTTAATTTACTGCATTTTCTTCTTTTCATACTCTAAACACTTTTATGCTACTACATCTGATGTTATGAGATGTATATACAGTATTGTAGGATGCAGAACTGTTATGGTTTGGGTGTGGTGTCCCCCAAAAGCATTATGTGAGACAATGCAAGAAGGTTCAGAGAAAAGCAATTGGGTTTTGAAAGCCTTAACCCAATCAGCGAATTAATCACCTGATGGGATTAATCGAGTGGTAATTGAAGGCAGGTGGGTGTGGCTGAAGGAGGTAGGGCATTGGGGGCATGGCTTTGGGGTATATATTTGTACCTGGGGGAGGTACAAATCATCTGCTTCCTGATGATCATGTGAGGCACTTCCCTCTGCCACACTCTCTTACCATGATGTTCTGCTTCACCCAAAGCCCCAAGGAATGGAGCCAGACTTCTATGGACTAAGACCTCTGAAACCTTAAGCCCCCAAATAAACTTTTCCTCCTCTATTATTGTTCTGGTTGGGTCTTTTGGTCACAGCAGCAAAAAAGCTGACTAAAACAAAAACACACATTTAGTTAAACACAAACTGCCCATGGCATATAAAAGAAACTTAAGAGAGGAATAAAAAGAACTTGTTCAGGAGAGTTAGCAGGAGAATGCAAGAGCTTATCTAAGAAGGACGGTAGAATCAAGGGGATACTTGAAGTGTGGTTTGGAAGTGCTTCAGTAAGGCTGAGATGGTAACAGTTCTTAGAGTGAGAACTGATGTAAGATTGCCCACCATTTTGTTATTTGAGTCATTGTGTCCATCTGACTGAGTTTTAAACCTAATGTAGGTTTGGGTAAAGATTGATTAGATAATAGGTTAATTCAACAAGGTGATTAAGCTATTCCTCTGAGGGAGGGAGGTAGTTTGGGGAGATGTATTATTTTTTTCAGACATTTCTAGTGCCATTTAATACAGCTGTTCAAACACAAAGCCATTTAAAGTGCTTTCTACCACTCAGAAGGAAATTCTAGATAATACAGATAATCAACATTAATGACCATGTCCAATGTCACAGTGGACCTAGATGGAGATAGAAATTGCAAAGGGTCAGAAGTTCCATCATGAAACTGGGACGCAGTTTTAAGAGAAGATTACTCCATAAATAATGAGTCCTAAGATCATTACTCAGACAGACCTGAGATTACCAACTAAAGAGGACACTTAGGGAAAGGGGGAAATAGGTGTGCACCTGCTTATAAGGTGATTCATTGATTTCTGCCCTCAAAATTCTTGCTAATTTATATTACTTTGCTTTTCACTATTGTTTTGTCATCAGGTTCTGCTTCCTTCTTTAGATCAAGCAGTGTGTGGTATTCTACAAGGTGTGGCATTAGCATATGGGCATCCAATTGCAATGTTTGGGTAGGTACATGACTAGTTTCTAATTTTGGGTCCACAATTCCTCCAGCCTCCAGATATTATTAGCATTTACACTGGAATTATCAGGCTCAGATGATGTACTCAGGGCGTCTGTCAAACCCAGTGGCTGCAAGTGTAGGAAGCATGCATGGATCTTACAAAGCCCTGCATTGGATGGAATTGAGTTCAGGATGTCCTTTGTGCTCAAAAGCATCTAAAGGGAGAGACTGTATAGTATACAATGGCAGTGGCTGGTCAAAGTCTCAACATCCACAGGTTATGTGTAGTATCAGAGCTCGGGAAGAGTTAGACCTGACATCCTACATGAAGAATCAGGTCTGCAGATAAATGTAGCAGTTTTGTGTACCACACAGCTTGGTTTTGAAGATCCTAAGGTTCACCAAGTCTGCTAAATTAGTGTTTCCTAAGCTTAGAAAGTGTGAGCATAAACTGAGGGATTTACTAAAAGTATATATCTCTGAGCCCTACTCCTGGAGAATATGATTCAGTAGATCTGGAATGAAATCTCAGGTTTAGCATATTTTACAAAATATATGTATGTGTGTGGACTAACCACACTTTGAGAAACATTGCTGGGTAGTCAATGATGAAAGTCATTCAGGTGGTAGACATGGATGGATAAAGATACCACAGTTGAAAGGTGACAATTTTACAGGACTGTGTGTTCTGGATTGTGGTATAGCTAGGTTGGCCTGCTGATACAAGGCACAGAGACTTAGATTCTGCTCCAGCTTCCAACGTTGGAATTTTTATCTGTCATCATATTGAAGATGGTGTGTCAAGGACTGGAGAACAGGGACATATTAGTTGCTAGAGTATTTTGGAGAGTCTTCTAGAAATGGGGGGCAAACTGAAGATTGTCTAACATAATGGAATGTATCATCTGAATATTTCTGGAAAGTAAAAGGATCCCTTGGAATTGGAGCTTCATTTTAATTTCATCAGGATCTCTCGATCATGCACCTTGATGCATTTCTGACATGAAAAGGTAATGGAAGATCTGGAAAGAGCTGACAATGTCTTCATAAAAGAATAAGAAGAATCTAGCATCCTATCAGCAATTAGGATATAGGATAGGAGAAGACAGGAGATGGGAAAAGAACAAGTAATCAAGAGGAAGGAAGCCAGGACATCTTTCAGGACAGCCTGGCTTAAGGTAGAGCAGCCAAAAGATATTTTAAGGAAAGGATGTCTATATTAGTCTGCTTCCTATTCCTATAACAAAATATTTGAGGTCAATTAATTTATAAGAAGAAAAACCTCATTTGGCTCATGGTTCCAAAGAAAAAGTGACCCCATAGTCTTGGGCCTCTGGAGAGGACAATACATTATGACAGGAATGTGGCAAAACAGAACTACTTATACCATGAGCTAGGAAGCTAAGAGTAAGGGTCCCACAGTTAGCCTTAAGAGTACATACCCAATGACCTAAGGACCTCCCACAAAGTCACACCTCCTGAAGATCTATAACACCTCCCAATAGTGCCACCCTGGAGACCAAGCCTTTCACACATGGACCTTTGGGAGACACTAATCCAAACCATAGTAATGTCTATGTTTATTTTATTCATGTTTGTATATGCCCCTATCTCTATTCATTTATCTATATAGAGAAAAGAGTTTATGAAATCATAGAAAGCATTGCATTCCAAGTTTAGGATGATGCTCTGTGGAACAGAGAGTTCCTATGTGGGATGGCAAGAAAGTTCATAAACCGATTGAGTGGCTGTAGAATCTCAGAATCAAAAAGGACCATGAGATAGAATCCCTTTCATTCACCCCTACTCCTTCCTTCATGCTCTGCATGCGAAGAAGGTGATAAACTTTCTAAAAGATGTGGAACAGGTTACAAGCCAATTTTATCAAGATCTTAAGATACAACATGACCCCATATGACATTTGGACTCCATTTAAATTTCAGGCGAAGAAGTGTGGACTTTCTTTTCTAACCAGAGTTAAGCCACTGAAAGAACTTGAATGTGTGAGTAATTTATTTGAACATTGATAATAACTTAACACAACTGTAGCTGAACCATTTTAAACAGAAGTTTGTTTCTAAGTAATAGGTAGTTTCTTAAATTGACTGCTTTTAAATTGGGCCAAATTTTGGAATATGAATTATGATATTTAAAAGCAATGGCACAGACTCAGAAAAACATTCTTTCAAGGTTTTCAGAGAATATTTTGTACAAATACTGGATCTGTATATTTTTTTCTTTCTCATAATAATCTTGTGTGGGTATATGTGTGTATGTATCTTAATTTATGGTCAGTTGCAAAATTATGAGTAAGAAAAATTTTACTTAATTTTTGTGGTTAAATGTAAAACATCTGACAGTATTTGCCAAGAAAACCCCAATTGCCTCACTTTGTTTACATAAGCAAAAGGAAAAGTGCAGGGTATCCATCTGCAAATCAACATCAAAGCCTTTCCACAAGATGCAGGGAGGGTGACATATATTTGGAGAACAGTGTGAGATCCTTCTGTTACCAGGGTACTGCTGGCTGCAGCATTCTACGCTAATCATGGCCAAGGGCAATGAGGCTCTGTGTCTTTATTGCTGAGGTAGCTGGATTTTTAGAGTTGAACCTCACAGCTCTGTTTTTTGCCCACTCCCCACCCTGTAACATCTGTGAGTGATGGAGATTCACAGCACATTTTCTATGCAATGAAGCCATTCTAAAAACTTTCATAAAGTCAAAGCTTTGGGGAATAAAGGAAAAAAGGTTGTTGACCAAACACGTCTTTTCTGACACCTGAAGCTATACATGCCTCATATGAGTTATTTGGTGCATATAGAACTTACATCATAGAATTTTTACCTTGACATGTTGACCACAAAGCTTCTATTTCTTTCCAATTATTAAATGGATCAGGTTTTCTTCCTTTCTCATAATGAGATTACCACAATTGTGTATTTTAGTGGTAAGGGCATAATTTAAATTATCCTTTGAGTTCCAAACTATTTTATTTTATTTTATTGTGGTACTGGATTTTGAATTGAACCCAAGACACTATAGTATTAAGCTACATTCCCATTGTTTTTTATTTCTATTTTTATTTTGAGACAGTGTCTCACTAAGTTGCTGAGGGTCTCACTAAGTTGTTGAGGTTGGCCTTGAACTTGTGATCCTTCTGCCTCAGCCTCCCAAGTCACTGGGATTACAGACATATTAGGCTGAGTTCCAAATTTTTAAGATTCAACAATTATGTATTCTAAGGAAGTGATATGTCTTTATAGATGTTGGTATCTAAATGATCTGATAGGTTGACAGATACGGGATTCACACTACCCCAAAGCTATTATAAACTGTGAAATTCCTTGACTACCTTCTCTCCCTCCCTTCCTTCCCTCACTTCCTAACTTCCTTCTCTTTCTCCTCCTTTTTCTTCCCTATTCTTCATTTCCACTTTATTCCTCTTTTTTCTTCCCCCTTTCTGCTCCTTTTTACCTTTCTCTCCTTTCCTTCTCTTTTCTGCCCTTCTGTCTTTCTATGACATTAAAGTTTTTATTAGAGTAAAATATAATGTAGAAAATTATACAAATTGTAAGTGTACAGCTTGATAGATTTTTACAAAGTAAAGAGTCTTGTGTAACAAGCATCCAAAGAGAACTATAACATTATCTAGGAATCCTGTGTCCTGTCCAAATTATCAAGAATCCCTCCCCCAAACTCATCACTATTCTAACTTATAGCACATAGATTAGAATTAGTTTCTAAATTGTACATAAGTAGTTTCATACAATATGTACCCTGCTGTAACTATTTAACACAACTTGTGTGAAATATATTCATGTTATTGCTTATAGAGGTAGTTCAGTCATTGCCACTGATGTATGATTAGAAAAAAGAGAACAGCTGGGTATGGTGGCACACATCTGGAATTCCAGTGACAAGGAAGGCTGAGGCAGGAGGATCACAAGTTCAGGGCCAACCTCAGCAATTTAGTAAGACCTTGTCTCAAAATAAAAAACATAAGAAGAGCCATGGATATAGTTCAGTGGTATAGAACTGCTGATTTGAGAGGGGTGAGGAGAGAGGAGAGAGAAGAGAGGGAAGAGGGAGAGGAAAACACTCCTTTATGTGATTTGGCTTTAAAGCAAAGTTTGTAAATAAAAATATACCACTATTTATCCATTCAACTGTTATTAGACATTTGTTCTCAGTTTTTGATTTTTTCAGAGGAGAAAAAAGTCTGCTAATAATATTCTTGCATGTGCTTTTTGTTTCTCTTGAATATATCCCTAGGAGCACAATCGTTGAGATGTAATACATTAAAATTTTTGTAGATACTTCCTGAGTTGTCTACAGTGGTTATATCAATAATACCAGTTATTCCACAATTTTTTCAATGCTTAGTATTATCAGATTATATTTTGTTTTGGTTTAAAACAGCACTTCTGACGAGTATGCCATGATATTTAAGCTTGGTTTTTATTTGCATTTCATGTTAGTTAATAAGCATCAACATTTGTTCATTTATTTAGGGCCATTTGAATATCTTCTTTTGTGAAGTATCTATTCAAGACCTTTATTTTTAATTGTTTTTTTCATCATTTCTTATTGAGTTTTTAGAAATCTTAATATATTTAGTATATGAGTAATTTTTCAGAAATACATTTTGCAAATATCTTCTCTCATTCTGTAGTTTGCCTTTTTGCTCTGCATTTCTAAAGTAAATCAATTTTGTCTGTATACTTAGTTTTTTGTCCTGTTTAAGAAATAATTCCTTATCCAGAGTTCATGAAAATATTCTCCTTTGTTAACATCTAGACATTTTGTTGTCTTACATTTCACATTTAGGTCTTCCATCCAATTTGGAATTGAATTTCAGATGTGGTAAGATGTGGGTTGAGAGTCATTTGCTCACATAAGGAGAACAATTTAAGCAGCACTGCTTATTGAAAACTCTCTTCACCACTACTGTGTAGTAGATTTTGCCATATATGAAGTTTCTTGAATTATATAGGTTTGTTTTTATACTTTATTATATATTTTATTGGTCTATTCCTTTATCATTGTATTAGCATTATACCATGTCAATCCCTGTAGCTTTAAAATAATTATTTTTTAAAAAAAAATTTTTTTAAATTTTTATTTATTTATTTATTCTACTTAGGTATACATGATAGCAGCATGCATTTTGATTCATTGTACACAGATGGAGCACAACTTTTCATTTCTCTGGTTGTATGTGTTGTAGAATCACAGCATACATGCAGTCGTACATAAAGCTAGGGCTATATGTCCATCACATTCTACCATCTTTACTTTCCCCATGCCCCCTCCCCCTCCCACCCCTATGACCAAAGTTCCTCCATTCTTCCCATGTCCTCCACCACATTATGGATCAGCATCCACTTATCAGAGAGAACATTCAGCATTTGGTTTTTTGAGATTGGCTTATTTCACTTAGCATGATCAAATAATTCTTGATATCTCATAATATAAGTCCTCCAATTTGGACTTCCTCTTAAATATTGTCTTCGCTTTTCATGGCTGTCTGCATTTCCATAAAAAAAATTTTAAGTAATCTTGTCAATTCATTACCCATCATGTACATTTTCTGAACTTCTGACATTAAATTAGATCTACAGATTGTTTGGTCCAGCTATACTTTACTTAATATTTTGATTTATGAACATGATATAAGCCTCCATACGTAGAGATTTCTTACTTGCTGTAAGAGTCTATTCTACTATTAGAACATTAATTGGATATTTATATAGAGATATTACACTAAATTTATTCCTAGGTTTTGGTGTTTATATAAATGTAACCATTTTTTTCTTTTTCTATTTTCTTTCTAATTATTTGCTTTTATTTCATCCTCAGACTTAAAAGTGTTTTTATTGGATACAAAATTCTGGGTTCATGGGATATAAAATTCATTCAACATTTTAAATATGTCATTCCCTTATCTCTGACATTTTCCTTTGATTAAAAAAAACCATTCATCATTCTTCTATTCCCCTGTACATAATGAAGGATTCATCCTCTTCGGTGGCTTTTAAGATTTTTCACTGAACTTTTGATTTTAACAGCTTTTTTTTGACTAACCTGGGTAATATTTTCTCTGTATTTATCCTTTTAGGTCCCTGAGCTTCTTGTATCTGAAAGCAACATTTTCTCACTAAATTTAAGAAATTTTTGGCGATAGTTTCTTCAATCATTTTTCTGCTCCATTCTCTCTGTTTTTTCCTTCAGAGACTCCAATTACATAATCTTAGTTCACTTGATGTTGTCTCACAGGTCACTGGCACTGTTTGGTTGGTTGGTTGGTTGGTTTTTTGGTTTTTTTTGGTTTGAATGAGTTCTATTGATTTATCTTCAGTTTCACTGAGCCCTTTCTTTGTTATGCTGGTTTGTACTTCTCATTTCAAACTTTTTTTTTTTTTTTACAAAGTTTACTTTGCTACTGAGATTCCTTATCTCTCTCTCTCCCTTTTCTTAATTGGCCCTATCTCTATTTTTTAATTCATTATATTCATCTTTTTTATTTAACTGCTGCATTTACTTAGAATAACTCTTTTAGAGTCATTTGCTGCTAATCCCAAAATTTATCTCATCACATTGTCTATTTATATTAAATGACTTTTATTTATAGCTCACATCTTCCTGCTTTTTCACAGGTTAGGAAGTTTTGATTGAATATAGAACATTGTGGATGTTATATTGAGGTAAGCTGGGTTTGATAAAGGATACTGAGATTTGTTCTACTTGGAGTTAAGTTACTATGTATCCTGTTGATCATATGAGGCTTGGTTATGGTTTGTGTAAGTGGCTCTATTTCATTTTGGTTCTTAGGCCTAGGGTAATTCCATTATTTTAGTATGTGATCATTATTTAAAGTATAGCCCTTCTGGGATCTCAACTAAATCCTTTGTTTACCAAGATATTTTTTCTCAGCCCAGACTAGAACTCAGCATCTCCCAACTTTGCACAGCCTCCAGAATCTCTTTTGAGCCTCATGCCTTTATCAGTCACCCATTGCTAGGATTCATGGAATTTCTTTCCATTCATGTACAGCTCAGAACTTGGCCAATGACTTAGGTAGAAATGTCACATAGATTTCTAGGTCCCCTTCATCAAAAATATCCCCTGTACAGCCACAAACTCCAGTCTCTCAGAAATTTAGAGCTACTGTGAGCAACTGTCTCCTATGGCAAACAGAAATAAACACTAAAAATTCAGTCTTTACAGAGATAGATTGTAGAAAATAACAATCCCTTAGTAACCTTCTCCAGGGTTTTTTTTTCTTGCTTATTTCTCTTATTTGAAACCCATCCTGTTTTATAATGTGATTTTATCATTTAAGGAATAGAATATCAAGAATTTTAATCAGATACAGAGTGATTTTTAACACTATACATAACATTTTTCATAAAATATTTCTTTTTTCATCCTTTAAAAAGAATGAAATAGCTTAAAATCTTTCATTAAAAATTTCTAATTTTAAATAAATGCTGGGGGCTGGGGTTATGGCTCAGTGGCAGAGCGCTTGCTCTGTGAAGCAATGGGTTCAATCCTCAGCACCACATAAAAATAAATAATAAAATAAAGATATTGTGTCCATCTATAACTAGACAATATGCTAAAAAATAAATAAATAAATGCTGGCAAGGATGTGGGGGGAAAAGGTATATTCATACATTATTGGAACTGCAAATTAGTCAACAACTTTGAAAGCAGAGTGGAGATTCCTTTAAAAACTATGGATAGAACCACCATATGATCCAGCTATTCCACTCCTTGTTATTTACCCAAAAGAACTAAAATCAGCATACTACAGTGATACAGCCACCCCAATGTTTATAGAAGTACAATTCACAATAGCCAAATTATGGTATCAACCCAGATGCCTATCAGTAGATGAATTGATCAAGAAAATGTGGTACATATACACAATGAAATTTTTCTTATCCATAAAGAAGGAGATAATGGCATTTTCTGGTAAATGTATGAAAATGGAGAAAATCATGCTAAATAAAATAAGACTCAGAAAATTAAGAGTTGAATGTTTCTCTCACATGTGGAAGCTAGAGCAAAATGAGGGAAAGAAGGCAGTGAGGGAGGGAATTAGATATCATAAAGATACATAGAAGATCAATGGACAAGAAGAAAGAGAATGAGAGAAAGGGAGAAAAGAAGGGAAAGAAATATGGAATGAGTCTTAGGGAGTTTCAAAGATAATGGAATACAGCAGGTTGCTTTCCTGGCTGCTCCCTGGTGTGAAACCAAGAAAACAGACAGGCAGCTTATCAGCAAGGTAGGTGAATGGGAGAATAAAGGGGGGAACTATATTGTGATTTAACACTGGACACTCAAAGCAGATAAGAGACTCAGGAGATTAGATATAATAAGGAAGAAATCTCCAGCACTACAGATGCTGCTGTGGCCAGAGGCACCAGCCAGAATGGTCCCTCTGTGAGCATAGTGGAGGAATAGGGAATTAAAGGAACCCCCATTTTTAGGAGGTCTGAAGCATGTTTGGGTATGAAGAGTTTAGAGATCAAAGACACTTGCTGAAAGGCACTAAATTGAAAGGTGTGCTTCACAATGTCCTTGTGTGGGAAATAAACCATAACTCTCTTGGTGGTGTGTGGAGGACAAAGGAACCATTTTTGCAGCTGCAGCATGGGATCAGCAGCTGAGGGAGGCAAGTCTTGGCAAACCTGAGTCTGGCCCGAAATACAGGCCTAGCAAACCCATGCTACACAACACAGAGTGTGCCTAAGTGACCAGGAGAAAATAAAACATGGAGAGAGGTTTACACATGAGACAACTGTTCATAAAAACCCATCCATCTCTCTTCCTCCCCCTCTAATCCTGCTGCTTGCTGACCAGTTGGGAGAGATGCACCTGGCTGGAAATTTGAAATAGCAGGGGTGGGAGAGACTGAGTTTGGAGACTGAACCCAAGACCAGGAAACTTGGGGTCCACGAGTGACATAGTGGACTAAGAATTGGCTCCTCTACAACACCAGTGGAACCTAGGGAAGATCCTGGGATGCAGTCTTCCAGCATGGACCAGCAATTGCTGGGCACTGGAGATGTGCTGATTTAGAATCTCCAGACCAATTGGCATCCAGCGAAAAGCCTGGAGCCCACCTAAGCCTAAGGAATTCCATGTACAGGATTATCTCTCTCACCCTAGCACCTCCACTGCAAGGGTGGAGCAAGAGTCATACTCCAGACAGCCCTTCCAAACTGCTGAGAAGGGAAGCTGAGAATCTTTTGAAATCCAACTGAAACAATTCTTTAACTTTTTGTCAATCTCTCTCTCTCTTTTTCTTTTCTCTGCTTAGTTGTGACCTTAATGGTTCATGGACATTTACACATATTCATATTTGCTTTTTTTTTCTTTTCTCATTTCTAGCTTTTTGAAACCAGTTATTTTTCATGAATCAATTTTTGAGGACTAGGAAGTTTGATTAGTATATTTCAGGATTGTTTTGCATTCTTTTATTTTTTATTTTTAAAATTTTTACTATATATATTTTTTCTCTCACTTATCTGATTTTCTTAACCTCTTTCTCTTTTTCATTCTGCTAGTTGCCAATCTCTATTGTTCTCTCTTTCACTCTTCCTTTAATTTTTATTTCTATACTCCCTCTTACTCCCCTAAATTTATTACATCCTATATCACTTCTGTTATCCCTTGTCCACTGTTCAACATTATAAACCACTTTGCAAATGTACTGTTTTTATTTTTGGCAATAATTGATCATATTGTTTCTGTTTATTGTGACAACATTGTAGACATCATAGCAGGAACTCTTGGTTTAATGTATATTAAATTTGTATATTTTTTGCATTGGTTGTTCCTATTATTTGTTTCCCCCTAAATAGTGAGATCCTGGAAACCTTCAGGGACACTAAGTCTACAGGTAGAAATTCTGCCTCATGTCCATACTGTTAGATGGGTAGACACACAAACAACATAAAAAATCAAGGGAAAAAATCTCCACAAACTAACCAAGGTATGTCAATAACAGAATCCATTGTCATCATAGTGGAAGAAATTTCAGAGAAGGAGTTTAGAATGTACTTACACTAATCTGTAAAGTAAAAGACAATGTAAGGAGTAATATCAGAGAGAAAATACAGGAAATGAAAAAATCAAGCAAAGATCCTTGGAATGAAGAAATCAACAAACCAAATTAAAAATTCAATGGAAAGCATCACCAGCAGACTAGACCACTTGGAAGATGGTTTCAGGCAATGAAGACAAAATATATAAGCTTGAAAATAAAGTTGACCATGGAGGAAAGATGTTAAGAGACCATGAATAGAATTTCCAAAAAGATAAGATAACTTGAAAAGACCAAATTTAAGAATTATTGGGATACAGAGATACAAACCAAAGGAATGTACAAACATCTCAATGAAATAATATGAGATAATTTTCCAAACCTAAAGAATGAAATGGAAAATAAGATACAGGAGGCTTACAAAACCCCAAATATAAAAATTTACAACAGACTCACATCAAAGCACATTATTACATTATTATGAAAATGCCTAACACAGGGAATAAGAATAGAAGTTTAAAGGCTGGCAGAGAAAAACAAAAAGTCACATTTAGAGGGAAACCAATCTGGATGTCAGCTGATTTCTAAATTCATACTTTCAAACCTAGAAGGTCTTGGAATAATATATATCAAGCTCCGAAAGAAAATAAATGCCAGCCAAGAATACTACACCCAGTAAAATTAAGCTTCAGAATTGACAATGAAATAAAAACCTTCCATGATAAACAAAAGTTAAAAGAATTCACAACTAGAAAGCTATACAAAACATACAAAACATACTCAATAAAATATTTCATGAAGAAGAAATGAAAAATAAAATTGAAAACCAGCAAAGGGAGAAACTACACTAGAAGAAATAGTCAAACAAAGGAGAAACTAATTCAAATTAAGAACCAGAAATAAAATCAAAATGACAGGGAATAAAAATTATCTTAATAATACTGAATGTAAATTGCCTAAACACATCAATCAAAAGACACAGACTGGAAGATTGGATTTTAAAAAAATAAAATCCAACAATACATTGTCTCCAAGAGACTCACCTCATAGGCAAAGATATCCACAGACTGAAGGTAAAATATGGGAAAAAACACATCATTTAAACAGATCTCATAAACAAGCAAGGGTTTGTATCCTCATATCAGATAAAGTGAACTTCAAAGTTAATCAAAAAGGACAAAGAAGGACATTTCATACTGCTTAAGGGAATTATATATCAACAAGAGATAACAATCATAAATATTTATGCCCCAAACAATGGAGCATCTATGTATGTCAAACAAACCTTTCTCAATTTCAAGAATCATTTAGACAACAACATAATAATACTGGGTGACTTTAACATACCTCTCTCACCACTGTATATCTCCTCTAAACAAAAACTAAATAAAGAACTTATAGAACTAAAAAATGCAATCAATAATTTAGACTTAACAGACATATATATATATATAATATTTCATCCATCAAAGACTGAATACACTTTCTTCTCAATAGTACACAGATCCTTCTCTATAATGGACCATATCTAAGCAACTCTTAGAAAATACAAAATATAGAGCTAATACCTTGCATTCTATCACATGGTCATAGAATGAAATTAGAAAACAATGATAAAATAAAAAATGGAAGCTACTCTAACACCTGGAGACTAAGTAATACACTATTGAATGAACAATGGATAGAAGAAATCAGAGATAAAATTTAAAAACTTCCTAGAGTTAAATAAGAATACCAATACAACATATCAAAATCTCTGGGACACTATGAAGGCAGTGCTTAGAGGAAAGTTCATAGCACTGAGCTCATTCATTAAAGCAATAGAAAGTCAACAAATAAATAACATCACATCTCAAAGCCCTAGAAAAATAGAAACAAATCAACACCAAAAGCAATAGAAGACAGGAAATAATTAAAACCAAAGATGAAATTGAAAAAAAATTTCAAAAAAATCAGCAAAACAAGAAGTTGATTCTTTGAAAAAATAAATAAAATTGATAAGCCCTTAGCCAAGATAATGAAGAGAGAGAGAAAACTTAAATTACTAAAATTCAAACTGAAAAAGAAAATAACACAATGGACACTACTGAAATACAGACAAAAATTGAAAAATATTTTGAAAATATATATTCTAATAAAATAAGAATTCTTGAAGACATTAACAAAATTCTACAGATATCTGACCTACCAAAATTAAATAGGAAAACAGAATTTAAACAGCTCGATTTCAAGCAATGAAATTGAAGATGTCTTCAAAAGCCTTCCAAGAGACAAAACCCCAGGACCAAATTCTCAGCTGAGTTCTACCAGACTGATGTTACTTCAAAGAAGAAGTAACCAATCCTCCTCAAATTATTCCATGAAATAGAAAAAGAGAGAAAACTCCCAAATTCATTCTATGAACCTAGTATTACACTGATACAAAACCAGACAAAGACACATCAAGAAAAGAAAATTTTATACCAATATCCCTGATGAACATAGATTAAAAAAATCCTTAGTAAAACGCTGGCAAATCACATATAAAAACATATTAAAAAGACAGTGCACCATGATCAAGTGGGGTTCATCTCAGGGATGCAAGGTTGGTTCAGCATACAGAACTCAATAAACATAATTCATCACATCAATAGACTTAAAGACAAGAATCACATGATTATCTCAATGGATGCAGAAAGAGCATTTGACCAAATACAACATCCATTCATATTCAAAACGCCAGAAAAACTAGGGATAGTGGGAACATACGCCAACATTGTGAAAGTTATACAAGCTAAACCCAAGGTCAATATCATTCTAAATGGAGAAAAATTGAAGCATTCCCTACAAAAATGGAACAAGACAAAGATACTCTTTTTTCACCACATGTATTCAACATAGTCCTTGAAACTCTATCCAGAATAATTAGAAGGAAGAAATTAAAGGGACATGAATAGGAAAAGAAGAACTCAAACCATCACCCATGTTTGCCAATGACATGATTCTATATCTAGAAGACCCAAAAACTCCACTAGAAAACTTCTAGAACTCATAAATAAATTCTCAAAGTAGCAGGATATAAAATTAACACCCATAAATCAATTGTAACACCCATAAACCAATGAGGAATCAACTAAAAGAGAAATTAGGAAAACTATCTCATTCACAATAACCTCAATGAAAACAAAATATTTTGGAATCAAAGCGTGAAAAACCTCTACAATGAAAACTACAGAACTCTAAAGAAAGAAATTGAGGAAGACCTTAGAAGATGGAAAAACCACCCATGTTCTTGGACAGGCAGAATTAATACTGTCAAAATGGCCATACTACCCAAAGTGCTATATATATTTAATGCAATTCCTATTAGTGTTCTGATGACAGTCTTCATAGAAATAGAATAAGCAATCATGAAACTCATTTGGAAAACTAAGACACCCAGAATAGCCAAAGCCATCCTCAGCAAGAAAAGCTAAGCAGGAGGCATCACAATACCAGACCTTAAATTATACTACAGAGCTATAGTAACAAAAATGTCATGGTATTGCACCAAAATAGACATGAAGACCAATGGTACAGAATAGAAGACACAGAGACAAACCCATATACAGTTATCTCATACTAGACAAAGTAGCTGTAAGTACACACTGGAGAAAAAAATTGCCTTTTCAACAAATGGTACTAGGAAAACTGAAAATCCATATGTAACAAAATGAATTTAGACATCTATCTCTCACTCTGCACAGAATTCAACTCAAAGTGGATCAAAGACCTAAGACCAGAGACCCTGTGCCTAGTAGAAAGAAAAGTGGGCCCAACTCTCTATCATGTCAGCTTAGGAACTGACTTTCTCAACTAGACTCCTAAAGCACAAGAAGTCAAATCAAGAATCAATGATTGGGATGATATCGTTATGGTTTGGATGTGAGGTGTCCCCGAGAAGCTCACATGGTAGATAATCTAAGAAGGTTCAGAGGAGAAATGATTAGGTTGTAAGAGTCTTAACCCAATCAGTGAATTAATCCCTTGATAGGGATTAACTGAGTTGCAACTGAAATAGTAGAGTGTGGTTGGAGGAGGTGGGAGTTGGGGCATGGCTTTGGTGTATATATTTGTGTTTGGTAAGTAGAGACCTCTCTCCCTGCTTGCTGACCATCATGTGAACTGCTTCCCTCTGCTACACATTTCTGCCATGATGTTTAGCCTCACCTTGAGCCCTGAGGAATGGAGCAGGCCTTCTATGGACTAAGACCTCTGACCATGAGCCCTCAAGTAAACTTTTCCTCCTCTACAATTGTTCTGGTTAGGTGCTTTTAGTTACCATAGTGAAAAAGCTGACTAAAACAGGTATCAAACTAAAAATATTCTTCATAGCAAAAGAAACAATCAAGAGCCTAAAGAAGGAGCCTACACAATGGGAGAATATCTTTTCCACCTGCACCTCAGATAGAGCATTAATCTCCAGGATATATAAATAACTCAAAACACTTAACACACACACACACACACACACACACACACACAAATAAAGCAATCACTAAATGGGCAAAGGAACTGAACAATCCCTTCACAAAAAAGAAATATGAATGCTTAACATATATGAAAAAATGTTCAACATCATTAGCAATTAGAGAAATGTAAATTAAAACTACTCTGATATGTCATCTCACCTTAGAATGGTAATTATCAAGAATATAAGTAACAATAAATGTTGGCAAGGGTGTGGGGTAAAGGTTCATTCATACGTTGCTGGTGGGACTGAAAATTGGTGCAACCAATCTGGAGAGCAGTATAGAGATTCCTCAGAAAACTTGGAATGGAATCACCAATTGATGCAATTATCCCACTCCTTGGCATATACCCAAAGGACTTAAAATCAGCATAGCATAGCAATACAGCCACATCAATGTTTATAACAGCTCAATTCCCAATAGCTAAGCTATGGAAACAAATTAGATACCCTACAATAGATGAATGGATAAAGAAAATGTGGTTCTGTCTGATATGCTGATGCTGACTCACAATAGGCAGGGTGGGGAGTGGGGATTGGAGGTTCACTGGATTGGACAGGG
Organism: Geosciurus inauris; assembly: GCA_004024805.1. Lineage (NCBI taxonomy): Eukaryota > Metazoa > Chordata > Mammalia > Rodentia > Sciuridae > Geosciurus > Geosciurus inauris. The sequence goes on along the minus strand of PVHX01000560.1, from coordinate 50,752 downwards.
AGCAGTGAGTGGAAAAGGAGTGGAGATGGAATGGAAAAGACATTAAAATGAATCAGACATGACTTTCCTATGTTCAAATACGAATACACAACCAGCATAACTCCACATCATGTACATACTTCATGTATATATGATATTTCAAAGTACATTCTACTGTCATGTATACCTAAAAAGAACAAATAAAAAAAGAAATATGGAATGAATCTAAGAGAATCATTATATACATATAAAAATGTACCAACAGGATTATCTCCTTTATGTACATGTAGAAAGTACCAATCAAAAATCAAGGTGCCAGGTGTGGTGGTGCACACCTGTAATCCTAGTTGCTTGGGAGGCTGAGGCAAGAGGATCACAAGTTCAAAGCCAACCTGAGCAACTTAGTGAGACCCTAAGCAACTCAGTGAGTCCCTGTCTTTAAATAAAATATAAAAAAAGGGCTGTGATGTGGCTCAGTGGTTAAGTGCTTCTGGTTTCAATCCCCAGTACAGAATATTATAATCCAAATTTTCTTTTTTAAAAAGGCGTGATTATGTAAAGTTGTACTACCCATTACAGCAGAATATTAGCACTCAATACTCTGAGCAGAATCATGCCAACCCACTTGTAGAGATTCACAGTGTAGCTTAAAATGCCTTCTGATTTTACTGTTATGATTTACCTTTGGAACTCTGTTACTGAGAATATCAACTTTATTATAGCTACTTATGAGATAGTATCACATGAAAAGACTCCCTAATCAATATCTAATAATTAGAATTATATATTTAGAGTCATAAGAATAATAAACCTTTTTCTCTTTTCATCCTATGAGGGTATTTGTGTGGTGTGTGTGTACACACTTGTAGGATAGATGGCCAGGAGTCTGCCATTTGGAATTTCAGATAGAGAAAGGACAATTTAAATTAACCGACAAAATTTCTGTGTCTTAAAACTGGGGAGAATTGAAGCTGATATTGAAATCTGGAGATTTTGTTATGGGCTGATTTGAAAGTCTTCAGGTTGATCCCATTCTGCTCAGATATCTCTCTCTGAGCAGAATTGGGGTTACCCAAAGAGACTCCATCTTAGAGGAAAGCCATTTTGTCTGGAGTTTCAGTTGGCCCAAATAAGAAACTTTAATTCTTGTAAAGCATGTGATCCAGCCTGGCCTACCACAAATGTCAACCCCGGCCCTAATGGAAAATTCCCTACACCTGCAGCTCTGTAGCTGTTTGTGTGATCGCTGACTTTAGCTTCTGTAACTGAGCTTGCTTTGTGCAATTGCAACACCCTCCCCCATAGGGGAAGTGGTTTTTACCTTTAAAAGGCCTGGATTCATAGAAATTCTGGGCTACACCCAGCACAACGTCTTGCTGAGGGGCAGTCGCCAGTCGGCTAATAAAGACTCTATTAAAACTTTGATTTGGTTCTCTGGGTCACACAGAGGGGTACCTCATAACAATTTAAGTAATTGGCCCAGAATCCTTGGGGAAGTGTATGTGTTACTAGATAAAAATAATTGTAAATATTGTGATAAAATATATGGAGCCAGAGGAAAGCTATTGCTTTTGTAATTAAAATACACACACACATACAAAAGGAAACTTGACCAAACAATTTTGTTCATTGTAGCTATACAGGTTATACCTATGATCCTCAACTGAGAATATGACATCTAATTAATAATTATATCATAGTCTTGGGAAAGTGTTGCATGACCTTTGGTGTTTTGTTGGGGGTGAGTAGTAGTGCATCCGAGAAAATGATGAATGTTTAACTTTTAGCAATAAATATTTCAAAGCAGAGTTTTGATGTGCTTTCTTGGCTTGAATTGAGGTTTGCATTCATATTGACTTTCTGCTAAGGCAAGTTTTTACGCAGTATTTTTATTAGATTAGAAAAGCAGAGTGTTCAGAACTAATGCATATTTACTTTCAGAAGTTCTTTCTCAACACTTATCCCTCTCATCCCAACATGTTCAAAGTTGAAATTTTTGCATTACTCTACAAAAGAACACATAACTTTTTCATTTAAATTTTATCCTACTTTCTCTTTTTGACCATACAACTTATTCCCTGGACACAGAATTAAAACAATGAAAATCCCATTAGTTTTCACATTCATTAATGATAACATCTAAAATTTCAGATTTTCCTTTAACAGGGAAATTTTCAAGACTGCTCCCCAGAGAAACTTTACAAGGTCAATGAGCCCCTCATTAAAGAGGCTGACCCTTGAGAAGGTGTAAAGAGGCATTCTTCCAATGATGATATTTTCACTACCCCACATGGAGTTTCACTTTCATAAATTAAACAGCCTTACTTGAATAAGTCATTTTATTTAAAGCCAGTCTCCCAGTGCTACAGACAATGCTAAACAGTTTGGTGTGTGTGTGTGTGTGTGTGTGTGTGTGTGTAAGAAATGTACTCAGTGTTTGCAAATGACTGTCTTTTTTGAATGAGAAATACTGGGTCAGTTGATTCAGGGTCTAGTCACAGTTGTGACATAAATACAAGTCCTATTCAAATATCAAAAATCAAACCCATTGCCTGGCACTCTGAAAATATTTAATCAACATTTGATGAATGAATGAATCCATTAAAGAACATAATATATGCCTTCTAACCTTTTCTCTTACCTCTCATCTGGAATGATGGATACCAAGTGTTATCTGGTCTTTGTGCCTTAATTTGCTAGAGCATGGAATTGGAAATGATAGTTGTGACTCATCTCATTGGCTAAGCTTTGAACAACACATTTCCTCTTGCCCCTTGCCTCCAAACTGATAGCCTGGATACAGTTAAATGTTTATGAATCATGGTCTTGAGGGCTAAATGGAAAGATGTTCCATTCTGTAGACATAATTGGCTTTTACCATGTTTTTCCATATTCAAAGAGATATAATGGCCAGTAATTGATGGAAGACCATGAACTTCTAGTTTACAGAAACAGAGTGAGTTTAGAGAAAAATAAATAAAAGTAAGTCCAAAAAAAGCAGAGAAACTCAAAAATATTAAAGCTGGATAGAAAAAAATCATAAAATCAGTAAGAGAAAAAAGATCAAAATAAAAATAAACTTTTCATCAACAATATTATAAGCCAAAGGATAATGGAATACTATTTTCCAAATATTAAACTATCAGTTAGGAGGGAGGAAAAAGTAAAGATATTTTTAGACACACACTGGGAGAATTTACCAAACATACATTCACTATAAGAATCACCAAAGGATAAAACATTAGAAGAAGGAATTAAATCTAAAAATAAAGAATGGATTGTGGGACACAATATAAGCAAATTGACAACTGTGATAAAAAAATATTTAAAATAATAGTTGACTTTTTTAAACTAAAAATAAAATTTGAAAGGGTATTTAAAGCATGAAAGGATAATAATGGTAGAAAATAACAAAGAACATGAGACTTGGTGACTAAAGTTAAAGCAGTATAAGAATCTATTATTGGAAAGGAATATCTATGGGTTAACCTTAGACTTTGGGCAAATATGCTTGTTTAATTTTAGGGAAAACCCTGAAACTAATTGAAATATGAAGTATAACTTCCAAGCCAGTAAGGCATAAGAGAAGGAGATTTTAAAGATAAATTAATCTAATGAAAAACTGGAATTTAAAAAATTAAATTTAAATTTAAAAATTTAATTAAAATTTTGTGTCTAAAAATGCAAAATAAGATGACAGCAGTAAGGCCTAATAGATCAATAATGATAATACACATAAAAGCATTAAAACTCAATTGTTAAAAAATAAACTTAAACTAAATTTTGTAAGTCCAGCTATTTGATATTTTAAAGTGACCTTGATTTTAAAATAAAATCTAAGTATATGTTGTTTATAAGATAGGGTATGTTGATGTTGAAAGTTTGAATATAAAGGTACATAATTAGGATCAGCAGGGAAAGAAAAAGACAATATTATACCATATTATTACCAGAAAAATACAAAGCAAAAGCATTGTTAGGGATAAAAAGAATCTTAATTTCATGATGAAAAGAGACCGAGACACAAAAATTTTGAGCCTATAATGTACTTGACACTGTAACCTTGAAATACATAAAACAAAACATCAGCAGAATTACAAGTAGAAACAGACAATACAAAATGATATCAGGAAACTTAAACATATCTCTCTTAGAAACAACAACAAAAAATATCAATCAAAAAGTAGCAGCCAGGGGCTGGGGCTGTGTAGCTCAGTGGCAGAGTGCTTGCCTAGCATGCGTGAGGCACTGGGTTCGATCCTCAGCACCACGTATAAATAACAGATGAATAAAATAAAGATCCATCAACATCTAAAAAAAAAAAAAAAAAAAAAAAAAAAAAAAAGTAGCAGCCAGGTGCAGTGGAGCGTGCCTGTAATCCCAGTGGCTCTGGGGGCTGAGGCAGGCGAATCGCAAGTTCAAAGCCAGCCTCAGCAATTTAGTGAGGGCCTAGGCAATCTAGTGAGACCCTATCTCAAAATAAAAAATATAATGGGCTGGACATGTGGCTGAGTGATTAAGCACCCTGGGTTCAATTCCTGGTACCAAATAAATAAATAAATAAATAATGTAACAGAGATATAAAAAATTTAAATAACATGTAAGGGAAAAACATTTATCTAGAAGAATTATATCTAAAGACATATAAATCTACATATGAAAATTTCCCTCAAAACATTCAAATAACTGAGAAAGTTTCAAAAACTAGCAGTATGATCCAGAATATAATATAATCCAGAACAATTTTCTTTAACATAATTCAATATAATAAATTTAAAATAGAAAGAATATTTCAAATATTCATGAATCAAAGAAAAGTCAAATTAAAAATGATAAAATAGTAATAATTGAAGTCAAATAAAACCATTATATCAAGATTTGAAGGATACAACTGAAATGATAATCAAAGGATAAATTTACAACTTTATGCATCAGAAAAGATTGAAAATTAAAGAGCAAAGCAACAATTAAAGAATATTCACAGCAAAGTTAGCATAAAAATGAATAATAAGAAATTATGAAAATTAAAGCAGAAATTAGTGCTATAGAAGATAAGAATTTTAAAAGAGAATCAATCAATTTGAAAGCCAGCTTTTTGAACTTAGGAATCAATCTAACAAAGGAGATGAAAGACCTCTACAATGAAAACTATAGAATGCTAAAGAAAAAAATTGAAGAAACTAAAACATTAAATAGACCTACAGCCATTAAAGTGATCAGATCCATCATCAAAATTTATCCCACATAGAAGCAGAGGGATCGTGCACTTTCACATATTTTCCAAGGAAAAAATATGTAGTTGTTTACTTTTTAATTGATTGTTTAAGTTGATTCTTTTTAGTTATATACAACATTAGGATACATTTTGAGGTAATCATACAAACATGGAATATAATTTGTTCTAATTCAGTCCCCAGCACTTGTCCCTTCCCTCTTCCCTCCTTTACTGATCTTTCTGCAATTTATTTATAGTTTTTTAAAATTAATGTCTTAAAGATATACTTGATGTTGGGATTCACTGAGAAGGATCCTGTAAAGGGGAACAGATCAGTATTTATACAACTTGTTTTGGGGAGTAGAAATGTCACTCTGTCATTAGACTGTCAACGGATGGATCACTCAAAAAAGATAAAGAAATTATCCCAAAGGGAAAATGGAGCCTGTAGTTAAGAGAAAGTTGCCAGCAGAACTTCCAGAATACAAACTTGGAGATGAGACATATCTGGGCTTCAATCCAGGCCCTGCCACACTGTGTGCTTTGTCAAATCATCAGACTTGGTTTGGTTTCTTTTTCTTTTTCCTTCTATAAAATGAAATAATGCTGCTTCATAAAACCACCCATACCAGTTTGGACATAATCATCCTTTATGTCCTACCAAGACCAAAACACCAACATCTCACAACCACATACTTCCTAAGAAACTCTCAGAACAAAAATTTTCAAGTGTAAGAAATCCAAAATTTTTAGATTATCACTCACTCATTGCCTGGATTCTCACATCATGTGGCTTTCTGCATCTCCCAATCTGACCCAAGTTCACACTCCTCAAACCTCCAAACTCTTTCAGGATTGTCATTGGAAAACTGCTTAGAGTTTCACTCTCTTTCATAATGTTCTCTTCTCTTTCCTGATCCACTGGAAACCTGCTTTCCCCTGAGGTCCCTTTCTCAGCACCCCATCAAGCAGTGGTTGCTTTCCCTGACACATACCTTACGCCAACATAGGAAGCATCATTTTTTCTCCCTCTTTGAAAAACCACAGCTCTTTTGAATACCCTGCTTCAGACTAAACCACATTCTTCCCTCTTTGATATAATCACACCCAGACCTCAATAAAGATCTCATTTACAGACTGTTTTAGTCAGATGTTTCACTGCTGTGACTACAAGGACCCAACTGGAATGATTGTAGTCGAGGAAAGGTTTACTTAGGAGCTCACAGTTTCAGAGCTGTCAGTCCATAAGTGGCTGGCTCCATTCCTCGGGGCTCAAGACAAGGTAGGATATCATGGTGGAAGAGTGTGGCAGAGGGAGACAGCTCACATGATGATTAGAAAGCAGAGAAAGGTCTCCACTCTCTAGACACAAAATATATACCCCATAGCCACGCCTCCAATGAGCCACTTCTTCCAGCCACATCCTACCACTCCAGTTACTACTCAGTGAAGCCCTATCAGGGGATTAACTCACTGATTGCGTAAGACTTTCAAAACCCATTCATTTCTCCTCTGGACCTTCTTGCATTGTCTCACATGTGAGCTTTTGGGGGACACCTCACAGCCAAACCATAACACAGACCCTGTAGATTGTATCAATTACTCTCCTTCAGGCATTGCTGTCTTCCTAATTCTTGGTAATTCAACATATGCTCAGATGATCTTCCCAATACTCTGGCTTCTCAACTTAATTCAGCTTCTCCAGGGATCTCATTCACTAACTCAACTACTCCTGTGATTTTTAATCACAGGTTCCATCATTATGCCCTCCTAGAGAGCCTGATGCTATTCTGCTGCCTGAATAATGAAAGTCAGAGGCAACTTCCATAGGGCAGACGACTAACCTATCTACAGAGCCGGAGGGCAGGTTCCACACAGAAATATGGAGTTGACAGAGTTTTTTTTGTATTCTTTTTTTTTTTGTACCAGGGATTGAACTCAGGGGCACTCAACCACTGAGCCAACATCCCCAGCCCTATTTTGTATTTTATTTAGAGACAGAGTCTCACTGAGTTTGCTTAGCAAGCCTTGCCATTGCTGAAGCTGGTTTTGAACTGCAATCCTCCTGCCTCAGCCTCCCCAGCTGCTGGAATTACAGGCATACGCCACCGCACCCAGCAACAGAGTTGTTTTGGACACTTAGCCATGGTTCGTTTCTCTCTTTCCTTTTTTTTGTCCAGTTTACTTCTTTAATCTATCAATATCTAATACAGGAAAATAATCAGTCTCATTCCTTTTAGTCTAAAATTAAATCAACTTTGGAATAAAAGATTTTATTTTTTAAAAATATTTAGGGTATAATAGGTATATGAATGAATTTTTTTAATGAGGAAATGGTTTTCTCTGTCTATTATGTAACTTGCCTGGGCCTGGGCCTCCTGAATCTATCTTGAATATACAGATGGGCACTTTTTTCCCCTTTATCCATAGATTGGTATAATCACTTGGAATATGACAATCATCTGGAATTGAACATGTAACCATTTGTCACACACATTTTAACACTATAAATTTAAAGGGTATATTCAGTTTCTCCTTCATTTATTAACCCATTTGATCAATTAGAGTGAGAATCTATAATATTCAAGGCCCTTTGCTGAGTGCTTGATCAAAGATGAGAAATAAGCAGTCCCTGACTAGCTATCTGATTGTCATGGGAAAGTAAGTAATGATTATAATCAAGTATTCTACAGAGGAAAAATTTTAGTGAGGAGTGTCAGGAATAGTGCAATATTTGTAAATGAGAGCTTTACTATTCAAAATACTCAAAAGACCAATAAGAGAATGCTAATTACAAGTACATTATTATAATCTTTCTCTGAAGAAACTTTTCACAAAATGAACCTAAGAGATAAGCAGGAGAAAAGAAAAGCAATGGAGGTTAGTAAATTAGAACCATAGGATTTAATATATAAACAGCACATCAGAATTCAACCAGTCTAGTGTTTCGGTTTCACCTCATCAATGTAAAAAGTTGGAAAGAGCATTGTTCCAGTACTTAAACTAAGAAAAAAAATCCAGAAAATTATAAATTAATAAGTTTTCTTGAAATCGTATGAAAACCAAGAATTAGCAACAAACTTATACTTTGGGAGAGAAAATACCTGCATAGAGAAACAGGGTCATGTTATCAGCAGAGATAATTTGACTTCCTTTCCACTTTCATTCCTTTAGTTTTTTTTCTTTTGCCTGATTCCCATGCCTACAGTTTCAATTACATTGATAGGAATGTAATAATGAATGTCCTTATCTTGTTCCAGATTTTAGGGAAAATACTTTCAGTTTTTCTCCATTCATTATGATGTTGGCTTTGAGTTTGTCATAGATAGCATTTATGATATTGAGGTAAGTTCCTTCTATCCCTAGCTTCTTCAGTGTTTTTAGCATGAATGGATACTGAATTTTGTTGAAGACTTTTTCTTTTTTCATCTATTGAGATGATCATGTGATTTTTGTCCTTACTTTTATTTATGTGAAAAATCATATTTGTTGATTGGCATATGTTGGACCAACCTTGCATTCCTGAGATAAAGGCAATTTATTCATGGTGTACAATCTTCTTAAGGTGCTTTTGAATGTAGATTGCTAATATTTTATCGAGTGTTTCTGGATCTATGTTCATCAGGGATATTGATTCATCAGGATTTTCTTTCCTTGATGTGTCTTTATCTAGTTTTGGTTTCAGGGTGATACTGGCTTCATAGAATGAATGTGGGAATGTTCTCTTTCTTTCTATTTAATGAAATAATTTGAGGAGGACTGGCATTAGTTCTTCTTTAAAGGTTTGGTAAAACTTAGCTGAGAATCCATCTGGTCACTGGCTTTTCTGTGTTGGAAGGCTTTTTATTACTGCATCATTCTTGTTGCTTGGTGTTGGTCTGTTTAGGTTTTCTAAACTGTCTTGGTTCAATTTGTTCAGGTCATATGTGTATAGAAATTTGTCAGTATCTTCTAGATTTTCCAATTTATTAGAACATAATTTTCAAAATAGTTCCTAATGAACTTCTGGATTTCAGAAAAGCCCAGGGTGTTATTGCTATTTTCATCTTTAGTTTTGTAGATTTGGGCCTGTCCTTCTTTCTTTCATCTCTGATCTTATTTCCTATCTTTCAAATGATCTCAAAAGAAGAAATGCAAATGGCCAATGAACATGTGAAAAAAATTCACTATCCTTAGTAATTAGAAAAATGCAAATCAAAACCACACTGATATTTCATCTCACTCCAGTTAGAATGGCAACCACTAAGAATACAAATAACAACAATTGCTGGTAAGGATGGAGGTAAAAAGGTACATTTATACATTATTAGTGGGACTGCAAATTAGGACAACAACTTTAGAAAGCAGAATGAAGATTCCTCAAAAGACTAGGAATGGAATCACCATATGACCCAGCTATTCCACTCCTTTGTATTTATCTAAAAGAACTAGAATCAACAAACTATATTGATACAGGCATACCAATGTTTATAGCAGCACAATTCATAATAGGCCAAGTTGGAACCACTATAGGTACCTGAAAACAGATAAATGGATAAAGAAAGTGTGGCACATATATACAATGGAGTTTTACTTAGCTATGAAGAAGAGTGAAATTGTTATCTGTTGGCAAAGGGGTGGAACTGGAAACTATCATGCTAAGTGAAATAAGTCAGACTAAGAAAGTCAAGGGTCAAATGTTTTTCTCATATGTAGAAGCTGGAGGGGATGGGGAAAATAAAGGGAGAATTTTACAAAAACAGAAAGGAGACTAATAGGATAGAGAAAGGGGGCAGAGTGGCCTGGGGAAGGAGCATGGGGAAATGCTGGGAAATTAAATCTATCAAATTATGTTATATTCATGTACAATTTTACCACAATGAATCTTGCTTTTATATATAATTATAATGCATTAACTAAAAAGGTCAAAATAGAAGGGAGATTAGTGGAGTAGAGCAAATAGATCATAGGAAAAGGGGAAGGAAAGGGAAAGTACTTAGGGATGTGATGGAGCAAATTATGTTATATGTATGTAAAAATATGGCATATTGAAACCCACTATTAGGTATAATAATAATGCACTAATAAAATATAATTTTAAAAGATTCAATAAAGAATAATGGAGCTGGGCATGCTGGCACATGACTATAATCCAAGCAGCTTGGGAGGCTGAGGCAGAAGGATTGTGAGTTCAAAGTCAGCCTCAGCAACTTAGCAAGTCACTTGGCAACTCAGAGGGACCCTGTCTCTAAATAAAATATAAAAAAGGTCTGGGGATGTGGCTCAGTGGTTGAGCGCACCTAAAAGTTACCATGACCAGCCTTGTCATTTTGATGTCATGTACCCCTGATAAAATACAAAATGGTGATGAGAAGAACACCAAGTGTCTGTGGTGTTCTGCCAAACCCATAATAACAATGGTCCAATCACGACAGATATCAGACAAATCCAAATCGAAGAACTTTCTAGATCAGGAAATGTAAAAACAAACAAACAAAAAAAATAAGAAACTGTCACAGAATGGGGGAGAATAAGGAAACATAATGACTAAACATAATGTACAGTCCTGGGCTGCATCCTGGGAAAGAACTAGGGCAAGAGTGGAAGGAGTGGGAAACTCCAAATAAAGTCTGTGGTTTAACATTTTATACCATGTTACTTCCTAGCTTTGATGTTAACATAGGAACACTCTATACCATCTTTGCAACTCTTCTGTAAACCTAGAATTACATAATAAAGTTTTTAAAATCTAATTCTTCCATTCCCACTTATCAATTGGGTGACTTTTGGGAAACAGAAATCAGTAACCTGGTTTTCTAGTTAAGACATAAAACTACATTTTCCAGATGGACGTTTTGCAGACGCACTAAGGCAACATCCTGCGTCCTGTTGACCAGTTTTCTCCGCTCTCCACCTCCACGATTGGCAGTTGAAGGATGTGCAGGGTTTGTGCATTGCTCAAGCTTTCCGCGTAAACAATTTTTTCCTCATCCTGTTTTCCTTAAAACATTGACCTAATTTCTTTCACATGCTGAGCTAATTCTCATGACTGTTTGAAAACAGCTAAAACATCAGTAAAATCTGTTAAAGTGTAAAAATGAAGACCCCATTCATTTGAGCTCTGTACCCTTGAGTCATCATTTCTCTAAATGCATGACCTGAATATGTTCTTTTCTCTCTTATATTGATAATTTTACATTAAGACATCAATAGGGAGCAGTAGCTGGACTGCTTGTCCAACCACAGTAAGCTGGATTCATTTTTTCCTCTTTATTAAAAAGGTGCTTAGTTCACATTATGGATTTTCGATTAGCAATAATCATAAAGAACAGTGTCTGATGTTCAGAAGACTTAACCAGTTGCTTTCAAAGCAAATCTTTGAAAGTCCAATGATCAAGTTGTTCCTGATACTTAACAAAGGCACATATTTATTCCTGCAGACATTTAGTGCATTTGAGGTTTATTTTTCATTAATCTTCACTCTTAGCACTTCTTACTTGGGAACATCTATTCCTAGAGAAGCTGCACCCAGCAGACCCAGAGAAACAGTAGGCTGGGAGCCCAAAACAGTTTTACCATTGTGTATGCACCCCAATTTCCTTCTTTTTTTTCCAGTAGTAATTGTATTTATCCTCTTTCTACCAACAGAGAAGCAGCTGGACGGATACCTTGGGCAGAAGGGTTCAAGCAAGAAATAGGAAAAGATTTAGAATTTTTGACTCACAAATAGAAACCAAAATGACTCCCAAGGACAGTTTAGAATGATTAATTTGAAAATCAAATAAATCAGGTTTTGCAAAGTGCAAAGAAGGCAAGCTAGCTGCCAAAGGCCCCCCCTTTGTAATGGTCATTTCTCTGCATAGGATTCATCTTGATTTCAGTGTCATAGTTCTTTCTAACATTGTCTCCCTTACACTCTCAGGCAAAATCTATCATTCACTCACAATTTAGTATAAGTTTAAATCAACATGTCATTGCCCCAGGAATTGCCTCTATTTTGAATTGTAGTCCTCACTGAGGAAAAGCAGTTGTTTCCAAGATTAAAATGTTCACCATTGATGATCCTAAGAAAGAAATGGACAGAAACTAGACAGAAAGGAACCTTCCTGCATCTCAAAAATTTATCTTCCTGCGTAAAGTTTGAACACATGACAAGAGTCCAAGGTGTTTTTGTGACTCATTGTAGTTCCAGGCTAAAGCATCATTAAAAGCATTATTTTTCTTTCTTTCGTTATTCACCCTGTTGTACCTTTAATCTTGGTTCAGTTTGACAAATGAGGAATTTTCCAGAGGGTTAGAGAGGAATGAGTTGAATTCCACCCACATCTAGGGCCAGTGCTGAAGATCTGCCTGGTTTTCATGCACCATACAGTTTGGCACAACTCTCCCCACCAACACCCCTTAGCTCCATCCATGATGTGCCATCCATCATTTTGCTTGTTGACTTAGTTTCATTTTCTGTTTTCCTGGCCTGCTCAACTGCCTGCAACAGCATTAAATTATTCTTCTGATCTCTCCATTTCCCTGAGTTCAAAAACTGCAATTTATAGAAGTCTTTAAACATAAAGGATTTTCTGATAAAGGTAGAAGCCAATGAAATGATAAAAGTCAAAGGGAAACTGTACACTTTAAGGAGGTAGCACCCTTCATGGAAATACCATATTTTCATTATATTTTATATCCTTGGGAAATATTGCAACCTGCAGAGAAGTCAATATAGAAACTTTGAAATGAAAGGGGCCTTAGAGATTGTCCAGCCTGACCTCAGTTCACAGCTGTTGACCTGGAAGCTTTGAAAGGGTAAGACATAGCATTCCTCAGGGGCAGAATTAAAACTTCAACCAGGCACTGAAATCAGTTCTCTGTCGGGTCCGCCACATTGTGCTGACAATTTTAATCATATATTCTTAATGATGAAAGAACATAGGAAAAGGGAACACCTACCTAGTCAGGAATAAAATAGAATGTGCTCTTGTTTCCTTTATAAACCAAGGTGTTGGCTTAGAGTAATTTGCCCAATCATGGATGACCATCTGATGGTGAAAACCAAGCCATGGTGGGAGTGGAGGAGGGCTACTCTTTCTTCCTCTCCCCACCTGCACATATCCCCACAGTCCTAGGTCCTGGCTTCGCTGACTTTGTAGCATCCTTGGTGCCATCTGCTTCTTCCTAGTTATAGTGCCACTTGTGTAGCTTGGAACCTCATCAGAACACACTGGACCATTGGAGTAGATCTTTTAAATGTTAATCTTTGGTTAGAGTCTCTTTCTGCCACTTCAATCCATGATGGAAGGAACTACTTAGTCATTCTACCTGAAGTATTACTTTTAGCATAAGGGTGTCATCAGTGACTTCTACTTCTTCTGGCTGGTTATTCCTAAGTGCTGAGGCTACGTTACCTTACCTACTACTGATGGCTTTTTTTTTTTCTTTTGGTCCTATGTTCAGCCATTGCAAATATTTAGCCTTGTAGCTCTAAGACATGATAACTAGAGGAGTTATGTACAGAAGAATGACAAGGCCATTGATGATGCTAAGAAAGAAATGGACAGAAACTAGTCAAGGATTTTCAGAAACTAAAGCCACTCCCATTTACCTCTGTTTAAATTACTCTCTCTCATATCACATTTCCCCAGTGACAAAGGTCAAGCAGTGCCACATCACTCACCACTGTTTTCGTTTTAGCCCTCTGTCTGGATATTGTCATGAGAATGAATTACCTGCACTTGCCATGCAAGTAGTAACATAGATTTGCTGTGGTGCTGACCAGTAATGCTCTTGGGAGTTCGCTCACTTTGGCCTTGATTATGACTGTGTCTTTCTCGTGGAAAAAAAAGTGTCCGTATTTAAACTAATAAAGCAGTGAAAAGGATTTTTTTCCAATTTAGTGAACATCATTAATATCTTTGCAAGTGTTGTGTTCAAAACTTTACCAAGTTGACCCACATCAGAGAAAATGAGGCCAGGAAACTTGACATTATTCCAAAGACCAATTTTTGCCACTCACATTGTGAGCTATTCCTCAGTATTTAGCCAATATGTCATTCTTCCTTCATAAATCATGTTTTCCTGGTTGAAGAAAATCTCAACTGTTACCACAAAAATAACATGGCCTATGTTCATCTGAATAGAGAGAGAGTTTTCTTCAAAGACCAGTCATTTTGATATTTTGGTGGAGTTTTTTTTTTTTAATTTTTTCTCTTCTGCAACTAGTAGAATGTGTCATCAAATGAAACAATGCATACGAAGCTTATTTTCAAGTCTATAAATTTCTAATAAATATATAAAATATTTTCATATTTATTAACAACACTTTCGTTCAGTGTTTTTGCATGAATTTAATGTACCACTGGGCCCTATATGACATATCATAGATTCAAAGAGGAATAATGACACCATGGGGGACCCCATCATCCAGCAGGTGAACTATCATGTACACAGTTTATTAAATTAGATCAGACAAGTACATGGATCATTACATAATATGTCATGTAAGTGTTATCAATAATTGTAGTTCCCCCTTCTCTCTCTCTCTCTCTGTGTATGTGTGTGTGTGTGTATGTGTGTGTGTGTGTGTATATATATTTCAACCTTTAATAATTTACCCTCAAGAGCAGAGAAAAGGGATGGAAAATAAACATTCTCCAACTGTTGATATGTTGATAGTGGCCCTTTGAAGAATTGGATTTTAAAAAATTCAAAGTTACTTCCAAGCTCACCAGAAAAGTTCATGATTGCATGTCCTATTATTGCCCCCTCTCATCTACAGCTTGCAGCAACTCTGTCAAACTTTCTCCATCCTCTCATAGATTCCAAGACATTATGGTCCCTTTCACCAAAATTCTCATCACTTACACTTTATTAATCAATCTTTCTCTGGGGATCAATAAGTTGAAAATAATGATTCCCTCATCCATTCCTTTGCTTTTGGAGAGATGAATTTGACAGTGAAGCAAGTCAAACAATTTACTTGACCCTCTGTTTTAGGTAAATGAGAATTCCAGCTGATGTTTAGAAGCCATCACTATTGTATTTGCCTCTTTGTTAGGATTGTGCCCTGCATCAGAATGTCATTCCCAGCAAATAAAGGGAACAGGTTGTCTCATCTTAAAATTGTGAGGAATCTCAAAGCCCAAAAGCAATCAAAGAAAACATGAAAGAAAAATCCAAAAGATGTAGCTACATAAATATTCAAAATGCATTAAAATATGTCAAAAATACAAACAAAAGATGAAACAACTTGGGAAACAATAAAGAATATGTTCTAAAACTATAGGAGAATTGAGATATTTAGCTGGTACAAATTAATCTACTAGGTTGGAATATAAGCCAGACTTGGCTTAAGCCTACAGAGCTAAATCAGAAGTCTAGTATTATTTGTAGTTGAGTTCTCATCATCACAATTAACTGTGAATTGAAGATGTACATTTGGTTCAGAAGGCCAGGCCTATCTGTAAGTGACTCAGGGAAAAACAATGGACATTCCACCTTAGCATCAGCACCAACTTCTGGGGCACTGCTATGTGTGCATTGTTGATAACAGGACTTAATGCTGCAGTGTGTTCTTGTCCACTGCTATGGTTCCTACACCACTTGTGATAGTTTATTATTTATAAACACTTCTATGGCAACTACGATGTGCCAGGCAATCTTATAAGAACTTTACAAATACAAACTTATTTAATGTTCACAACAACCACTTCTAGTAATTACTATAACTGGCTTCATTTTTTGGGTCATAGAGGCACAGGGAGGTTAAGTAGTTTCTTCAAATCAAACAGCTAGTAAGTAGATCTGGAGTTTAATGCAGACAGTCTGAGTCCAGAGTCTGTGGTCTTAACCATGATGTGGAAAGGACTCAGTTATTCCCCTAGAATCACCCTCTGTCAAGGAGACATCATGCCTGGATTCCCATGGACTTTCATCCATGTGTACTGTCTCGTCCACCTGTTCTTGGTTTTATTACCAGTTCCACAAAGCAGGAATGAAGAATCCATGCAGGGAAACTCAACTGATGCTTGGGACTCTGCAGAACTAAGAGCTTAGTCTTGGGAAAAATTAAAATGAAAATGGAGAACGTTCCAGTAATTATGAAGAAAAACAGATAACCAATATATTTGTTGTGCATCAAATTTCATCCTCCTCAAACCGACACATTGAAGTCTTAACTCCCAGTGTGACCATAGCTTGGAGATAATTACCTCTTCTTAAAGATGTAAATAAGGATAATTGAGGTCATAGGGTGGGGCTGTAATCCAATAAGACGAGTGCCCTTATAAAAAGAAGGATGAGACTACCAGGAATGCACATGCAGAAAGACCATGTGTGGACAAGAGAGAAGTGGCCATGTACAAACCCAGGGGCAAGGCCTCAGGAGAAACCAAACCTGCTGACATCTTGGTCTTGGACTTCTAGTACTCAGAACTGTGAGAAATAAATTTCTTTGTTTAAGCCATCCCATCTGTGGTATTATGTTATGGCGGCCCTGGTGGACTAAATACAATATTAATAAGAAAATAGAGCTGGGAGCAGTGGCACAAACCTGTAATCCCAGTGGTTTGGGAGACTGAGGAAGGAAGATCACAAGTTCAAAGCCAGCCTCAATAACTTAGTGAGGCCCTAAGCAACTTTGTGAGATCCTGTCTCAAAATAAAAAATGAAAAGGGCTAGGGATGTGGCTCAATGGTTAAGTGCCCCTGGATTCAATCCCCAGTACCCAAAAGAGAAGAAAAGAAAAAGAAGAAGAAAATATTACTAACTTCAATACAGAATATATCTATAGAGTAATTGAAAGTCATCTCTACAATAATAATTTTTTAAGATTCAATGAAAGCACAATTTTCTGGGAGTGTGAAAAGTTGTGTAAATCATCTCAATACTGATATAGCATCCACCTCTGGAAATCAGGAAAACATCCATTCCTGACACAATGCCTTAGTAAAGAATAAATTAAAATATACTTCTTTCACATGAGAAACTAATCTATCTGCAATCAACAGCCGATATCATACTTAGTAGTGTAACTGCATCCCAGACGACAGGTCACAAGCTCACAGCCTGAGGGCCAGATATGACCCACAGATAGATTTGTTTTGGCAGGTTCGTTGATTTGTTTTTAATTTTCTCTAGCTGCCAGGATTTTAAAATCATAATATTTTACATA
Source organism: Geosciurus inauris (assembly GCA_004024805.1). NCBI lineage: Eukaryota > Metazoa > Chordata > Mammalia > Rodentia > Sciuridae > Geosciurus > Geosciurus inauris. The sequence goes on along the minus strand of PVHX01000560.1, from coordinate 33,416 downwards.
AACTTCCTGTTTTTTTTTTTCCTGCCGGACTAAGCCCAGAAGATAAGTGACTGTAATTAAGTAGAGGCTTCTTGGGGCTGGGATTGTAGCTCGGTGGTAGAGTGCTTGCCTCGTATGCGTGAGGCACTGGGTTCAATCCTCAGCACCACATAAAAATAAATAATAAAGATATTGTGTCCATCTACTACTAAAAAATATTTAAAAAAAAAAAAAAGTAGAGGCTTCTTGCTGCAAGTGGTGTTGCACACTTGGTACCACAGTCACCGGAACTCTGTACTGTTCCTCTGCGTGGATACCAGGTGGCGGCGACTGCTTCATGCCACTCTCATTACTGTTTTCTTATTGCAAGCATTGTCATTTGTTTGCTTACTACCAAATTTTTGCTGGTTTTTGAGTTGACATCACTTCTTCAAAGACAGTCCCATAAAAGTCCAAAATCATGATTCCACTATCACTATTATTACTACTTAATGTTATTCTGAAAGTGTTGACTAAGACTTGAAAACAAATTCAAAGACAATTATTGAAAGGAGAATTCACAGTAGCAATCATTTGGAAATGATGTAATATTATATCTGGCTAGCCAAAATCAAACACTATTAAAAATAATAATTTCAGCAAGATGGTATATGGCAACAAAAATACACATGTATTAATAGCTTTCTTATTTAATGCCAATAACCAATTGGAGAACATCATGGATTTTGAAAAATTCCATTCATAATAATTCTTGTTATATGAGAACCCAGTGTGAAATATTTTATACCTTCATGAGAAAAACTATGAAACTTTTAAGTCCAAAGATTATCCTAGCATCTTTAAGAGCTTGATGCATAACAATAATAGCATTTTGAACCAAGGAAAAAGGGTTGGATCATTTCGTAAGTCATTCTAGGATAATAAGTGAAGTCTAATTTCAGGAGGAAAATACTTTGATTCCTACCTATGATTCATTCTTTCAAATGTATGATGAATACTATAAAAAAATTGAAATTCAAAACAATTGAAGAATGTTATATTTATTTTTATAGAAGAAACTTCTGAGCAACCATACGAAACCATAAAAAGTTTTCTAAGTTTAGGATACTTTAAAATAATCTGTACCAGCCAGGCATGGTGGCACCTCCTGTAATCCCAGCAACTCCAGAGGCTGAGTCAGGAGGATCACAAGTTCAAAGCCAGCCTTAGCAACTTAGCAAAGCCCTAAGCAACTCAGTAAGACACTGTTTGAAAATAAAAAATAAAAAGGGTAGGAGATGTAGCTGGTTACGCACTCCAGGGTTCAATCCCCAGTACCTAAATAAATAAATAAATAAACTGGCATTCAACGATTATCTTTAGTGAAATTACAACACAAAGGACAAACTAAGAATTTGATATAATAGTTGGCATATTTTATTGTGTCAAGAGTATTTGCAATGTAATCATAAAAGGTAAGTTCATCAATAGAATAAGCAAATACACGAATAAGAATTTGTAATACAAAGGAAAGGAAATAGCAAACAATACATTTTTATACATCCAACTTACTGGAATATAACAAAAAGCAGTATTACCACATTTTCATTAAATACATATTAAGCATTTGTTTTATTATGCCTATTTTAATATCATTTATTCCAGAATCCTTTAATGTTTTCTGATTTCTTGTCTTTCTCATACATGTTTCTCTTTTTTCTAAACTACATAATTGTTTGCTGATGGATGTTTGATCTCTTGGGTGGATCCTGATTTTCTTACCTTTTCTCTTCTACTTTCTACCTTGTAGTTTTTTCTCCTTTCTCAGTTCTTAATTTTAATTTTCAGTTCTTTTACTGAATTTATTGTTTTGGCCATAGCAGGTATTAATTCCTGGAGCTATTTCTCATTCTATGAATGTTTATTTTTACCTCTCTTGCTGCCTTATTTGGTAATGTGTCCTGTCCTGGAAAACCACATGGGTAGTTTTTCTTTCATGGTTTATTCTACTTTTTATATTGTTTCCACCCTAACTTTCCTTTCTGTCTGCTGGGTTGGCTCTGGATTTCCTCTTGGTGGTATTTCTCACATATCCTGGGAATCTTGTATACCTATTAAAGAACTAAAGAGCAGATTGTGTACTCAGGGGCATAGTGGAGCTTATGGAGTGCTAGGTAGTGAGTTAGAAACTGGGTTATTTTGTTATGGGGCACCTAATAAGTGGTCTGTGGAGATCTTTCTTTTGTGATCATTCAATACATACAGAAGGTAACCAACCCTACAAGCACCTGCCTGTTTTCCTATGTTCTGGGAGCCAAGGGCAAAGGTCAGCAGGTCATCAGCAGGATTTTCCGCACAGATCTCCTTGGCTTGCACATAATACCTCAACTCTGCCTACTCAGAGTGTGGGTCCAGAGCCTCTCTAGTTAAGTTTTCCCAAGAATGAAGTTCTTGTTTCCTGGCCCCTGGGAACTGGAGCTACATGTCTATTCTCAGGAATTTGAGTTTCTCATTGTTCCTCACAAAGATTTTCAGCACGCACTGATTTTGACCTCTCTATGCACCCTCTGCTTTAGAGATGACTAGCACCTCTAATTCTTGAGGCCTCTAGGTGTGTCTTGAGTAGATTGGCTACCTTCCTGTATTTTGTCTTCTTTTCTGCCATGTTGGTTACTATTTTTCCCATCACTTTTCCAGCTTCTGGAGTTTTGTCAGTGTCTCTTACTTGCTTTTCTTCCCAACTCTGCTTTTTTTTTTTTTTTTTTAAATTCTTGTGAACGAATGCCTTTTTTTTATTCTTCACCATCATTTTACCAGAAGTTTTGGAGGTTGCTGAGCTAAACTCTTGGGTTCAGTGTGACACATCCAGTTTTTACCAGAAGTTACAGCTATAAACAAACAACAAAAAAAGAAGTTATAATTTTTAAAAAAATCACAAGATATATCCATAGCTATTTACACCCCAAAAGAAGCTTATACACCATCTTTTCTCAAATTCTTGCCATATATGGAGAAATAAGATACAGACAATATTAATGAATTTAGAAGCATATTCAAGTTATTAGAATCAAATTCAGGACTCTCTTAACATGTTCTTTATCAGATGCCCTCTGGTTATGTCTCTGAGAACTGCCATTGGGAGCTGCATTGGTTGCAGGACTATGTCCTTGCCATCTACTATTGCCATCAGTCTGATTCCTGGGTCATAGCATCTGGACCAAAGAAGCTTATCAGAATTAATCTGGACAACAATTCTTTCCCATAGGAATTTGGAATTGGGACCTAGAGATACTACCTACTTCAAGATGGTATTTTTATAAGCTTTATAAAAGGAAAAACAACAAATTAATAACTTATTTCTATAACATCTGATTATTTAGATAGATACTGCCACCGTGCATCACTCCACACTGTTGGCTGCAATGAAACTATGAAAATACTTGTAACTGAACATCAATTTGGCATTGAATCACTCCATATTGATCAAGATGGTATTTTTAATGAAAAGCAGAAAAGGCATGAAGAGCTGTCCACCTTCTGTACACAAAGTAGGATTCTTTTATTAACCTTGCACCTAATAAATAAGAAAGATGATAGAAGCGTGTGTACATATGCACACACATATATATTGTCCTTTACCCTCCTTTGTCCTTGAATTCCCTGTTTGTCACTTTCACCTTTATTTCCTTGGAGGAGATATTTTATGACAAATTTCTTCATCACTGGTAGAGACAATAGATGAGATCTGTGTTTCCCAGAGAGGACTCAATTGGAGTTACACCCTAAGGTACCCTTAACACCCGAAGATGATAATTTCTCCAGTTCTATGCTGCTGTGGCTATAAGTAATTATTGAAAGATGATTTGTCTCACTAGGAAAATTGTCAAAACTGAATAAAGATAGAGAAATCCAGAAAAAAATGATGAGGGCGAGTGGAGAATGAGAAAGAGGAAGAGGGAGAAAGCGCGAGAGCAAGCCCTCAGTGTAGGAATGCATGTGAAAATGTAGCATCTAGCTACAAGAAGCCTGTGCAACTGTGTTTTGAGGATGATTGATGAGGATATGTCTATGAAATGTATTTTTTAAAGGAAAGATACAATAAAAACAAAAAATAGTGCAGCTGGCCCCCTGCTGCTTTCCTTTCCCCATCTCTTTCTGGGGTGGATATATGGCTTCGGTTCCTTTCAAGTGTCAGCTGGTGGCCACTGGGGCTTTCTGTAACTCTCCAGGCCTCTTTGGCTTCTAGAAGCATTAAAAACTTTCCCAGTGACTTAGAGGAACCACACACATGCTCGTACTTAAAGCTCATCACCAGAGAGGCGTTACTACTTTGGTTCTTTCTCTCTTTGAAGACTCTCATTTTCTTCTCCCATGAGTCCCACATGCATGTGGCTGAAGGAGGAGGTTGTGACCAAGGTAGATGAGGTTGCAGATTCATGAAGGTAAGAGAAGAGGAGAATGTCATCAATTCTGACTTAATGGTTTGCTCTAGAAAAGTTGGTGCTCTCTGCTCCTGCCCGTCTGGTGGCTGGAAGGCGAGAATGCCTTCCTGACAAAAGATGAGGTCACGTTTCCATGGCTTTAAATAGAAACAAGTATGAGTCAAGAAAAAAGTTATAGAGAAGAACTGATGAAGATTATCAGTGGAATAAAATAAATGTGATACATCCATTTCAGTCCTTTCTGGTTATCACAACAAAAATAATGAATATGTATGGCCACATATGGGCTACAAAGATATTTTCAAGTACATTATCTCATTTTCATGTACTTCTGTGAAAGCCATCTTTGCATCTTCCCTTATAGGGAATTGACCAGTCCCTGCCTGGCCTGCTCATCACACCTTGCATATTGATTTATCATAGAATCTCAGAATGACATGTTGCATCAGTTGTATTCATATGTGTATCACTCCACCCCTAAGAGTCTATCAGCTTCCTGAGAAAAAGAAATTTATTATTTACACTTAAATTAGTAACACATGGTATAGTATTGGCACAATCCATACTTTTAATACTGAACAAATGAAAGACTTTAATGTAGGGAAACAACTTAATTTGGGGCAAGTTTTTCTATACTACTCCCTCAAAATATTACCAGTCCATTGGGTGGAAGAAGAAATAATCCCCATCCAGTTCTTGACCACAGAACACTAACCTATTCCAAGGCCTAGTGCAGGACAGAGAGGGAAGCTTGGCTTGTTAGATCTAAATTCTGACTTTGTCATTTTAAAATATTGGCCATGAGAAAGTCACTCAACTCTTTGAGCCTCCATTTGCTTCTCTTTAAAATGCAGTAGAGTATCTTGGAGGATTATAAGAATAATGAAATTGAACAATAAAATTCTCATCAGCAGAAGCTCAACAAATACTAGATCTTCTATAAGCAGGAAACTTTCCCCCCGGAAGTGGGTGGGCAGGAGAGTACCAATCCCCACCCCCATGAAAAAAATTAAGTTTCATGAATGGGGCTGCTTAAGATGAAAAATGCTTGCCGCCATACTAAGTTTAACTTTATAATTGAGAATAGGGAACCAGATTGAATAAGAGCATGTGTTATGTTGAGAATAAGACTTCTTAAAGAAGGGATTTTTATAACTCAGGAACTCAAACAAAACAAGAATTCCATAAATTTGCAATGAATGACTGAATAAATGCAGGAAATCAATCAATCATCAATTAATGTGGCTAATGATTTTCCTAGAGAACAGAAAAATATGAAAGCCTCCTTTCTGATGTCCCAAATAAAGACACCATCAGAAGATACAGGAAGTTAAGAAAGACATTGAAAATTATCATTTTCAGTTAATTTTTATGATTACAGCTTGTTATGATGGTGCTTTGGACCTTGGTCAAAGAACATGGATTTCATTTGGAATTTTTGTTCCATGAGCTGCTTGGATCATTTATGGGTTATCTTCTTATAGAAGCCTTCATTCATTTATTCAAACTGTTATGGTTTTGATACATGGTATCACCAAAAGCTCATCGTGAGATAATGCAAGAATGTTCAGAGGTAAAACCAGTAGATTATGAGACATATAACCAGTAGATTTATCTATTTGAATGGACTCACTGGGCAGTAACTGTAGGCTCCTAGGGTTTGGGTAGGGTGTGGTTAGAGGAAGTAGGTCATCAGGGGCATGACTTTGGGGTTTATATTTTATTCCTGGGAGGGGAGCTCTCTCTCTGCTTCTTTGTTGCCATTTCCTGAGCTGCATTCCTCCACCAGGCCTGCCTGCCTAGATATTCTGCCTCATTCAGACTCAGAGCTATGGAATCAGTCGACCGTGGGCTGAACCTCTGATACTGAGAGCCAAAATCATTTTTTCCTTCTCTAAGTTGTTCTTGTAGGATCTTTTGGTCACAACAATGCAAAGGTGACTTAAACAAACTCTAATTGCTAATTGCCTTGGCTTGAGAGTCAAGAGACCTAACTGCCACTAGCCGGCTTTGTAGAATGGTATACGTTTTCTGAGCATTTTAGATTCCCTATATTCTTACCTTAAATAGAGACTGGTAGAAATGGACAATTTTTAATGTCTATTTTGGCTCAAAAATTGGAAGATTATTGTACAAAGTGATTATCCTTTAGAAATCGAAAATATTAGGAAACCTGGAGGAGCTGAGTAGAGCTCCTTGGCACTCCACCCTAAGGGAAGGGCTTGTCCACCAGCAGTGCACATCTCTGGGGCTCATTCCTCCATCAAGGCCTGCTGTGGCTCCCAGTCTCCAGGTGCCAACTTTGTGAGCCCAAGAGTTCTTTTGCTTGGTTTCTCACCATTCATTTCACTCTACCACTTCTTTTTACTGTCCCTCCCCATTTTTTTTCTCTTCCTCCTATGCAAATTCTGTGAATAAAATTGCTCCTGTGGGTCAGCGTCCCCATCCTGAAGCTCTCTGTCCTTGTACATTTAAAATTTTTAGTAAATGGTATTTATGCCACCAATGGATCTTCCTTTCTTTTCTGAGCTGCTGACAGAAGCAAAAATAAAGTAGAGCTTGAAACTGGACTGTGTAATGAATACAAGATTAACGACAATTAGCCCCAAAATACATGTGCTCTCGAGAGTTTGTGGAAGCTGCTCACCATGTTAGGAATGATGGTTATCTGGGTGGCAAGGAAACATTTCGAACTCTCAGCAGGAGATGCTCCTGCAGACCTGGTGCTAACGGGGAAGGGGGGGTTGCTAATGATAAAAAGAAATCTTCAAAACATGGAGCAATGAGAAGAAGTCTTTAGTTGTCCTGTGACAGGAAATACATATGTCTAAATACACAAACATCCTACCCTTAGGGGGTAAATATTAGCCAAATGGAGCTCTCAGTGTCTCTAAAACTAATCCACATCTCTAGAAAAATTGGGTCATTTGGTTGAGAAGACAAGGATATTCTTAGAGAGGAAAAGATATTTTAACTTCTCTTTTTCAAATGAGATCAAGCAAATTTTTAAATGTGTGCTTTCTAAAATTTCTCCATGTTTTAAAAACTCTTGTCTTGGGTATTTAATTTTAACATTATCCTGGAATGAGAGAGAACAATGGAAGTTGCTCCAACCCCTAACATTATGAAGCCAGGCCTTCAAAATACTGCTTGAATTAGGTATTTGATGAAAGCAGAAAAGATGACTTGTTTATCTTACTAGAAAATAAACAGATTTTAAAAAGAAGTTCTTTACATATACTCCTGTACTTTCAAGAAGGCAAAAAGGGGGGGAAAGCCTTCCCAATCTGACAAGTCTGTATAGGAGCCCTCTGATCACAAAGGGACCTTTTCCTGAAAAAGAATGAAACAATAATTTGGATAGAGGCTAGAGAAGTCTAAAGGGCAATTCCATTTCTCATGGCCACTTGAGAGGCAAGGGATCAGTCAGCTAGGGTGTCGCCACAGCCACCTCTGAGGTTCTGGGCAACTGTTACAAGCAGAGGAGATGGTGCCTGTCATTTTAGTTAATAATTATGGGACTTAAAAGTTATGCCAACATAAGCCCCACCCTGCGGAAAGACGTCTTCCCCCCACTTTGTGCTGTGCAAGGTGTCAAAGGCTTATTATTCCTGCTCAATCAGCTTCAGTTGATGTGTAAATATTGAAGCAAGTCTAAGGAGCCAGGGACGGGAATGATTATTACTACATTAATACTAATGAGTGAAATGGAATTTGGAATGTGTTTAGCTAAAGTTGGCACAGAAGGAGATGACTTTAAAAGGAGAAAGAAATCAACAGGATGATTATTGATTTTTTAAAAAATGACAGGGACGTAAAATCCACATTAGGTAAAAATCAAAGGAAGGAAGGAGGGGAGGATGAAGAGAGAAAAAGAAAAGAAAAAGCAAGCAAAGAAGAAATTATAACTCCCCCCAACCCTGTGTGTGTGTGTGTGAGGCGGGTGTGGCGCACGTCCGTTTTCCTAGTGGACTCAAGCGGGCAACTACATGGCAATAAGAACAGTCCACACGCAACAACTGTCCCCTATTTATAGCTGTTCTTGGTACACAGACTACATTCTTCATGCCCACAGCAATTGCGGACTATTATCAGCCTGTCCCTTGACTTCAACTGTAATGGGTGTCCTCGGATCTGGAGGTGGGTCTGAAAGGATGGAGTTTTGGAGAAAGGGTGCATAAAAAAGTATATAATGACAGTCTTGTGAACTTATGAAAGTCATTTTTCCTTTGCACCTCATTAACTGTTGTAACACCATCCTTATCAAACCCATCCCATACTCACACAAAAGCCATTTATTTGGGAGTGGACATGGTGCTTATTTATTTTAAGGGGTCTGCCACATATTCATTGGTTGTAATAACACTTCACATCCCTCATTTTGGAATGCTTTCACTTCAAAAGAAATTAGATTTCTTGTGACAGTGAGGGAGCTTTAGCAATGATTATTCTCTATGATGAGGTGTTTTTTTTTTTTTTTAAATAAAAATAACTCTCAAATTCTGCCCGAGTTTTAGGGAGATTTTCCCAGCAACCTTTCATTTCCTACAGGGTGCCGCGGGCTTCTGAAGCAGGGCGCGGATTCTCCTGCTGGTGTGGCAAGCTGGTCCGTGACAGCGTCCCCAGAGGGCCGAATGCCTGAACTAAGGCAGATGCAGCTTTAAATGGTGGATGCTCGACCCGCGCTTCTCTCGGCGGACACAGGGAGGCAGTGCGGGAAAGCTTGGCTCCTGCAAGGCCCGGGACGCGGCTGGGGAGCTTACTTTGGCCACACAGTTCTAAAGTCGCAGTTTGCTGGTTCAGATTTCATGTAACTGAAATTTTTTAAAGAAAAAGGTCAAGTTACCTGATCTAATTGAAAGAATGTCTGGTGATCAGGGATAATAACACCGCAAAAGCTACCGAAAGTAGCAATTTATTTAAGGCAGTTTTATAATACATAATATATCCAATTTCCAGCACCGAACACCTATCAAAGATGCATACTGGGAGTTTCCTCCTCATCGATGGGAAAAGTGTTGACAAAGCACAACAGCACACATTACCTTACTGAACTCCACCTGTCCTTGAGATGACAACAGTCAGGGAGTTGTCCCTTGTTATGGGGAGCTGAGGTCAGAGCCTGTGTGTAGTTTGGGAAGATCACTCCAGCATTTAAGTTGGGACTTCAATCTCAGTGGCCATTCACTTCACCCCTCTTAGTTTGAGACAGAAATAAGTGATCTCCCAGACTGCTTCTCTCAGCATTCTTAAAAGAGAGTGAATTAGCAGGTATTCTCACTCCTTAGTCCAATGCAGAAAACAGGACCTGAAATTTAAACCTCACCATCACAATCTGTACCCCAATGCAATCTCTCATTGCAAATTCAATGTATTTGCTAAACTCTCCTTTCCAATTTTCCTTTCCCAATTATTTGTGAAACAGAACATCTGCCCTTACACTCCATTGTTTTCATCATTCCCATAGTTATCTTTTCCACCTTAACCCAGAGGATGAGTTTCAAAAGCAGGTAGATATCTCTTCTGAAGCACTCCCCAGTCTCTCTCTCCTCTTCATGCCCACTGCAATCACACAGATCTTGTCTGTGTCTTTCTTAAAACAGGAGGTTTCCAAACTAGGGCCCTTACCTCCATTTCTTCCTTATTTTAATCTATCCTCCATGAAATGCCTAGATCAGCCATCCAGAGAAGTACTATAAGTCACCCCCCAGTTCTAAAACCTTCAGGGGCTTTCCTTGCTTATCCAAGTAATATGCAAACTCTGTCCAGGCATTTACACACACCACTTAACTTGACTTAAACTCACTTTCCAAATGCACCCCTCTATTCTTTGTGAAGACATTATCCCCTTCTAGCTGCTCTCCATGCAGGCTGTACACTTGCCTATTTGAGTCATTTACAGGGATTGCCCTCACCCAAGGGCACCTGCACCTCCAGATTCCATATTCATCAATGTCTAAGTCAAACTCTGAGTCCTTTGTAAAGACTTCCCCAATTCACTCAGAGACATTTTCCCCTTGAAATTCCATTCATAGTCCAATGCAAATTCTTTTAAAAATAAGTTGAGTGCAAATAGTACATAAATGAAAAACCTCCCAGGCCATCTCTCTTACCAACCATCTCTTGAATTACAGTTACTGGTATGTATGCTAATCTTCCTCCTGTGGTAGGAATACATGAGGGTATCTTTCTTCTTTGAATTTACAAAAGCCATAGCACAGCTTTTGCATGTTAGGTGCTAAGTAAGTTAAAAGTACCTAAGTAAATTAATAGAGAAAGGGTTGCCATGAAACCAAAATGAAGCTCTGCCATTTACCTTTCCTATGTGCTAGACATAAAACATATTGAGTTACATCTTCTATCACTCAAAAATTAATTTTCAAATATTACTTCTCACATTGTATATGCCAGGCATTGTATTGTATACCATAGTAAATAAAACAGATGTTTTCCAAAGTATGACGGAAGATAGATAAGGAGTCAATTATTACTTTTTGTAAATTGCAGTGGGACTATAAAAACATGCAAAGTGGGTAAAGTAATCAAAGAGGGGTTGTGAAAGAAACTTACTCAGGTTAAGTGTTTAGGGAGTGTTTCTCAGAGAATAAATGAAACTGTAAGTGTGGGAGAAATCCAGCCATGCAAAGATCAGGAGGAAGTTCATCACAGGCAGAGCAGACTGCAGGAGTGTTAGCTGAGGGGTGGGGAGGAGCATGGCATTTTCTAGGAATGAAGAAAGACAAACCCATCTGGGTTATGATGAATGAATAGAAAGGTACACCAAAACTGGATTGGAGAGGCAGGTGAGGAGCAGATCGTGCGTATTTTGTAGATCCTAGTAGGCAAGCGGATTTTCTTTGAAGTCTGGAGGAAACCATCTCAGGGTTTAATCAGTAAAATATGATTCATTTATGCTTTTAGATAATTTTGATTATTATGAAGTGATCATATTAAAGAAAAATAAGAACAAGGGCAGAGAACTGGTGGAGGAACCATTGCAGAGGTCCCAGTAAGAAATAATGTGACTGGATTTCATAGCTGCATGCTGATATGGAGTAGAAGCTCAGTCAAGCTTAAGAGAGAAGAAAACTCAAGAGCAGTGCCTAAGTTTTTGGCTTAGCAATTGGGTAGGCAATGTTACTGCTTCCCAAGACAAGAAAGATTAGGATGGATTTGAAGGGAAATAAATCAATTAGTTCAGACCCTAAGGCCATTTTGAATTATTTACCTGACAAATATTTAACATATGTTTTTTAACACCTATTGTTCAACAGACACTGGATTACATGCTAGAGTAAATAAGACAGAGTCCCTGCCCTTATATCTCATACCATCTGGTAAAGAAAGAATGCCAATACTACTGAAAATATTTTGAAGTTAGATAGGATCCAGGTTCATTAATAGGCAGGTAGATTCTGTTGTTGGAGATTTTTATATAATCAAATATCACACTATTTTTAGAGATCTTTTTCTTTGGATCCTTTGTTCACATTTAAAATATAAAATTTACTTAACAGTCTGCAAATGTATCCCAGGAATTCATGGACATTAGAATTCAAACCAAGCACCTAATAACTTTGGAAATAGCTCTTTACAATTTTCCTGTAAGAATATGGTTTCCAGTTTCCCCTAACTCAAGCCCAGATCTTCCTAACCTGAAGTTGTCTACCCAATCTTTGCTTTCATGGTCAGGCTTCCCATGTGTTTTCAAACTGACTGGTTTAAAGAAAAGGTTGAGATTGCATAATGTTTTCCTATGAATTTATCATGAAGAATGTCATTCCCTCCAGCCCCCCCCCCAAAATCATACTGAGAAACTACTTAAAATTATATTTACATCCTGCTTTTTAGTCTAAATAGAACTTATATAATATATATATATATATATAAATTATATCTGTATATACCATAGCTTATGATCAAATCATTCACAAGATAACCCACATAAGACTAAGGGAGAAGTGCTTCTCACATTGCCTCTCTTTAATGTTTTACTGACTCTTCCCCAGAATATTTGTGATACATATAATGAAACATATCACACATTTATTAACTGGCCATATGTGGCAAATTCAGACCCTGAGCTCAAGTTCATAAAAAATTTTTTTTAAAAACCCACAAATTAAAGTTTGGTCATGAGATTGACAATTTATTGATAGTTCTCTTAAAATCCCTGTCTATGCCAGCTCAAACTGTCATAATGTTGATGGGACAATATTTTGCTTTATAATACTTAGTTACTTTTCTACTCCAAAGGATTCATTTTTCCTCTAAATTAGGAAATTGAATTAGGTTCATCAATTTTCTAAAATTTAGTTTATGTGAAGTCACATCTAATAGACATTTTCCTCATGCAAAAATTCTGTTTTGTTCAGAAACTATCATTCTGGTTTTCTGTAGATGCTTGTGCTGGTTCATTATCCAACTGCGTTTACCGTGCACTGAGGCCAGCCAAGAAGCTCTGACCATATGCACCCACTAAATCCCTGCCCTTCGTCTCTGGTAACATCCAATATATACAACAGTCATCTGTCTTCCTTTGATCTTCAGCTAGCACAAGCCCTTTCTCACTAAGTTGTCCTCCGTGGTTTGTTTTTGATATTTAAACAGTTTGGACATCTCTAAAAGTGGAGTGACACTGACACAGAGATAAGGTGCCAATCAATTTATTAAGTGATTTTGTACAAAAATGGCAAACTTAACATGACCCTTGAGCAGGGCTGATTTGGCCAACAAGAAGCGTGAAGAAAGTCGCTCATCTGTACTTGTCTTTCATGGCCAAAGCCTCCTATGTGGGGCTCTGCTCTGGAGCTGGAGCTGATCAAACTCAACAGAAATGATGGAAAATTTTTAATTTTTGAAATTTAAATTACTGGACAACATACTCTTTCTATATTTCTCTGTTTAGTTGAATCGTGAACACAGAGTAGATCATGAGGACACGCTGTGTCATTAAAAGGGACATTTTGTTCTAAGAAGAGATTCCAGTGTTTTCCAAGCCACCAAAATTACTGAACTTGTTTAAATTGTAGTAAATAATTTTCAGACTGAGGGAGAAATAAGGTAAAAAAGGTAAATGTGTTCATTCATTCCCATCCAATAAAACCTGGCAATAGCCTAGTGATAAATCTAGCCTAAGAGTGCTGAATGTTTGCAGGATTTTGTGTTTCAAAGCAAAATGGGTAACATCTGTAGAATTAAGGGCTATGCTTATCTTTATTCCTTATCCCTTCTGAATGCCAAAACAATAGGTTACTTTGAAATAAAATAACAAAAATTTAATATGACCTTTAGATAATGTTGTTCCTAATATAACATCTAAGTCTTAGAATGAATTGGCCTATCTCATAAGACCAATTTTACATAAAGTAGACTCAATCATCTTCCTGCTGGAGGACCAAAGAGAAAAGTAGTTGCCTGTCAATCAGACACAACAAAAGGACTGTAGAGCTACTGACATGTCAGGAGAGTGCCACTGTCATGATGGTTGATTTCAAGTGCCAACTTAACTGGGCTAGGAGGTGTCCAGATAACTGGTAAATATTGCCAGGTGGATGTGAGGCTATTTCTGAAAAGATTAGCTTTGAAATTCATAGCCTGAGTAAAGATCACTCTCAATATGGGTGGGTATCACCCAATCCACAGAGAGCCCAAATACTTTAAAAACGTGGAAGAAGACTGAAGGTTTTTTGTTTCAGTTGAAATATCCATCTTCTCTTGCCTTTGCATGTCAGTTCTCCTGGTTTTGGGGCACTTAGATTCACACTGGGACTTACCCCTTGGGCCTCTCTGATCCTCAGGCCTCCAGGCTTGGACTGGAACTGCTCCACCAGCTTCCTGGACCTCCGGCTTGCAGATTGCAGACCATGGGACTTCTCAGCCTCCATAATTGCATGAGCCAGTCCCACAAAACAAATATCTTTCTATATTTCTGTATATCTCATTGGTTCTTTTTCTCTGGGGAATCCTAAGAGCCACGTTTAAGGGATAAATAAGAAAGAAAAATTACTAAACACAAGGAAAGATCAGGGAAGTAGTTGGAGAATATTATGTAATAAAAGTCAATTGATATGGGAACTACAAGAGGCAGGGCCGAAGAAATAATAAAAATAATTCAATTATTATTGACCACTATGTCCAGAGAATATGGATTATTCTGGTTCCTAAGGACAAAAGTTTTTTAGGCCTGAAAACACCTCATTAGCATCTTACAGATTGCACATCACTCTTTTTTATGGGTTAAATTGTGTTCCCCCAAAAGACATGTTTCAGTCCCAACTCCTAGTACCTCATGATGTGACCTTATTTGGAAACAGGGATTTTGCAGAAGCAATCAAGTTAAAATGAGGTCATTAGGGTGAGCCATAATTGAATATGACTCATGTCCTTTAAAGATAGGGCTGGGCTGGGATTGTAGCTCAGCGGTAGAGCGCTTGCCTTGCATGCATGAGGCCCTGGGTTCGATCCTCAGCACCACATACAAAACAATAAAATAAAGACATTGTGTCCATCTACAACTAAAAAAATATTTAAAAAAAAAATAAAGATAGGGCCATTTGGGTACAGAGACAGACACACACAGCAGTAAGACTATGTGAAGAGACACAGGGAGAAGACAGCCTGGTGACTGGACTGATACATATTTTAAGCCACCCAGTTCTTGCTATTTCATTTTAGCAGCCCAAGGAAACTATACATCCTAAATCATGCCAGACTAGCCACTAATGGACACCCACCAACCATGATTCCCAGTCAGGAAAATTTATAGTGTAAAATCCAAACTCAAAATGGAGTCACTATGGCTCATGCCTGCACGTATCTGCTAACCTGCTTTTTGTGCTTCTGTGATTAATGCTTTGCTATGCTTGTTTCTCGTGGATAGGGCCAAACTACAGGCTGCCAGACCCCCTGGCCAGTAACCTAAAGTTCCAGGAACTGACAAAGGACATAGGAGGCACCTTCACGGTTGAACTGTAAATAACTATAGGTTGAATATTTGCCAAATCCTGTTTTCCTGAGTCATGTAGCTAGCTCACCCTATAATAACCTCTGAAACCGTCATTTCAGAGTCACTCTCTGAAGGAAAGGAGAGCTGACCCCATTGATTGGCCTGTGTGCCTATTTCCTCAATAAATTTTGCTGCTTCTGAAGAGTTGTCTGGCCTTCACTTCTTGGGGAGATGTGTGGGTTGGATGCAACAGTAGTACAGAAAGATATCATTGAACCTAGTTGCCCATGGTTTGGTCCTGACAGGGACACCATTCTTGCAAAGAGCTTACATAATTTCTTCTAGTCACCCCAAAGCAGACTTTCCTTCCCACCTCTGATTTGTTCACCTGTAGCAGTCTAGAAATTAGGAGTGGATGGTTAGGGTGGTGAGCAAGGAAAGAACTATCAGGGGCTCAGGGTTGAGATTGGGAAATTTGAATTTTTCACCATTTACATCACATAATCATTACCTCCACAAATGTTTACTCAGCACTTTTTATGTGTTAATCATTGTGCTAGATATCTAAGGATATAGTTATGAACAAGACAAAGACACTATGTTAGGGAGGTTGGGTTCTAGCCCTCACATAATCTCATACAAATTAATCTTTACTAAACAAGCCAACTGAGACAGTTTCTGCTTACACAGAAACTTTGGAAAAGCTGGATTCCATACATGATTTGGAATGATTTAAATAGCCTTTTAGTGAATATTCATCTTCTATAGACACTTGAGTCCAAATAAATTTGATTTCCAGTTTCTCAAAGTCTGACTTGAAAAGATAAACCACCATACTTCCTCCAAGAACTCAGAGGGGGTGGAGAGTGGTGTGTGGAGGATGGGAATATATATAAAAATTGTGCCGCTAATACTGACACTGATGCGAGCAGCTGGCATTTCTATTGTCTTGTCTCATGACAGTGCCCTCCTCTGGAAGCTGTTAGGATAAGAGCTCATGTCGGCTGTGCCACACAAAGGTGATGGCAAATTGATGAGCCTGTAAAGAGATTCGGAGGCAAATAGGGAAATGCATTGTTAATGCTATTAAATATTACTTAGCCTACAGCAAGCTGCATGTTCAACAGTTTAAACTTTAATTGCTAGCTGATGCAGAAACAAGCCTGGATATATGTAAATCCTATTGAAAGCTAATATCATTTTGGCTGTTCAGATGGATTAGCAGCCACTACAATTAGCAGCATGTGCAGCTAATGATATTAGGGGAGAATCCATCATGCAAGCAGTCTGGGCCTTTAAATCTGAAAAGAACTTAAGGCAATTCTCCAGGCAGAAACCCCATACTGGGGAATCTTGCCAATTGACGCAGTGACTCCAGGTGTGAGCCAAGAGCTTATAGAATGCAGGAGACTCACTCAACTATCACCTTGAATTGTTCCTTTTTTTGCCTTTACCAGTAATTCTAGTGAAGCACATTATGGCCAACAGCACCTCCCCTCCCCCACTCTCCTGGGAGTGGTACTGGATCACAAAGTAGAGGCAAAAAGATCCATCTTCAGTTATTGAGTTCTTCAGTTCCCTCTGAACACTGCAGTTGTAAGAGAAAAAATGCAGTGCTTTTTCTCAAGTATGGAACCATCAGGATATTGTATGGAGGTCTTACCAATGACTCCATATGAGGGCCTCAGTGAAAATAATTCTCATTTAAAACCTTACTCTTTTAAAGCAATCCATGGAAGCTGTCACATTCTAAGGAAAATTTCTGTACCCTTTTATAAAAATAAGCATGGGGCATACCTGGTGAGGTGTGACTCTGACTTGTTGATAGTAACTCTTCCATTGCTAAAGATTTACATTCTGACCCTGAGAGATGCATAATCAAAATACTTGAAGTGAAGACTGACCTTCGTTAGTGAAATTTCTACTTTGTGAGAGGTTGTCATTTTATTCATTTGTTTGTAAAAAGCTGTTATAGTTTATTATAGTGTAGATTATAATTAAGTTAGACTGGCTCTTATAATTTTAGATAATCTAATTTTGAAAAGAGAACTGTTTTATAATCAAAACACTAAATATAGTATACTGTGTAACAAATACATTAATATCTTGATCTGTGAGGTTACTCATTTTAACAGATTCCTCAAAACTGTAAATCCTAATTTTTAGCTAACAAAAATATGTATGTCCATAAATTCTGAATTATTAGCATCCATTAATAAAGACTTGCAATAATAAAGACCACACATGCAATAATCAGTAGTTCATATTTGGGAAGTTTCAGTATATTGGACTGTTTGGGAAGATGCAGGCTGAAGAGTTATGCATATAATTGCAGTTTTGTAAAAGTGTTTTCTGTGACTTGCTGTTCCCTTGTTATCAAGACTGTAGGATGTGATACACTATAAATATATTTCAAACAAGGAACTTGTGCTACAAGATAATGAATAAAGGTCTAAGGAAATAAAGGTTAGGCTGTTCTTCTTGTTTCTCATTATTTAGAAGAAACTTTGGCGGATGTTGCTTCTCTTGGTCTTGTCCTGTGGCAATCTCATCTTAGCATAGACAGCAGGCCTAAATGAATAACTGTCGGTACAGAGTGGAGATGATTTGTTGTCATAAGCAATCCTTTCATGTAACGTTGAGAGAGCGACAGTCAATAGAGGTTCAAACATGTCTACTCTAATGAAACTTCTATCCCATTACATGTACTTCTCAATTTTTTATACTGAGATGACTTTAGGGTTTTGTTGAGCTCAAGAAAATATATGGCATTTCCACCGATACAGTCTTTTTCACAATAAATTCGTGAGTATCAAAATTTTCTTTTCATCAGCCCTGCTCCATCCTGCACTGTATTCAGAAGCATGCTTTTACACTTCTACTAAAGTGAGTGGGATTCTAAAATATAGGAGAGATCAGGTCAGAGGAATAATTTAAAGACCACTTTTGTACATATAAGATCCATGGCATCAATTAAATGAGGCTAACATCCATGCATCCTTAAATTCAGCAGACTACTGAACATCAAACACCCTAAAATCAACATATCGGTGGTACCATCCTTGCCCTTAAGAAGCTTATGGCTTAGTAAGAGAGAGAGAAGATAACTCTATTCAAGATAGAAATGTTCACAGCCCTTATACATACAACTTAGATCACAGGGGGTTAGATTCAAAAATAAACTTCTTGATGAGGAGGACTATAATATAAACTGTGTGGATTATGAAGGTGATTGCACATTTGTGGCATTTCTAGTAAATCTTTAGTATTGCATATGGACTGAATTATCATCTCAGGTTCTGTCTGAGCATTCCAAGGGAGTCCGTGTCTAGCAAGAGTATGCCAACTAGGTAGCTCTGACCTTTGCTGTGAACTGTCTGGCACAGATGCTGCATTCCCTACAGCACTTCTCAGTCCATCTAGTGTCTGCAAACATCACCATCCTCCTGTCTCTTCCCAGAGGTCCCTCGGTGTTGTAGACCACGTTTATCTTCTCAATTCAGGTTCATCACCAATCAGCTCATTTTTCATGTCTATAAATGATTTGGCGCAGGAATGCTGAGTGGTAAAATAACCAGAAAATAGAACCATTCCTTTTCATCTCCCTCCACTGTCAAAAACTTACATGCAAAATATCTTGAATCCTGTCAGTGGCCAGTCCTGCTGTATGATGTGAGCAGAGGGAAAGAAAAGTACTTATTTTAACTGAACTGTAGTGTCCATTTATGAGTCGTGCCTAGGTATAGAAGGATATTTTAGAAACGAAGGTAATGAACAACAATTCCAGAAGGGTCATCCTTATTGTATATTTGGAGGGATCATTCCAGACAGAAATCTTTATTGTAAGGAGTTTTCAAAGTGAGACCTCGAATATTCAGGACTTGTTATCTCCTTGTGAGCTTACTCCTCTTCCTCTTCTCTCCAACATGGCATCTTATCCCATTTGTCACATAAGATGGAAAATTTAAGTTTTTCTTTGATTCCTTTCTTCATCTATTATGCCAATGTGGTCAATAAAATCCATCAGTTCTCTCCCTTACAGTGCTCCAACAGCCATTCCTCCCACTCTCACCACTCCCAAGTTGTCCTAGTCAGCATTTCTTTTCTTTTCTTTTTGGTACCAGGGATTGAACTCAGAGGTACTCAACCACTGAGCCACATCCCCTGCCCTATTTTGTGTTCTATGTAGAGACAGAGTTTCACTGTGTTGCTTAGCACCTCACCATTGCTGAGGCTGACTTTGAACTCACAATTCTCCTGTCTCAGCCTCCTAAAGTGCTAGGATTACAGGTGTGCACCACTGTGCCCGGTTTAGCATTTCTTTTCTGGACTACTGGCCACGGTCTTCTCAAGGATCTCTTATCCCCATCTTCTCTTATATCATCTTCACCTTCTACACCACCAGTAGAATTTCCTTCCCAAAATACACTATTGCTTATGAACATACGGTCTTAGAAGAGGAACCTTGAAATCTTCAGGGTGGAATTGAAGACTCTTTCTATTTGGAACCAAGAAACCAAGAAATTTTAAGTTCATTTTCTCTTGAGTTCACTATGAGCAGGAGTCTAAGCTCTGGCCCAGGTGGATTGCTCCAATGATATTGAGAATTTTTATAGTTCCTTGTCTTATTTATTTTAGGATGCAACTGCTTTTGTGTCATCCCTCATACCTCCACCTCTCTCAAGGCTCAGATCACATCAAAGTAACTCTTTTTCTTTCCTCTCCTTTCCCTAATCCCTTAGAATAATTACTCATCAAGCAGTCATAAGAATAACTTCAGACCCACAATGTCTACTTGAAAATACTTTATCACTGCTTTCTTTCAAAAACATTTAGAGAAGGCCAATTATGTACCTGGCACTATAGACATTTGCATTTTCAACCTTTACTTCAGAAAATACCTCTACTTCAGAAAATTCTAAGGGCACCTCTAATCTCTCCAGACAGTCACTGTGTTCTGGATGTGAAACCACCACAGATGAGGCTAGTTATCTTCTTGATGGTTCTTCAAGTGGGTGGAGGAAAATTCAGAAGGAATATATTCCAATTTATGCCCAGAAAAGAAAGCAGTGACTCTTTTTTCCTTGCTATAGGCTTTTAGGCATTATGGTCATGAAATACAGCTACAACATTCTTTCAAATCCTTTTAAGGAGCAGTCATCCTCCTCTCCCCCCTCCCCAGTACTATTAAGCCCTTCACAGGTATCAATCGTTGGGAAGTAGGAAGAACTGCACTTTAAAAGGATTTTAAATAATGTCTCCAAGAAATATAGCAGCCAATTGTTCAACGAGGATTACCAGCCAAGAGTGTGCTAGAAGGGCGGGCTCTCTCTTAAAAGGTCTTTAAATAACGTAAGTGTGCTTCTTGGCAACTTACTCAGCGCCATTTAAAGAGCAGATATCTCTTTAAATGATATCTTTTAAGAGATATTCTGCTACACCTATTTACTGGGAATATGTATCCACCAAAGAATTGGAAGGAGACACAAGGCAAATGATATCCCCACATCCTTGACATCACCATGACACAGAGATCCTAAGCTTTATCTAAACCATTGAGTGCACCATACATTTACTTAGCAAAGAGATCCTCCCTCCTTCAAAGGGTCAGGGTCAAAAACCCAGAGAGAATATTTTAATGTTTGGTCAGTGACCTAGGGAGGAGATGCACTCTGTGCTTCCCAAGGCGTTGCAGGAAAGGAGCAGTTGCATTACTTTCTCTCCTTCTCCCCTTCATAAAACCAAACATAAGGTTTAAAACAACCATAATCAAAACAAGCCAATATCTTTTCTTCTTACCACTCCATCTCCAACTCTATCCCAAGTCCAGCTTTGTTCATGTCTACAGGATGGGTGGAGGAGAAAGGGATGTGGCATGTGGTAGAGATTAAGGGATTCAGCTTTGGGGTCAGAAAAATACTGTCTATCACTCCTGGTGATTTTAGGAAAATGTCATACCCCACTGAGCCTTGCTCTTACCTATAAAATAGGGTTTAAAACATGTCCACAACTAGTGTTGTTAATAGGGTAAAATGGAACTGATGTACTTAAAACACTCAGAGCCACGCCTACTTATATTCTATGTGCTCAGTACATAATCCTCACAAAGCAGTAACCATAGTGATTATGATTTTGTGAGTGTGGTTTTAGTTGTTGAGGGTACTTGATGTACCTGTCTTGATTTATCTGATGTGGTAAGCCCAAAAGTTGAATCTGACATAGCTAGTACCCATTTAAAGACAGATGACTGCTGCCAGAAGACTATGGGCCAAAGGGAGCTTCCCTCTTGAATTGGAAGAGTGAACAACCACTTCAAATATTCAGTGTGGACTTAGGGTCCCTTAGGCTATTTTATAGATCTCGCACAAATTACAGTGGAAGAAACTTCAGGGGAACATTGTTTCTTCCCCATCTCTGAGACCGAACATAAAGCAGAACACACAGCTAGGAAAGAAA
The DNA here is from genome assembly GCA_004024805.1 of Geosciurus inauris. Lineage (NCBI taxonomy): Eukaryota > Metazoa > Chordata > Mammalia > Rodentia > Sciuridae > Geosciurus > Geosciurus inauris. The sequence goes on along the minus strand of PVHX01000560.1, from coordinate 11,612 downwards.
AAATGAACTAGCAATGCCAGTTCTGGCTATATAACCAAAGGAACTGAAATCAATATGTTGTAGAGATATCTTCAGTCTCAATTTCATTGCAGCATTATTCACAGTAAGCAAGATATGCAATCAACCTGAGTGTCTACCAATGGATAAATAGATAAAGAAAATGTAGTATATATACATAATGGAATAACATTCAGCCTTTAAAAGGAAAGAAATTCTGTCTGTCACTCATGATAACATGGATGAAACTGGAAGACATTGTATTAAATGAAATAAGCCAGGTACAGAGACAGAGGGATACTGTATGATCTCACTTGCATGTGGATATAAAAAGGTCAATCTTAAGGAAACAGATAATAGATGGTTTTCAGAAGTTGGGAGGGGAAAGAAGGAGGGTTGACAGAAGGGGAGATGTTGTTCAAAGGGTACAAAGTTTCAGTTAAACTGGTAGAATACATTTCAGTGATCTATTGTACTGCATAGAGACAGTTAATAATAATGTGTTGTATATTTTAAATTGCTAAAAGGATAGATTTTTAACATTCTCACCACCAAAATGAAGGTAAGTTGGTGAGATGATAGACATGTTAATTGACTTGATTTAATCTTCTATAAAATATACATGGCTCAAAACACCACATCATACCCTTTAAATATTGACAGTTATTATTTGTCAATTAAATACAAATAAATAAAAATAGGCTCATGGTTTTCCTTTATAGCTTAGAAGAGTTTCAGAAATGAAACATACCTGTACTCACTGGATCTTGCGTACATTACATAATTGAGAAATTGTGAAATGTTAGGTCCAGGATCAAAGAACACCCCCAAAGAAGGACATCAAGCTGACAGGTGAGTGGAAATAATGCAGCTCAAATGATGTGAGGGAAAATGATGTTCCTCTAGCATTCAGGCAGTGGAGCAGGTCTTGTGTCATTGACCACAATGACAGAAAATCAAACTGAACCCCATTAAAGGAAAAAAGCCATCTATTTTCGTTAGCCCAGCAGGCACCTGAAAGCTCCTCTCAGTATGAAAAAATGGAAGGGCACTTGAGAAGATGGAGGTCTCAGTTCTAATGACTATGTTTGCACCTCCTAGAGAGGATGGATCTCTCTTTTAAATATGAGGGATTGATTTTGAAAATAGTCTTCTCTGTTGTGTTAGTTCCTTTCCTGCCTTTCAATGACAAGAAGACATGATTAGGTGAGGACCTTTTCAGTTAACTGAGATGAACCAAAACAAGAGAACCATTTTTTAACAGCAAACAGCTGGCAGAGCCCAATATGTCCTTATACTTTAATTCTATTACATTAAACAATAGTGCTATAATAGAAATTTGAGACAGAGAAAATGAGACAGTAAAGAAATAAAAAAAATCCATTTGAAATTTTCTAATAGCACTTCAAGGAACATTTTAAATCACTCTCACTTAGGAAGGAAAGGTAGAAATTGATCCTTTTGATTCTTTTTCCAGGTGACCCTCTAGGTACCTTGATCTTCCTGACCACCACCTGTTGGTAGAAACACTGATAGGTACTTTGGTCCTTATCAAATAAAGTGAAACCCTGAAGCAGTTACCTGGCTAATTCAAGCCAACCCTCCCCTCCCCACCACAACTTTGGCTTTAACTATGCTATGTGAAGTCCACAGAGAACTTTAAAAAAAAATGTGGACTTTAGTTTTCATGAATAATTTCCACCAGAGCTTCACTATGATAAATTGGGATACTTTAAAACCGTAGGCAGTTTTCATCATCATCATTATCATTACTACAATTCTGCTTTATAAGCTAAAATGGAAAGGCCTGCCCTGACATACCTCACAAGCATAACATGCAATGTGTTATTCCCTAGGCATGTCTTAATTTTATTTCTTAACTCCAAAGTTCTAATAATTCACAGGTCAATTTAAGGCAAATTAGCATCTTATTTGATTTCCCCCATTAAGGCTCTCAGAATTTTTAACCGCTGAGAAAAATGTTGGGCCAACATTTTACCTACCTTATACTTGAATTTGACTTTCTAGCTGAAAATAAATATTTACTGAATCTGTAATAACTGCTGCTATGCACTAAAACAATAATACACATCATTTATCTACTTAAACAAGATAAGGAATCATTACTTTGAACACAAGATGTCAAAACCTGACAATCTGGAATAAAAAGGAAGGCATGACAGGGAAAATTTCTTTTTACTGGGTTTAGAGTACTTAGGTAAAGTGTCCAGAAGGAGGGAGTGAATTATGGATTCCTCCCTTTAGAATGACCTAGAAGGTCCTGGAAGTTTCTACCACAACTCAAGCCAGGCAGGCCCTAACTCCTGGTACACTAGAAAAGAGTAAAATCACACAATGAGATAAGAGAAAGAGAAAAGATGTGCACCCATGTTCAAAGCCAATTGCTCACTGAAATACTAATGCTTTAAACAGAGATAGGAAATTTGAAAGGTAGCATATCTGTCCTCTTCCCCCGCATTGGATAGGCTGTAAAGTTCTCCTTATTTTCTGCCTGGTGGTTGTGTTGATTCCAAATCATGTGAGGTGGGTAGGCCCACAGCTTAAAACATCTCCATGGTGTCTTGATGATTCACTCAGCAGCTTGAGCTATTCCAAATGTTGCTCTCTTGTCGGAGAAAAAGAATAAATACATTGTGTGTGAGTGATGGCCAGCAAGGGAAAGCTGGAATGTTTGCTCAGCCTCAGTTTTCTGTGAGCTGAACAGCTTTCCAAAGCCACTTTTCCCCCCCTCTCCAGATGTTCCTAAGGAAGATGCAAATGAGCATATTTTAATGTGAAAAACTGTCAAATGCTATCCAAGGAAACTCCCAGAATGCTGTCAAGTCCAGCAAGCCTACTTTCTGATGGCGAATGTCTATATTGCCATCAATCATGTAATCAGAGAGTTAAGAACCAAAGATAATATTTTCTTATTTCAGAACAACAGACATTTCTCAAATGTTCTCATGTATAACATCTTAAATTATTTCATTTTCTCATAAATACCATGTTTTAGTCAGCATTTTTGTCACTGTGACAAAAGGACCTGAAAAGAGCAATTCTAGAGGAGGACAAGTTTATTTGGGGCTCACTGTCTCATTCCATACACGGCCAACTCCATTGCTCTGGGTCCAACGTGAGGCAAAATACCATGGCAGGAGGGTGTGATGGAGGAAAGCAGCTCAAGATACAACAATCAGGAAGCAGAGAGAGAGATTAAGCTCTGCTCGACAGGGATACAATATATAACCCAAAGGGATGCCCCCACCACATTTCCTCCAGCCAGATCTGTTTGTTTACAGTCAGTACCCAGTTAATTTCTCTCAGTGAATTAATTTACTAATTAGGTCAAAGCTCTCATACCCAATCACTTTGCCTCTGAAGTTTCTTGCAATGTCTCACATGAGCTTTTGGGGGACACCACATAACTTTAGCTCAGCAGTTTTTCACAGCATTGTGTGGCCACTGAGACTTTGCTTCACAATGTGACCTGTGATATTTATGGGTGGCTCTACTTTATAGAGGAGCAGCCTAGGGCATAAAATCTAAGAGGACTTTGCTCAGTAGCTCCCCTAAGTAGAAGAGCTAATATATTTCTTTTACTTTTTCCTCAAACCACCTTTCATTTTGAGTCTTTGTGTTCTCTCTAGGTCACACTATTTTTGAGGTGTTAAGAGTCTCACAAGTTCTCGTGCTATCTGATCACAGCAGGAAAGAGTTCAAAAAGTCATTGGCAATGAGGTCCTGGCAGAAAGGAAGGGCACTGCAGGACTTTTGCCTGATCCTGACTCATTCTAGCCATGAGAGCATCTATCCTGGTTTGGACCAGCCAGAATTGAACTTTAAGAACATTTGAATGGGAAGATTAAGTACAGGAAAGTCTTAGGATTTTGGCTAATAAAAAATGTCTGTGAACATCAGAGTGGGAAGAGAAGGGAACATTATCTAGAGAAAGGTATAATTAAAAAAGGAAATTTTGTCCAGTACACACAAGCCATATGAACATGTCTACAATGCCAAAAAGCTAACTAAAGTAGAAAAACTCATTCATCTAAATATTTTCAAATATCTTTATTATTATATGATTTAGAAAATCTATGAAATTTCTCTGTTCCAGGTTTCATTCAAGTTTTGGTGTTGATAAAAGCATACTTAGTATTAAGTCTGTGAAGAATGCACAAAATATAAAACATCTATTATCTGCTTTTACTTTTTGATATATTTGGTATAGTCAATAAAGTAATACTGACACATTGTTATTAACAAATATCCATGGTTTATTTAGATTTCTTTAGTTTTTATCCAGTGTCCTTTTTCTGTTCTAGGACACCATGCAGGGGATATTACATTTGGTTTCCATATCCCTAAGGTTCCACTTAGCTGTGGTATTTTCTCAAATTTTCCTTATTTTTGATGAATGACTGACTTGACAATTTTGAGGAATACTCATCAAATACTTGATAGGAGGCATAAGTTTTGGAGTTTCTCCAATGTTTTTCTCTTTGTAAGACTCGAGTTAAAGGTTATTGGGGAAAGACCATAGAGGTATAATGTCACATTATATCAAAGGTGCATGTTACCAACATGGCTTATGATAAAATGTACCCTTGATCACCTGACCAAGGTAGTGGTTGTCAGATTTTTCTACTATAAAGTTACTGTTTTCTCTTTCTCACGCTGTACATTTTGGAAGGAACTACATGCAACTTATACCCAAGGAGTGGGGAGTTTTTCTCTTTCTTGAAGACTGAGTATCCTCATAATTTATTTGGAATTCTTCTGCATGAGAGATTTGTCTCTTCACCATTTATTAGTTTATGTTATAAATAAATCAGTATAAACACATGGATATTTATTTTACACTTTTGATTGTACTTTAATATTACATCAGTTTAATTTTGTGGCCATATTGTTCCAGCACTGGCACTTGGATGCTCATTCAGTTGGCTATTGTGGTCCCTTTGATATATCTCCATCAACGTGTGGAGATCCTTCTCTCTGTCTCGCTCTCTCTCTCATCTCATGACCACTTCCTTACTTTCTAACACTAGAGAATGCCCCAGGCTTATCTGGTATATTTCTTGTCATATTCCTGATTCAGTCATCTTTCCAAGGCCCCTGGAATACTTTATTGAGAATAGTATTAGAAACCAAGGTCTGGGTATTAGGTGTGCTCATTGCTACTGGAATATCATTTCTTCTAGTCTGTCTTATCTGACAATATAAAAAATATGTATATTTATACTAGCCTCTGTTTATACACATATCTTTAAATATTTCTACATATAATTATGTGTGTTAAATATACATACATTTAACCTTAAAAAACTCCATCTACTAAAGGTTAAGGATTTGAACTAAAAGAACTTCCAGGGGCTGTAGTTGTAGCTCAGTGATAGAGCACTTGCCTAGCATGTGTGAAGCACTGGGTTCAATACCCAGCACCGTATATAAATAAATAAAATAAGGTCCATTGACAACTAAAAAAAAATTAAAAAAAAAAGAACTTCCTGATCCTATTTCAGCTCAGGTACTGTATGATATTATGGTTTATTCCTTTATTTTCCTACCAAAGGAGAAAGCAATTCTCTAAGCTTCTGTTGACATAAATGTACTGTCGAATACATATAAACTGTACATTTTCTTCAACCCATCAAAAAATAATTTCCTTTTTTTGTTTTTCTTTCTGATTTAAACTTAGAATTCAAGACAAGACTCATATTTATTAAATTGCTAAATTATAACTGATGCTCAAAAATGCAATTACATGTATGATTAACTTCATGGAAATCCTATATATGCAAATTCACTGTATTACTCCCATTAAAAAATAATTGACTGAAATTTTTAAAAATAAAGCATTCTTTTCATGCATTTTAAATTAGATTAAATTAACAAAAATGTATTTGACATGTTAAGTCTCAGCTAACTCATAACTATATCTATGCTAATGAAATTCATCAACCACCATTCCACTCCTTTCCTCTATGGGTCAACTTTTGTAGATTCTAATATGGGTGAGATCATATGATATTTGTCTTTCTGTGCCTGGCTTATGTCACTTAACATAATTATCTCCATTTTCATTCATGTTGTTGCAAATGATAAGATTTCATTATTTTTTAATGGTAAATAGCATTCTATTGGGTATATGTGCCATTTGTCCATTCATCAGTTGATGGACACATAGCTGATTCTGTGTCTTGGCTATTTCAAATTATGCTACAATAAACGTGTGAGTGCAAATATCTCTTCAGCATTCTGATTTTATTTCCTCTGAATATATAACCACTAGTGGGATCTGTTAGTATAAAAACAAAGATTGTAAATCTGCTTTTACATATCAACTCACTAAGGCTTTAAAAGGAAGAGTGTTCTTCATTAGGAACTAAATGTTCTAGGGTACAAGTGTTCTTTATTAGGAAACAAATCCTCCTACTTGTGCAATAACTCTGTCTCAGTTTATGTGGAAATTTAAAAATATGTATTCTAATTATGACACATTTCCCACCAAAACTAGGCCAATTTGGTGACTGGCTTGTGACCAAAATAATGTAGAAAAAGTCATGTTGTAAAAAACCCAAAGGCCTCATCTGAAAGGACTACATAGTTCCTACCTGATTCTCTTGGGACACTTACTTTGGGGAAAATCAAAAGAGATCTTTTTATTTCCTTGAGATCTTCATGCTGGAGAGACCACCTGTAAGTTATCAGGTCACTATTTCCAGCATAGCTCAGTAATTGAACGTCCCAGCCCAGATTTCAGATGTGTGTGAGAGGAGCTTCCAGATGATTCCAGTCCCAGTTATCTCCCAGCCCTTGAGTATTTCTACTTGTTTTTCCATACATCATGGAATAGAGATACAAACCATCTCTGTTTTACCCCGATTGTATTTTTAGCCAAGGGAAGTAATTCATGACATAAAAGTTCATAACACAACAAAATGCTCATGTTATGCCACTGGATTTCGAGGTGATTTATTTTAATGGCATTAATCACTGCAAAAGTTTGGTTCCCTTAAAAGCAGATCCTAAGATTATAATTTTATTGCAAGTAGATTTTTTGAGAGCTGATCCTAAGAAGCATCTGTTGGAGAGTAGCAGAGTAGGTCAGGGAAAGAAAGAGCATGATTATCAGGTATGTTAATGAGCAAGTTACCATTGTGGCCAAATAGCATCCCTTGCTGGTACTCCTGGAAGACAGTATAGAGAAAAGCCTCCAACTTATCCTACCTGATGGGTAAGGAAACTGGGGTATTCATCCAGATTCAATTTCTGTCCATCATTGTTTGAGAGGTGTTTAGGGTGCTAAGATTCTTGAACATGACTTGTCCAGCACCTGGAGGAGCACCCTCTTGTAGAGAGGAATTTGTAGTAAGAAACCATGGTTTTTGGAATGCTGATTGCATAGGAAATGTAAGGGGACTTTCAAATCCACAGAACAGAGATTAAGTTTCAGTAAACTGAAGTCCACTGAACCATGGTTGGGTTTCAGTGGTCTGCCAATCTCTGGAAACTATATTTGAAATTCTACATATATGATCACACATGTATTTTTGGCATTGGGAGCTCAGGAGTTCATCAGTTTCTTCAAGTGGTCTGTTAGGTTAAAAAAAAAAGATTAAAGGGGCTGGGGTTGTGGCTCAGTGGTAGAGCAGTTTCCTAGCATGTGTGCAGCACTGGGTTCGATTCTCAGCACCACATATAAATACATAAAATAAAGGTTCATCTACAACTAATAAAAATATTTTTTAAAAAAAGATTAAAGATGAGCCAAGATAGTGAAGTTGAGCAATTTAGGTTCTCTTTCTTATACCAGATAATCAAAATCAATAACAATAGTAATAATTGTTAAACAATAAGCAATAAGTCCTATGCAATTATACTAAATTATAACAACCAAATTAATAATTACTGGCAAAAAGAATGATTTTTATTCTATTCCCTTAGAATTAGAATTTTAGCAGGTGAAGAACTTAGGGAATATCCAAGAAAAAGTAGTCACATTTCAACAACTGCCAAGATACATGGTTTTACAAACAAAAGCATCTGGTAGACAGGAATAAATTGTACCTTTATTTATAATCCAAGAGTGACACATCTCTTCTTCAATAATGGTTAACACTTTTTATTAATGTAAGATAATAATACTATAATGATAGTCATAATACAATGGAAATTAATAAAGATGCATGGATACAAAGGAAATCTCAAAAAGCAGGCATTTTTTCAGTATCAAAGTTAAGGAAAGTTTTCTTCTTTTAATATACTCTCTCCATAATCAAAACAATCTGACTAGTCCCAGAGGAAAACCACCTGGATAGAAAGAATATGCTTCTATGATAGAATTAAGTCATTATCTCATCTCTTCAGCCCATTGGTACCAAGACAAGGACTACCAAACAACTTCTCCAAAACCATAGCTTCTCAGTGGTATTATCTGACTAAAATTCTTTTGTTGTCATTGTTGTTAGTTATATTGGCTTTTGGATATTGTTGAAATTTATAAGTGGGAGACTAAATCATACACCTGAACATTTCTCAAAAATTTTGTATGAATTCAAATAAGTACAGTTTACATCTTCCTAAGACAAAAAAAAAAAAAAGTGAATTGATAGTATTTCCAATGATAGTACTGTGAATGATATCACTTGATTGCCTTTGATTAAAGATGGCTGCCACTTATATCCAAACCAGCTATTTACAAAGCTATCTTCATGGTCTTTGGAGTAAAGCGCTTTCCCCTCTCTTCTATACCCTCTGCCCATTCTTTCCCTTTCTAGGTCAAGTCACTCATCCAGATACTGATTTTAATGCTGTTCAATAACAATTTGTTACTAGGAAGCCCATGACTTTTAATAGTAGCATCTATTGTCAGATGATATCATTTAAATCTCAATGTATATCACTGCCTCCTTCTCACTCAGAAAAAGTACAGCATGTTAGGTCTTCAAACATCTGTATTTGTACATAATTTATGTTTTCCTCGAATAAGTTAAGTGAGTTACAAAAAGCTAGCTTCTGTAATTATTATCTGATGTGAGTTATTCTGATTGGAGAAAAAATACTATTCCTATAATCTATAGATAAAAGATGCAATGCTATTTTAAAGATGTGCCATATATACATACATATGTATGTATATATTCTTCACTGAAGAAAGAAATTGAAGAGGACCTCAAAAGATGGAATTAATATCATCAAAATGGCCATGGTATGAAAAAGTAATGTACAATGATTTTTTTGATATTCAATGCGATTTTCATCAAAATATCAATGACATTCTTCACTGAACTAGAAAACATGATCCTTAAATTCATTTGGACAAATGAGAGGCTCAGAATAGCCAAAGCAATTCTAAATAAGTGATGTAGGAGACATCACAATACCGAATCATAAGTTATACTACAGAGCTATAGTAACAAAAACATCGGGTATTGCCATAAAGTAGAGATGGAGGCCAATGGGATAGAATAGAAGACACAGACAAAGCCACATACATACAGTTATCTGATACTTGACAAAGGTGATGTCAGATCATAATATCACAAAGGTCATAAACAATTGACATTATAAAGAAGATCAGTGGAGTAGAAGTAAAAAAAGGAGAGAGAGAGGAAGGAAGGGAAAGAGAAAGAAATATTGAACAAATCTGACAGACTCATGTTATATACATATATAAATGTACTAAAGGGAATATCTTATATATATGTAAAAATACCAATCAAAAATAAAATAAAGGTGTGAAAGGAAAATCAATAGAGTAGTGAAGAGAGAAAAGCAGGGGAGAAGGAGAGAAAGGGGAAAGGGGAATGGAGATTGAAATCAAATTCCTTGTATGTATAATTATGTCAAAAGGAACCCAGATACTATGTACAAATATAATGCTCTAGATTTTTTTTTAAACTGTTCTTATGTTATTAAGAATAAAAATCTTAGGATATATCTTTATAACTCTTCAACTATTTTCATCAATTAAAATAAATATTACTTAAGAAAATGCCACTATTAATCAAAATAAATATTGTTTAAGAAAATACCACTATGAACTATTCATCACTCTGTGGAGTACATAAATTCCATACAAATATTCAGACCTCCTCTATCATAATTTAATACCAATTACAAACATATGAATAATAAACATTTCCAATTTTTAAATCAATTAGCTATTGATAACATAGGCCCCTGAAAGTTGAATTGTTATGAGATCAGTTGCATATGTGTATGACTATCTTACCAAATTTGTAAACTTTAGATACATGTAGTTTAATGCTTTCTTTTTGTCAGTAAAGCAAGAGTTGTTTTATCACTTTAATGTCAAAGAGCCAGTATGATTATCTTTTCCCCAAATTCCTTGATTTTAGTAATTAATTGAAACACCTAAACCATTTGCACACCAAAATATCACACTACTACCCATAAAGATGTACAGTTATGATCTGTCAATACAATTAAGTAAAAAATTAATTTTAAATAAAAAACTACTTGCATATATGAACATAAGTTTTGGCCAATATATAAAAAAAATTAGAAAAGAAAGTAAATTAGGGGATGGGGTTATGGCTCAGTGGTAGTGCTCACCTAGCACACATGAGGCACTGGGTTCGATCCTCAGCACCACATAAAAAATAAATAAAGATATTGTGTCTACCTACAACTAAAATCAAATATTTTTTTTAAAAGAAAGTAAATTATAGTGAAAGATTTCAGCCATCTCAAAGTGTTATGACTGATTAATAAGTGATATTGACCATTCACCTGCATACAAACCCAATAAGGATAGCTAAATTTACCTTCTCTGATGGGTTAGTGCTATGTATTGGATTTGAGGTATTCCCTAAAAGCTCTTGTGTTAATGCAGGCATATTCAGAGGTCAAATGATTAGATTATAAGAGCTTAAACCTAATCAGTCCATCCTAGTTTGAACGGACTGACTAGGTGGTAACTGTAGGCAAGTGGGGCATGGTTAGCAGGGGTGGGTCACTGGGGGCAACCCTGGAAATCTTCATCTTCTTGGCAGTTCCTTACCCCATCTTTCTCTCTGCTTCCTGGCTGCCACAAACAGAGATATGCTCCTCAGTCATGCCTTTCCACCCTGATGTACTGCTTCATCTCAGACCCAGAGCAATGGAATCAGCCCACCACGCACTAAACCTCTAAATCCATGAGCCAAAATAAACTCTTCCTTTTCTAAGTTGTTCTTGTTGGATATTTTAATCACAGCAACAAAAAGCTGACTAACACAGGTAGGAAGAGATAATCAGTGGTTGACTTTGCAGGTAGAGTTGTCTGGGAAGAGCTGGGGGATGGTCTTTCACCTCCAGTTATAGGCAATCCAAAGCCTAGAATTGCACAAGGTCTAGAGCCAAAAGGGAAGACATAGGAAAAACAAATGCAAAGCAGTGAGGTGTGCTTCAATGTTTATAGCAGCACAATTCACAATTGCAAAACTGTGGAAGCAACCCAGATGTCCTTCAATAGATGAATGGATAAAGAAACTGTGGTACATATACACAATGGAATATTATTCAGCAATAAAAGAGAATAAAATTATGGCATTTGCAGGCAAATGGATGGAACTGGAAAGCATTATGCTAAGTGAAGTAAGCCA
>PVHX01000559.1:189576-284766 GCA_004024805.1 Geosciurus inauris | reverse complement strand
TTTTTTGGTACCGGGGATTGAACTCAGGGGCACTCGACCCCTGAGCCACATCCCCAGCCCTATTTTGTGTTTTATGTAGAGACAGGGTCTCACTGAATTGCTTAGTGCCTCGCCATTGCTGAGGCTGGCTTTGAACTCGCGATTCTCCTGTCTCAGCCTCCCTAAGTGCTGGGATTACAAGCGTGAGCCACCGCGCCCGGCTAAAAATGCATTTTTTTTGTTGCATCTTTGGCTCTTAATTTCTGAAGGTTGCCATAAATCTTATATTAAAGGTTTTATGTTTATATTTTCTTAATCTGTTTTAGGTATCTCAGCCATGAAGCTTATAGCCCATGTGGAAATATTTTTTTCTTCCCTATATCATCTTCATTATCTCTGAGAACTGCAGCAACACAATAAACTTAATGATGTCATAATCCTGAGTTTTGCAGTGTATCTGATGGCACCCACTGGGAAATAAAGTGCAAACTCTAAATGGGAAATCGGCTGTGGCCCAACAAACCATTTCCTGTTATGGGTTTTCTTTAATGACACATCAATTTAAATTTTGGTATTTTTTAATTATGAAGATTTGATTGTGAAGGAAAAATCATTTGTTTTCATTAAGGATACATTATTTGGGCTTTTAATAATTCATATTTGCCCTAAGAATCAAACTTGTTAAAAATACCTGAAACATAGCTAGATCCTTTTTCCTCAATATCTCAGTGGAGCAGGGCATCATTATTTTCTCTGAATTCTGAATGTATAATAAGAAAACTCTCCAAATTATTATTATTATTTTTAGTATTGGTGAAGTAGACTGCTAGAGTTTGAATATTTGTTCCCTTTAAACCTCATGTCAAAACTTCATTGCCATTTTACTGGTCATAAGATGTGAGATTCTTCAAAGGGATTGAAGTCATGAAAGCACCCGCTTCACAGTAAGATTACAGCCATCATACAAGGGCAAGTTCAACCCCCTCATGCCTGCCACTTTTTTGCCATGGGATGACACAGCAAGAGGCCCTTGCCAGATACCAACTCCTCAATATTGGATTCCCTGCCTTTCAATGTATGAGTCAACAGATTTGTGTTGATAGATCATGCAGTCTCAGGCATTCTGTCACAGTAACACAAAATGGGCACAGTATAAGCTATCTCAACCATTTGAAATTAAATCGTTAACTCTCAACGCTATACCCGTAAAATGAATTGAACTGCCACTGATACTGAGCACTATACTTGGAAGCCCACCATAAATTGTATTGGCCCTAGTTTTGCTTTAATTAGAGTGATTTGACATAAGCCAACATCTCCTACTAAGAGTTACCATAATAATAATGTCAACATATTTTTCACACAAACATCTCTTTAATCTATAAATTAGCTATTTCTTCTCTTTCCATGTGTACTATAATGCATGGGAGTAAACTTCCACAATTGCAATGTTTGTTAGCATTACTATTATCATAAATAAGATAGTGTTCACAGTTCTCTGTCACTCTCTTTTCCTATTTATCTTCCTTTTGTGTATTGTACTATATGGAATTTAGAACTTTAAAAACCTTATCTTTGTCTAAAAATATTCTCCTAGGCTGTTTAGTTGGTGTTTTGTTTCCTATATTTGAAATTTTTTAAAATATTTACAGATTTGCCTTTGCTTATGAACATAATTATATATAACTACATTTGTTTTTAATGGATGAATAGACATATAAAAAAGCAAAGTTCAAAATATGCCGTGCTTTTCTGCTATTTCAATCAATATCTGTTTAAAAATGTTACTCAATGATTTTTGGCTTGTATTTCCATTTAAATTTGAGTTTCTGAGGTTGAGTTTCTGAGATTGCATGTGAAATTTCAGGAGAAAGATGTGGTTACTGTTGCAACAATTTAAAAATTTAAGAAAACTCATACTCATACTGTAAGGAACGAGGTCTTCAGAACTCATGAGAAAAACCAAATGGCATTAAAAATGTATATAAATTTGTGAGCTGGGTGTGTTGACGCATGCATGTAATCCCAGCAACGATAGTGGCTTAAGCAGAGGATTACAAGTTTGAGACCAGGCTCAGCAATTATCTAGCCCTAAGCAGTTTAGGGAGATGCTTTCTTAAAATTAAAAAAAAAAAAAAAAAGAAGGCAGAGGATATAGCTCAGTGTTAATGAGACCCTGGGTTCAACCCCCAATACAAAACAAAACAAAACAAAACAAAACAAAAAACTACATGAATTCGTGAAATAAAAGTGATCCCAAATGACATTGAATCAGGAAAATTCAAAGGTGTTTTTCATTAAAAAAATTTGGCTCAACTTAATGTGAACTTATATCTGCAAAATTATGAAAATAAATGTGCCACAATATTTCAGAAGTTATATAAAAGTTCATTTGTTTAACTCTAATTAAAAGCAACTTATAACAAGCCACCTATTGTATATTTTCCAACTTAGCTAAAAGAACCATGTCTGGAATTTTAAAATTTGGCTTTCTGTGAAATTCTATATAATTTTAGATTAGAATGCTGCTTTTAGAAACACAAAGTCCTTTCTCAAGGAAATTGAATCTATATCTACTTTAAAAATCACTAGGGAACAATTGTTTTGTTGGGATGACACATCTTAGTTTTGTTTTGTTTCACTGAAGTAGTGGCATGTGTCTCAATGGCCACACTCAGGTTCCCCGCTGCCATTATAAATGAGTCTGAAATAGTTTCCCTGGTGGAAACAGCTCTAGGACTGACATTTCATTATACTATGGGAAGCTGGTGTTTTGCAAACTACAACACAACTAAGTGCTTACCCCCATGTAGAACTTGTGGTACTTCTATTAAGAATCTCAAGATGGATAGAAACCAAAAACAGCATAAGTTAATGTGAGGTTCTTCAATTTATAACTTTTTATTAAGATATATCATATTGGCATATGAGCACCTAATGTTCTTTATATCTAGTGATCATCAATATTGAAATCCAAACTTTTGTTGAATTTTTACTTAAATAAGTGTTATTTAAATCAATATTTGTCCTTATCTATAAATTTAATTGCATTGGATTGATTTTAAATGCTGCACATTTTATGAAAAATGGAATTGATTTTGCAAGAAGTTAAAAAACAAAATATGTCTCTTTAATTAAGATTTAGTTACTGCTAGATATGATGGTGCATACCGGTTATCCCAGCTTCTTGGGGCACTGAGGCAGGAGATTCACAAGTTCAAGGTCTTTCTCACAAATTGAATAAAAGGCTGGGAATGGAGCCCAGCAGAATAGTGCTTACTTAGCATGTGCAAGATGTGCAAGGGAGGACCTGGGTTAAGTCCAGAGAACTTAAAAAAAAAAATAAAAGGAAGAAGAATAAGAAGTTTTAGTGTCTGTGATCATTTAACATTCTAAGGATAAATTTATCTATCTTCTTGTCTTAAAAGTGCAAATGTTGCTTTAGTAAATGTGTCATTTTGCTTATAGTGTACATTGAGAAAGAAGATATTATATTCTTTTTTGGGAAGGGAAGGGAGCGGGGATAGAAATAGGAAAGTCAGTGAAATGAATCTGACATAACTTCCCTATGTTCATATATGAATACACCACAGTGAATGTCAACATCATGTACATCAACAAGACTGGGATCCTAATTAGAATTGAAGGTTTTCAAATACAGAAACAAAAATCATTTTCTTGCTCTTGTTCAGAAACCACATGAGACAGCATACATTTTGCCTTCAACCCTAAACCGTTATTAGATTATTTTCCCCTGTGTTCATCAGTGATTTTAGTGATGTAGTAAAAAAAAATGCTTATTTATTCACTGCTCAATTTACTCAATATTTATTGCATGATTTTATGAGTAGACAGTATATAAAATAAGCCATACAAAAACAGTGAGCTTTAAAAGTTCTATCATTAGTTACACTTATGTTTAGTCTATTCATTTCTAACAAGGAATAATAAGGAACATATTTAAAAATGACAATTGATATATACAAAAATCAAATAAATTAACAAAATGCATTGATGGACTTTCCTGTATAAAAGGAATTTCCCTAGACATGAAAAATGTTATAAAATTTAGAGTTGATAATAAAATATTTTTTGACTATTGCTTGGAGATATCCATAGGATATTAGTATAACCACATTCAGTACTGACATGCCAATATGCTCAACTTGAATTAGTGTCTGATTTTTACTGCTTTTCTTGATACTTAGTTTCTTGCTCTGCTTGTCCATCAAGGAGAGGGCAAACAAAAATCATGTTATAATTGTATTGATGAAAAAGTCCTATTAATCTATTGCCTGAACAATTACAATGACTTTTTTAAAAATCATTTAGGGTTTAAAGCATTTCATTACTGAAGATGTGTGTACACATTTAACAGTTAATTGCATGGCATTCTATTTAACTATTTTTTTCTATTTCAGAGTAGTTGGAACAATCTACCCCTCTTCTTATCATTGTGTAATTTATGAGTAGAATAACTTTTCTATGCCTGGGCCAATTGCTGTATTCCTCCTAGACTTGAATCAATCTCCCAATAGGTTATTTTTAAAGCTTCATTGTCATGAAACATCTTTGAGAGTTCCTTTGATGTGAACCTTTGGCTGAAATCACCTCTTCCATACCATTTCCATACCTTTTTTTTTTTTCTTGTCATAATTACAACCTCATTTTTTTAAACAAATTTTTCTTACCTGAGTCCCTTTTGCTATGCATTTAGAATCTCTGGTCTGAAAGATGGCAATGTCAACACTCCCATGACATTTTATGTAATTCTCTTTCAGTAGGATCAATTTTTATTCCCTTTGTCTTACATTTAACTTCATTGGCCAAATTCATCTTCTAATTATAGATTTTTGTGAAATGTTACTTGAGTTTATCAGTAGGAGACAAGGAGGCAACACAAATATATGCTTCCTGTCTACATGAACAGACAAAAGATGCACAGTGACCATGGCTATTAGACTATGAAGTACATGATTGTCAGTGATCATAATCAATAGGCTACTTTAAGAGTAATTTGTGGGCAAAAGTTTAGTTGTGAAGTTTTAGTTAGTGTGATTAATCGCAGTTAATACATCTTGATAACAGTCTCAACCGTACCTTCAGGAATTGATTTTAAAGCATGGTGCCAAGTAAAATTTGTGAAACTCGACACTGTATAAATTGAATAAAGTTTGTTTATTATTTGTATCTGAAATACAAATAATTTCACAAATCTAAGTAAACATTGTTTTTTGTTAGCTATCTGCAGTGAAAATTACCCACAAATAATAACAGATATTAAGATATTACATTTCCCCATCTAACCAATAATAAGTTGTATAGGCAGTATATATTTTCTTTGGTCTATCATTATGTCCATCCCAAATATATTATTGCATAAATTTCAAATGCTTTGGAGTATAAATAATCTTAACTTTTAAGGAAGATTCATTGTGTAGCATTCTATTTAACTATTTTTAAGAATTTTGAACTTCAGTTTTATTTTTATGAATACACCCAGAACAAATTTTCATCTTTCAGTGCCCCACCAGCCATAAAAAAAAAAAAAAAAATCCAATTTCAGGGCTGAATTCAATGTCCTGATAATCTCCATCTTTCCATTTTATTGATATATGTAGAATTGACCTCTATGACTTAATGTACATCACTGGTATATGTCACAACTCAGAGTCAAAATTGAAATTGAAGGGAAAAAACTATTCTGCCATTCTTGTGCAACTCTATTTTGAACCTAATGACATTACAATCAATTACTGGAAAATGTAGCTGGTGAAGAAAATGTTTCTTCCTACTGAGAAAAAAGAGTTTTCTCTGATGGGCAAAGTGCCTTTGGTCACCACTTAAAAGCACTCCCCTGAGATATGGTATATTCATTTTCCGAGCAGGGTCTACTCACACAAAGTATAGAAATGGCAGGGAGTCATCAAGCTAATGTCTGGTTAGAAAACGTTTGACAGTAAGGGGTGGCATGTGGGTATCAAATAGAGGCCCAAGCAAGGCAGGGGTTAAGGAACATGGCAGGATCAGGACAGCAACTGTTAGCTCTGAAATACAGGCCTGGTGGAGACAAGCAGGTGTGCAGATCCCCACAATTTACTGTGTAACCTCTTGTTTCACTCAAACACTGCTCTTTTTTCTATTTTTTAAATGTTCTATGGATAATGTTGTCACTGTGGCTTTTCAGACCCATAAAATAGAAGTGCTTTGTCTTCTTTCCTGGTTCAGCTCAGAAGATGACTCTAAGAGAGCCCTTCAAAGATAAATATCTTTAAGAAAGTGACGCAAACTCTTGTTCTCTGGTGGAATTTTTTAGTGACCTCCACAGTCTGAGGAACTATAGTTCTTAATAGATATTGATATGGAAACCCTGAATTTAAGGATAGATTTTTAAACAGAAACCAGAGCCTCCTTCCCAGATATAAGGTTGAAAGAAAGAGCCCATGTGTTCCAATTCTGGTTCAAGTTCCAGAACCTCAGTTGTGTCACAGATCCTTACCTCCTGTGCTTGAACTCTCCCTGGCATGGGTACCCTCCTCAGCTCACTAAGGCTCCAACTGCAAAGGTCAGATGCATGTTGTCTTCTCTCAGGACCACTGTCCTCAGACTGCTGGGGCTTCATGGGTCTGCCACAATTCTGTGGAAATATTTATCACTCAGGCTGTTTTGCAACACTCCTCTGACTACCATGACCCCTACAACCAATTTATACTACCTTCAGAGGAATACAGAGTATTTTCTTCTATATAGTTTTGTCTATACTGTGTATTGGTAATATTTTTAAGAATATGTCTGTATGAAAATGAATATTGGAGTCTTTCTGTTGTTCCATTCACATGGCTTAGTTTAGAAATAGCTTTCATATTAGTTGGTGGATTGTATTCCTTTGAGGAAAATATTATGTGCTTGCCTTCCTTTTTGGTAGAAATATTTATCCCTTTTTGTTACGTTGATTTCTAACTACTCTTTATATTTTTTATTTACTTAGCCTTTATCTTTTAGATGTGATACATTTTTAAAGCATGTCATCTAAATATTTTTTTTAACCAGAGACCTATTTATTATGTAGGTACTGATCTTTCCAGCTTTTGTGGCATCCTTAGAAACTCTCAAAATAAATTTATAGTTATCAAATTGGAGTAAAATTTAAGTCAAATATAGCATTATGATAAAAGCAGTGATAAATACTATCATTGTTGTTATTATGTCCACATACCTAATAACATTTTCCAACATCATTTACAGTAACAAATCTTCCAGTGGTATTGATTTTATGTCTCATACTAGTATCACACATTGGTTCTGTTTATTTCAATATTTTAATTGTTTTTATCAATTTATCTTCCTCAGTTAATGGTATAATGTTTTAATTATTATACTCTTCTATCATGCTCTGTTATCAAATAGAAGTGGATCTTATCTATCTCCCTTTTCTTGAACTCCCATGGTTATATGCAATCTCTTTACTCAATTTATCAGACTAACTTGAGAATTATTACAACTGAATCTTCCCCCAAACACATATGTATTTATTTTTGCTGCATTGGATTAAAAATAATTGAAAAGAAATTTATAGTTTTATTAAATTAATTATCATTTTTAAAGACATGTAATGTCAGGTATTTACTCGGATCCCTTATATTTTCATCTGCTACATCAAATTTATATGTGTCCTTTTTGTTTCTGAAGATAATACATAAATATTCACAAACACCACAGAATAAACTTATCTATAGACAGCCCTATACACAGTCAATATTTCTAAGCAAGCGTACTTAGATGTGTATCTGGGAGGGAAGCAATGGCCATGGAGTCTGTGTTCATGTCCTTTGGGAAGTGAAGGGGAACTCAGAAGTACAAGAAAGAAAAGGCCAAAGCTACCAAGAGAACTCAGAAAACTCACAGAACACATTCACAAAACAATTGTATTTACCAAATGAATTGCAAAAAATCTACCAATATAGAATTCAAGGAATGCAAATTAAGTTAAAATTTGAAATGTTGTATGTAATTTTATAGAATATGATGAACTTGAATAAAATATCTATACTGTCTGTACAAATGTTCAAAGTTGCCTACAATAGCAATTTTATTTTAAAATAAAAGATATTCTACAACTATATGTGTTTGGTTAAATAAATTATAGAATAGGTCTATAATTAAACATTGAGTGATTTATAATAATTATGGCTTTAATTGAACAGACTCAGGATTTAAACTGCCCAACTTCAAATTCTCATTTCAGATTTACTGTGAGTACTCCATGAGTTCTTCTGTGACTCAGCATGTTCGTTAACAAAAGGGAAAATGAAAGACAAACAATTTGAGTACGAGAACAAAATTTATTTATTTAGCATTAAAGCCTGGGCCTGGATTCCCAAGTGTTACAGAAAACGCATTTTTTTGCATGCTTCACATGCCCATATCTTAATGTCTAATTTTTTTCAATGCATAATGACCAGAGTTATTCACATCATAATAGAAACAAAATGCAAATCACTACTGTGCTTGACAATTCTTGGGACCACAGAATGAGATGGAAATTGCGTTATCTTATATTCACACTATTCTCTATAGAATAACTCAAGTTAACTTGCAAATGAAAGAAAGGAGGAAAAATAACACAATGGGCAATGGATTTTGAAGAGGTGATAATCAGAACTCAGCTAAATATAGTGGAGCTCAGGCAGGAGAAGAAAAGGAAAAACTATTCAAAACACTTCTGCCCACATGAATGGTCAGCATAAAGAAAATATTAATAGCCTGCATGTGATGTACTATAATTGCTTTTCTAAAATTTGTTATGGCATTAAATATGATTTTGAATTATTTCTCAAGATGGCATTGAAGTATGTTCTCTATTTAAAAATGCACATCTTTATAATAATTCTTTTATTTGCTTCTCAGTGGTTCTTTTCCATGTAAATTGCTGGCTGCCTATTATTCTTTGTTGTAGTTATTTCCCTTCTTCCTTGCTTCTGTGTACTCTTTTGTTGCACATTTCTACAAAAAAATGAATTTTAATATATTTTATTTTAGCCATGTTCTTCATTTTCATTTTTATATTAGGTACTTGCATGCTTTTTTATACTATCAGCTTAAACAGACCAATTTTAAATTTAAAAAAAAATTATAATAAATAAGTTCATTTTTTTTACATTTTAAAGAAAACTCTGTGTTTGGGAATAGGATATTTTTCTCTGATGTTATCATTTGTTTTAAAGATTAATTGAATTGTTTAGTCTTGCCATTTTTCCCAAAATATCCTAAAAATTAAATTTTGGAATTTATTTTTCTTCTTATTGAAAAAATACAGTACTGTTTTCTCAAGGGAAAAATTCATTTTTTAAATTCATGTGCTAGTAAAGTATATACATAGTACAGTCTGATAAGTTTACAATAAGAACAAATTCATTTTCACTTAATAATATGGGATCACCATGATGCAACATATACTCTAAACTGCTTTAAATATTCTTTCTTATATATCATACAATTCTCAGAGTTAAACAATCACCATTTACTTCATTTTATATAAAAGCAAACTTAAACTTAAGGAGCCTGAGTAGTTAATCAAAGTCACACACTTGGTACATGGAAAATCCCAGGTAGTCTTGCTCCAGAGAAAGTAACTTCTTATTATAATTTATTATTTTCATTAGCTCTTTTATATTCCTTAATATCTACAAAGATAAAGTGTTTAAAATTGGGCAAATTTAGAATGAGTCCCTAAGAAATAATATTATTTATTGAGAATTTTCAGTACTAGAATTATTTTTGTTATATTACATTTAATTGCATTTCATGAATTTAATAAATCAATCTTCATAATAATAACATAGATGTTATTTCTATCCAAATTTAGATAAAACACTGGTGGCTCAGCCAGATTCAATAATCTACCTACAGTCACACAATTTGCAAACAGCAATGACAGGGAGGATTCTAATGTAGGAAACCTGAGTATACACATGAGAGTTTTTAAATACAGATGTCAATTTGCTTTTCTCAGTTATATTGTCTTGTTATTTACTGGTCCAGATGTGAATGTACAAGAAAAGTGGTTGAACCTAGAAATATTTTTTAAAAATTTTTTAACACCTTTATTAAGATATAGTTGATACAAAAACACCACACATCATAATGTACACATTTCTATTTAAACTGTAAGTTTACACATGTGCAAACACTTATGATACTAATCAAAGTAACAGACATATCCAAAACTTCCCAGTTTTTTTTATGTCCCTTTTCTGTTCATGTATATATTGTGTGTAAAGGATAATTAATATGAGAGTAACCTGAGCAAATTTTAAAGTGTAACAGGCCATATGTTGTATAGTACATGACTGTATTATTCATCTAGCAAAATATAAATTCTATGAACATTGAACAAAACCTATGGGTATGTTTTTCTACGTTTTTCTGAATTAAGCGTTTTCTACTAGTTGATACATCATTTACTACTTAAAATCCTTGAAGATGTGGCAACAGAGCGGACGTCATGCATTATTTTGATAGAAGCAAAAATTAACAAATATAAAGTCATGAAATATGTTGCATGGATCCTTGAGACAAAATTTCATAGTGAGACATTATAAAGAAGAAACAATTCCCAAATGCAAATATAAGTTTTATAATCAAATGGAAGTGCACACATTGGTAATGTATAATTAATGGCACCTCAACATATCTGTAAAGTATATGAAGACATGGAAATGTTATTTCATATCTGGAAGTCCAAAGAATATAATGATTTAATCTTTGATGGAGATGTATATTCATCTGCATAGTTTTTTAATTTTGATTTTCCTCCATTTTTTGTTCCAGCAAAATTTAGATTCTTATTCTTCATATTTGAAGTCTGTGATTTATAATGTCATAAAATTATTGCTGGCCATCAATAAAAATTTTGAATATAAACAACATTGTATTTGAGTAATATGTCACATTCTTCCTAAGTAAATGCTATTAAAATTTATAATTTGACTATATTTTTGGCTTTATTAATTCATTTTGTTACCAACATTTAAAAATATTCTTAACCTTGTAAAGGTGCTAAAAAATGCTTCAAATGGTATGATTGCTTAAATATGAATACTATAACTAAAATTAAAAATTTGGTTCTTCATTGGTCTTACATGACTGAAGATGTCTAGTTTATACTTATCTGTTTTAATAATTATATTATATTGTGATTTTTTTGTTAAGTTCAAAAAAGCTAATATGTTTAAATGTAGGTATATTTCAATAATGTAGGAAATATTTAAAAGATTGAAATAAATATAAATATGATTCTCAATGCTAAAATATTAATCTGTTTACTTTTAAATATATAATTTTTAAGCATATTATATTTATATAATATATAAAAACATAATAATATTATACAAATCCACTTCACAAGGCAAACTCATAAATGTTACAAAACGTGTTATTATAATCTTTCTTACTTTTATTTCTTCTAGAAGAATCTATCATTATGTGATGGTTTTTGTGTATGGGAAAACAGTAAAAACACTAGAGATAAAATATATTTTTTAAAAAGGCAGTCTAAATATATTTGTATTTATATGTTAGGTTTACATCTGTATCATTAGATTTCTTTCAGTGATCAAATGTGTATGATAGACATATTTGTATTAGCATATGTTTCTTAAATAAAATTATTTGAAAAATATAAAACAAGTTTCAAATTTTTAACACAATTAAATATATTTTGCTATATCCTTTATTAAAAGATGTTTTAAAAATTCCTTTATATTTCCTGAAGGAAAAATATTACAGATCTCTTTCTGATTTAACTTGTGTTTGTCCAGTTAGTTTTAAAGTTGTTAAAGGGAAGTATAAATTCTTGCTATAAAATATATATAATATTTACACAGTTAATTATATTTTTGTAAAATAGATACTCTTATAGTAATAATATTTCCCAAATCACTTTATTCATGTTTGTAGGTTACATGTTTAAAATTGTAATAAATCTTTTACAGAAAGCTTATGGAATTAAGGAAACGCAAAGCATTCCCCCGCCATAGATTTGTAACATGGGAAAATGTTTCAAAAAACTTCATCAGTAATTTCTACTGTGAAAAGGGCAAAAATTATGCATTTACATAATTTTCTACATTGGTGCCCAAAGCAAATCTATATTACAGTGTTTCACATCTGTGAATTTTGCTGAAAGCATTTTGAAATTCCATTTCAACACTGTAAATCTGTTGACCTTGAAAATGTAACAGAAAAATTCTATCTTATAAGAATGAGAATTCAAAGGTTCTTCTATTCTATTGAGTCTAAAACCCAAAAATCTCTAATTTTACTTTATTCTGTTATTTGTCTGTCTATAAGAACCAGTTAAATTTGAATATGAGGACCATTTTCTTCACACTCTTCAAATACTTCTGAAGTGAATGTTTTTCATAAATTTCCTACTCTGTTTATTAACCTTAAATTACCTGTGATCTTTCAAGGATGTGTGTTCATATTTGTTTTCAAAATGGAAAATAACTTCAAAGAATGTAAAAGTCCATTATTGTATCTATGTTAAAAAATCCTTAAACTAATTCAGAACCATATTCTCCCAGAATATTTTTTCCTATGTTGATAAATGAATACACCATCAGTGAAACCCCACATCATATACAACCACAAGAATGGGGTACTGATTAAAACAATTATACTCCATGTATGTATATTATGTCAAAAGACAGTACTGTCACATGTATCTAAAAAGAACAAATAAAAAATAGAATGTTTTTTAAAAAAATTTTTGGTTGTAGATGGACACAATATCATTATTTTATTTATTTATTTTTATATGGTGCTGAGGACCAAACCCAGTGCCTTACGTATGTGAGACAAGCACTCTACCACTGAGCTACAATCCCAGCCCAAAAATAGAATGTTAAATTGAAGTAGGAATAAAACTTGATTTGCTTGTGTATCTTTATATTTAAAAAATAAGGTTATGTATGCTTATACTAAACACTAAATCAATAAATCTATCAATGCTATGACACAGACAGGAGAAAATTGGAAGAAGGGTGACTATAAGTCAAAAAAGAGATCAAGAAAGAAAAGAACATATAGAGCTATGGCAGACACCTGTAATGCCAGCTAAGTGGAAGGCTGAGGAAGGAGGATTACAAGTTTGAAATTAGCCTGGGCAACTTAAAAAGACCCTATCTCAAAGCCAAAGATTCTGGGATATAATTCAGTGGAAGCCACATACATCTTGGAACACAAATGACCTTCTAGTATTGTGAATGGAAATACTATTTATGCTAAAATAATAATGCAAAATATTGCTCTAATATTTATCAGTTTCTCTTAGAAATGTTTTTTATTCTTTGAAAATTTTGATTTTCCAAATAGCAATATTTACAGCATAAAAAAATTATTGAGATTGTTGAGTGGAAAAAGGCATCAATTTAACATTTTAAGGAAATAAATTGTAAAAGAGAATTGAGTGTTTTCAAAGAGAAAACAAGGTTCAAGTCACAAGGTAGTGTCAGACATTTCTAAACATATCCGAGGAATGTGTGTGCTAGAGTGCCTTCTTTCCCTATCATGCTAACAGTATTGTTATGGAAGAGCACACAAAATGATACAGATGGAAACAACAAAAATGCTTGAAATGAAAGCCATTTCTCCCCCTGGTACTAAACAGAGATCCAACAGCTTGCCATCTGATATACTGGCTAAAGCCAAAGGGACATGCAGAGGATTATGAGAGGGAAGTTTTCACATCCAGTCTCAGAGATTAATTAGTGGCATAAATGCATGAAGATCACAGACTGTGCTTATATTTCTTTCTTTATACTGGATGCATGTGTTGTAGGCATGTGCTTATATTTTCCATTTTTAATTTTCAACCCTCATCCATCCCACCTTTTTATGTCCAAGTCCCCATGAGCATGTTTTTCTTTCACTTTATCTTAATAGCATTATATGATATGGAAAAAGCATTATCCATATGACCTAGAATGCATAAATTAGAAGATAGCACATTATTCCTTTAAAATAAAAGATGAGTGTGAATTCTGTCAAGCAAATGTTATTTGGCAGGTGTGAATTTAAAATAAGTGAATGTTAACAATAGTGAGTTGATGTTGAACCATTGAAAAATAAAATATAGGACATTTATTTTGACTTATTTTTTGTACTAAAATAAGCCTAATTTACCTATTAGGGCAATCATATACACATACATAGTATTGGTGGCAATGTTATTCAAGATTTTTTTTCTCTTGCTGGCATATTATCCACTTTAGGTTTTCTTGCTGCTGTTCAGAAACAGCGACAAGTGTTAGATTTGTCACTCTAAGCCAGTATATCCTTTAGAGAATGTCTATTTGCTTTTGTCAGCCAGATCCCATGACTTCTCCTTCATCCTGCTGTGCTACAGTCCTTAAGGTTCAGATGATTTATTTTCTGTTCTTTAATTATTTTGAGAAAATTTCTTATTGAAACAACAATACAAAATAAGGACATATTTAAGTTATACTTTCCATTAGTAGTCATTAAGTTCATATTTATTTCTTCAAACAACATATTTATAAAAACAACTTTCTAGGGAATAAAATATTCTGTTCTTGTTAACATAAGCAAAAGATAGTACTTTTAATTTTTCTTTCATAGTTGTGCACCTTTTTACTTTCAGTTTTTCCAATTAAAAATTGATTTGCATATAAGTAGACACATTTACTTTTTTTCTAAAATTTAATCAATCGATGCTTAAAATCAGCTTTTATAAATTTGAAGATAGTTTTAAGATGTTTCTTACAAAGAAGCCCAACATCTTACAACAGTTTTACACTAAATCACTACAGTATTTCAGATGGCATCATTTGATCATAAATGAAGAAGTATGTGGCAGATCAAATAATCATCCTTCCTTCGTCCTTTAGGTTTTCAAACACTAATCTTGTTTTAGCAGTAAAGTGCATTCTCTAGGCATGTCATTATTGATATAGTTTGGATCTGGAATATTCTACATGTTCATGTGTAGAAGTTTGGTACCCAGCTGGTGGCACTACTAGGAAGTGATGGACACTTTAGGAGATGGGTCTTAGTTGGAGAAAGTAGGTCACTGAGGAGTGTCTTTGAAGATTATGTCTTATCCGTGATCCCTTGATATGTCCCATTTGCTCTCTCTCTCTCTCTCTCTCTCTCTTATTCTTAACTGCAAGGAGGTGAGTAGCTTTTCTCTTCCATGTCTTTCTCCACAGGCCCAAAAACAATGGAGCCAGTTGGCAATGGACTGAAACATTGAAATTATGAACCAAAATAAATCTCTTCTACTTTAAATTGTTTTTCTCAGGTATTTTGTCACAGTAGTAGAAAGCTGACTAACACAATCATAATTGAATTTTTTGTCAATCATTGATTTAAAGAAAGTATATAAATAGTTCTGGCCAATAAAATGTATGCTGAACCAAGTAATTGAACTTCATAAGACAATTTTATTCTGTGATTCAAAAAGTGAAACGGCTGGAAAAGTAACTTGCATCATTCTATTATTGTTCTCCTTTTGACAAATTTGGAATGGACAGTGACATACTTAAATCTTCTTTGGCTATATAGAAAAGATGTAACCTGAGGACAATAAAAGGCTAGGAAAATAATAAATGTAGTTGGGTCTCCCACTGATATTATGAAGCGATTGAAACAAATGTATGTTTTCAGTTACAAATTACTAAACAACCTTTCTATGTTTGGATGTTCAGCTTATTAAAGGATTATTAAAGAGGAAATATGAAGATCAAAATTAGTTAAAAATAATGAGAGATTACTGCATACCGTTTTGAACAGGCAGAATATAGAGAATGCTTAAGGTATGACACTATGATGGTAGATACATGTCACTATAAATTTGTCTAAATTCATAGAATATACAACACCAAAAGTAGACACAAACGTAAAGTATGGACTATGAGTGATATTGATAAATCAAAAAGGGTTTATAAATTGTAAATAAATATCTGAAAATGGGAGGTGATATTGATAAAGGAAAAAGCTATGCACTTGTGGGGGAAGAGAATCTATGAGGCATCTGTATCATCTAATCAATTTTGCTTTAAATCTAAAATTGGTCTAAAAATAAAATTTATTTTCAAAAGTAAACTAATGTAAGATTTGGCTACAATATTACAAATATGTCCACTTGTTTAGTCTTTTGATAATATTTGAGTTTAGAACGAGTTTGGTAAAATTTTATTGTTTTAAATAGGTATTATTTGATTAATATCATTCTATATCTTAGAGTGGAAATAAATGACTATGGTATGGTTGATTCACAATAATGTAACAGTATTTGTAAAAAATCTATTTTAGTTATAATATTTTTTAAGTTTTTTTTAGTTGTATATGGACACAATATCTTTATTTTATATTTTTTATGTGCTGCTGAGGATCGAACCCAATGCCCCACGCATGCGAGGCAAACGCTCTACCACTGAGCCACAATCCCAGCCCTTTATTTACAACCTTTATAGAAAGAATATGAATCTTTAAACAAAGGAATAAAGGCAAACAAAATAAAATTTGAACATACACAAATTTAAATCACTACATAAATGTAATAAAAATATGATGAAAGTTTCACTTACTTGTTTAATTAAAATCATATTCATTAGGAAAAAATCTTTCACTGTGTTCTAAATTGTATACCAGCATCTTCCTTAATATAGTTCTATAAAGAAACCTCTGGTTTACTTTTGAAAGAAGTTTCCTGACAGTTGGTGACATGCATGACTTTTCTTTCAGCACCAAAGGAATGCTTTGCTAGAGTACTTTAAGAACCCCAAAGCACATTGGTATTAATTATACCAGCTTGCGTTTAAAATAATATGGAGCATAGAAGTTAAAAATAAATGCATGCTGTTAAGAAGAATGTGCTTCTGCCTAGTCTGCCTTAATTAAATACACACAAGTTTTCAAGGCTTAATAATCAATGGTACAATATGTTTAAAATATTTAAGGACCTGGATTATTGTTTTACTTTAGTGCTACTTTTCACTACCTAGAGAAATTAAATACTGACATGATGGCCTTCATCAGGACATTTTCTACTTCTTTCAAAATATTTCATTCCCCCTAATTCTGTTATAAATACAGTGAATGCAAGGGTAATTAATTCATTGTGCAATGAAAGAGCAATATAATATGCTCAGTTTGACTCACTTTGTTATGAATTGCTTTATAATCAAAGCTTTTGGAAGCCATAATTAGTTACATACATTAATCTCACAGAATGCGTGACTATATACTGAGTTTTTGTATGCCTAGTAAATGTCTATATTAAAATATGAACAACAGATAGAAGAGATATAGCTAATGCAATTTTGTTATATGTATATTTATTCTGGCTACATTTGAATTATGCTTCATGATTTTGTCACTATGCTCACAGGTATTATCTCAGAGTACAATTGATCATATGAAGTCTATTTGAGATGGCATTAAGATGATTAATTTATAAAATAGTTTTTCAATATGACTTCATAGCATAAAAGTAATCAGTACTAACAAATACAAGCAGGTGTTATATGTATTATGATATTTACATATTAGAATATTTCACTCATATGGAATGTCATCTTGCTAACATTAAATTTTGCTAAACTTCTGCAAATGATGCAAAGAAATGTTACCACTTTCAATTCTTTCATAGACCTGAAAAATCTCACCACAGTACCCATATAGCTCTAGTGGCCTTTTCTGTGATAGGCTAAAAGTATTTTTTTCTTCTTTCAGTAAGTTGTTGTCAAAAGATTATTTTCATGACATTTTGACTATTGCTTTTGCAGTTTGAGAA
This sequence comes from Geosciurus inauris, assembly GCA_004024805.1. Lineage (NCBI taxonomy): Eukaryota > Metazoa > Chordata > Mammalia > Rodentia > Sciuridae > Geosciurus > Geosciurus inauris. Next base: position 266,966 of record PVHX01000559.1, on the reverse strand, counting down.
AATGTGATTGTGGTCTAAATAAAACTAATTCCAGTAAACATTGCACCAGAAACGGTGCTCTGAGAGACTGAGGGATGTAGAGAGAGATTTTTTTTTATGTTTCTATTTTATGTTTCTATTTCTGAAATCATAGAAAAAAAAAGAAATATGGCAGAGTTGGCTAAAATGCACATCTATACATTTATTTTTTATTTTATTATGGGAAGACCCTATGAACCTAAGTGTTTATAATTATTTTGTTTCCTACTATTTTATCACTAACTTCTAAATAATAGAGCACTGCAGAGAGAAATGAATGCATGTGAGATATTGAGAAGCTATTGAAATATTCTGAGTCCAAGATAAATGAGGCTGAAACATTTTGAAAATAATGGGTGTGGGTGGTAGTGATGGAGTTGTTGATAAATTTGAAAGGTAAACATATGAGATTTGCTGGAGGACCTAACTTTTGAGTGTTAGGAAAAGAAGGGTGCTCAAGGATTTGAGGTTTAAAAAAATAAAAAAAATTGAACTATTGGTTATGTAGATAGAGCTAATATGGAAGAAGAGTTTCTGGGAACAAATATGGAATTCATTTAGTGTCTTTTTAATTCTCAAAGACCTAAAAAACATCCATTTGTCAGATATGTTGAATGACATATATTTGATAGAACGTTGTTTGGAGTTTGGCAAAAATCTAGGATTGACATACAAATTTAAGGGTTTTATGACTACATTATATTAAAAATTATGAGATTGAATGAAATTATAAGAAAGTGAGAGTATATGGAAAGAGAAGAATTTCAATGGATGAGAAAGAGCCCACAGCAAAACTTAGATGTCTGGGACATGAGTGAGAATCAGAGAGACTATGGATAACTGTTAATCTAAGCACTACTGATATTTGATGTTAGGCAAGTTTTTGCTGTGAAGGGCCATCATATATATTGTAAGATGTGTAACAGCATCATTAGCCTTTAGCTCCTAGACACCAGTAGCAAATCCTATCCTTAGGACAATTATCCAGATATTATCAAATGTCATTGTCTGTGATGAAGAGGAGATAGGGCCACAAAATAAACCCAACCTGAGAACAACTGGGCTGGACTCCTAGGGAGGAAACCGGGTAAATACCGTGACCTGAGTGGATAAGCAGGAAAAAAAAGAAATCAGAACAAGTGAAGAGTGAGCAATAAATTGTGTCATAAAAGTGAAAATGAGGACTCAAATTGAATTAGCATGTAATGTCATCCTGCCTCTTTCCTGGACTGGCTCAGTAGCTTCTTAGTTAGCCGTCTACTTCCACTTTTGTTCTCCCACAGTCTATTTTCAACACAGAGGCCAGAGTTATACTGTGATTCTTAAAATCCCATCATATTGAAACCCTTAATTGATTTCTGTCCTACTCAATGCTAGTGAAAAGTCTTTGCAACTGACAAGCACCTGTGCTGTCTGCAGCTGTACCTATCTCTGGCCACTACTTCCTTGTTTATTCCTCTGAAGCTCTTGCCTTAACATATAGTGATATTTCACCTTAGGCATCTGGCACTTTCCCCTATGTTTTATCTGGAATTCTCTTTTTCCATGATGATCATATAGCTCAACCTTTGCTCAGTTCCAGTCTTGGGTCAAATGACAGTTTCTAAGAAAGTGTTCTCTTTATGATCTTATTTAAAATCGCAAATAATCATCCATCTAGCTAGTAGATGCATCTGGCCAGTTTTATTTTTTTTTTCTCACAATAATACAGGACACACTCAAAGGTATCACATCTCTTTAAAATATGTGTTCATTTTCAGTAAAAATTAGTATGATATCAGCAATTTCTTCTGTTTGTTTCACTGCTATATTCTCTGAAGTAAAACTTGTTCAACAAATATCAGGACCTAATGCATATAAGTTGAAGAAAAATTAGTGGACTAAAAAGTAATATTTTCCCTTCACAGTAATTGTGAATAATCAACTTCTAGGAAGTATAATTATGAAGAAAAACAAGAGTAGAGCAATTGTCTTGAAAATAAGATAAACTTTAATTTCAATTAATGGTGTCATGTTTACTTAATTGAATTGGAAGTTTTGGAATAACACTTATCTACATGAAAGCGTTTAGGAGTTTTATGCTGAATTCTTAAGTAATATGCTTAATTTATGTAAAAGGTGATTAATTTTATGTGTCAACTTGAATAGTCCTGGAATGTCCAGATTAATACTGATTTGTTTGTATTTGTTAGAATGTGAGCAGATTAGATTAACTCTTGAATCTATGACACATTAGATTGTTCTCCCCAAAGTAGATGGGTGTCATCAAGTCTGATGAGGGCCTAAAAGGAAAAAAAAAAAGAGGGAGTAGAAAGGAGAAATTCACTACTTTTGTTTTCCTGATTTAATGGTTGACCTAGAACATTTCCTCTCATTTCCTCCAGGCATTGCACTGAATTGATATCACAGCTCTCCTGACTCTCAGGATTTTAAACTTGGTCTTAATTACGCAATGAGATTTCCTGGGTCTCCCTCCAGCTTAGAGAAAATATATTTTAGACTTCTCTGACTCCAGGTATGTGAGCCAATTTTTCATCATAAACCAATCTCTGCCTCTGACTGTGTTTCTGTCTTGGTCTCTCTCTCTCTCTCTCTCTCTCTCTCTCTCTCTCTATATATATATATATATATATATATATATATATATAAATAAAATATGTATATATATATACACTCACACAGACACATACACAGGCCTATTACACTACCTATAAATTATACAAATATATATTTATATACAAATATATATGCAGTCCCAATTGCTTAATTAATGGAATATATGCTGAGAAATGCATTTTAGGCATTGTTATAATTTAGTCTAGAATGTCCTTCAAAGGTTTATGTGTTGAAGGCTTGGTTCTCAACTGATGGAACTCTTACGAGATGGTAGAAATGTTAGGAGGTGGGACATAGTTGGAGAAAGCTGGTCTCTAGAGTGACCTTGAAGGGTAAATTGAGATTCCAGTCTCTTTCTCCCCCTTACACCTCTCTTTACTTCCTGGTCACCTTGAGGTAAGCAGCTTTGCACAACATTGTGCTCCCCTCCATGATTTTCTGCTTTAATCAAAGGTCTAAAAGCAATGGAGTCAGCTGATTATGAACTGAAGCAATAGAAATAGCATGAAACAAAATAAAATTTTTCTCCGTTAATTTTCTTCTCTTGAATATTTTGTCATAGGAGCAAACAACTAACTAATACTGGTGACTTTGTTGTTGTACAAACATCACAGACTATATGCACACAAACTAAGATAACTATAATGTTACAGTTATAGGAAATATAATCTTATGGAACAAAATCATACACATAATTACATAATGCATGATTCTGTGTGTCTATAATTATGTATACATATAGAGAGAGATTTGAAATATTTATTTTATCTGTGTATGTTTGTGTATATATATGTGCATATATGTATATTTCAACTGCTTCTCTGCAGAACCATAATGCAATACCTTTCTTCAGAAAAATGTCACATATAGAAAATAAAATGTACATGAATTAAAAAATGTGTTTTACATCCCATTTATTGGAAATTTTATTTTAATTTTTATTTGATTTTTTAAACTTTGAAACTAATATGTATGGTCTTAGTCACTTTTGTGCATTTACCACAAAGTACCTGGGACTAGGTAATTTATGAGGAACAAAAATTTATTTCTCATAGTTCTGGAGGCCGAGATGTTTAAAACCAAGACACTAGTCTCTGGTGAGGTCCTTCTTGCTACATCCTCACTTGGCTTCATGTAGAAGGGTAAAACTGGATGAAACTCTGCCCTTACAAAGCAGAAGAGAAAGTGAGCCCTATCCTTCAATCTTGTTTTGTATTTTTTTTTTCTTTTTTTGGTACCATGGATTGAACCTAGGGCGCTTAATAACTGAGCCACATCCCAGCCTTTTTTTTTATATTTTATTTAGAGACAAGGTATTGGTAAATTTCTTTCTTATTTGTTTATTTATATTTTTGTCCCCAGGGATTGAACTCAGGGGCACTCGACCACTGAGCCATATCCCCAGCCCAATTTTGTGTTTTTGTTTTGTTTTGTTTTGTTTTTATGTAGAGACAGGGTCTCACTGAGTTGCTTAGTGCCTCGCCCTTGCTGAGGCTGGCTTTGAACTTGCGATTCTCCTGTCTCAGCCTCCCAAAGTTCTGGCATTACAGGCGTGTGCCACTGCACCCGGCTCTCACTAAATATCTTAAGCTGGCTTTGAATTTGCAATCCTCCTGCCTCAGACTCCCAAAGTACTGAGATTACAGGTGTGCACCACTATAAGCCCTTTTAAAGTTTTTTATAATATTCTCACTTAGCTTCAGCTGCCCGTATTGTTGCTGTAGAGATTGTTTCTAAAACATGAATATTGGGGACTTGCATGTATTCACAGAAGTTTTTGAATATTTCACACCATTAAAAATTTTAATTCCAGGATTTATTAAACCATACATTATGTATCTGATAAGGTGGTACATATATCTATGTATTACTATATTTTAATCTTTCCAATAACCTTATGAGATGAGTGTTTTTCTCAAGTTCACCTAGCTATTAAGGGCCATTAACAGATTCACACTTATCACTACCTACAATTTACACACTATAATCTATTTCTCCTTCCAGAGTTTGTTGAAAGAACTTATGTTGTTGATTTATTAGTAGTACAGTTTATAATACTTAATGTCATCAATTTTAAAGCACATTTTTATATATTTCAAAACTGCTGAAAATAGAGAAGCACTTTATAATCAGTGCTTAGAATTGCAGTCAGCCAGGTAACAATCATAATTAAATAATGTCAAATCTTTCCCTTAAAATATTTGGATAAGGACAAATCCATTAGCATTTGAATCTTACAGGAGATTAGATAGAAGTGTTCCCATTATAACAATATTGTTATCATTCTTTTACTGTGTGTTTGTTCTCTCTGCCTAACTTTAATCCATTTTCACACTTTGTTACTTTTAACAATTCAAAAGATGAGAATTTCGATCTGTATTTTGCAAATATATGTCATTTATATACAGTTTTCACTGCTTTTCAGTGACAGAGTCCACATTGGAACATAGGATTTCTGAGATTTCAGAGCTAATGGGTAAAAGAGCTGAAATTTTAACCAATATGTTTTTCCAACATGTCATGATATTTGGTCGTTAATCTGAGCTTACTGTTGCATTGTTTGTTTTGTTTTCAAGCAGAGTACATGTACATAGTAGGTATTTAATTATTTTTAATGGTCAGTTCATAGTGCATAGTTTGCATGACACAATCCCCAAATTCTGTCTATATCTTTTCCAATTTATTTTCTCTTCCAGAGTTCTTTATATGTAATTTTAAAATTGTGCTTACTATTCTCAGTCTTAGTTTTAAGAGTTATAAGGTTACAAAATGAACAAAAAAATTTTCTAATTCACCATTGCATTCACAATTTGTACAGCACATCAAGAATCTGAAAGTCCATTGAACCCAGTACCTAAAGCAGAATACATTTATTTTAAGCTTTTAAATCATACAGTAATTCAATATATAAAAGATATGAATAATGGCTAATATTAGGTACATAATTACAAACTTCTGGCCTATCTTTCAATTAAACTTTACAGTAACACAATCAAAGGAACTGAATCTTCAGAATAGGCTCTCGCTCTAATAAATATGATCCAATAAAACTACAGCTATGACAACAACTGCAAGGAGATTGATTTGTTGCACTGGATTAAGTTCAATAATGCTTTCATCTTGAATTTTAAATTGGAGAGAAAGTTCTCTTTCTATATGTGTCTTTGTGTCTATATGTAGCCATGCATTCTCCATCTCTCTTCTAAATGTGCTTGTAAATGAATAGTTTGTATGATACATATGCACATATATATATACATACTTATATATTGCATTTATATTCCAGTAAGTATTCAAAATTTTTGAAAATGTACTTGGAGAAAATAGTCATACTGGGTATTTTTGTGACTAGTCTCACTCTGACTTTTTATAAATAATGTTACAAATTTATTCACAAAGTAACATAGAAATAGGAAAAATTCAATATAATTGATATATATCTGTTTCAGCTTTATTTTTCTGCTTTAGATACAAGTATTTTAGCAAAAAGTGTTTAGATTTTTACCATTTCACTGTGTATGGTCATAGTCAAGGCTTATAAAAAGTGAGCTATATATTTGGGGAGGAAATAATTTAATGAAATTAATATCAGAGTGCTTAAAATACTTTTTGTTTTATTGACTAATGATATGAAATGTAAGAGGTTAGGCTAAAGGTTTATAAAACAAATTTAAATATGTCTGAATTTGTAAGTTTGATGAATTAATCAAGTTTGAAATAGCTCATGTGTCACTCTTCTTCAAATATCTCTTCAATGTAGCATTCACACTGCTGTTTTATATTGAACTACTTTTTGTTTTAACTGACAGTGTACACTATGAGACTAAAATATATTTGTATGAAGTTGTATGTATTTCACATTAGAGTAATCTTTCAAATTTGTCACTTTCCAGAAGAGTAATTTATCAGTAGAAATGTGACTTTGTTCGTTATTCAAACATAATGCAAGCACTAGAATATATTAAACACATTGAGGTGGACTATGATTTATAGCTTTGGAGTAAAAACATACTAATAATGCCATCTCAATATTTTTTTTCATCTGTTATCTATTTTAAAATGTGTCCCATAATTCAAAGAGAGAGAGCATATTTTAATTTCAATGATGAAATATTAATTGTAGATTAGTGCATGAGATATTGTCCTAACAGATATCACCAGCAGAATTTCACCTGTAAATTGACTTTCTCTGCATGAATAGTGATCCTCAAAATGATAGTGTACAATCTTATGACTGATAAAATGAAAAAGTATAAGTATCTAGTCAAAATCCAGAACACTATAGAATTTTTTTTTTATTCTTTAAGCAGAAAAATACTTTAAACAAGGGATAGGCTTAAAAAGTGTGTTTAGCAAAGGTCTTGAAGGAAATAGGCTATTGAACATTTCTCCCGAATGTATCAAATAGTGAAGAAGTTATATTCTGTTGCCCCATTGATTCTGGCTTCATATAATCTCAGTATAACTTTTTAAATCTGTCATTGAATTTCCCAGTGCCCTTCAGCTTTAAAAAATATACACATGATAGGCCATGACTTTGTTTCTCACAAAATTTAATTAAGAGGTAAATCTTAAAAATTACAAAACAATTGCTAAATTTCTTTGGACATTTTAGTACTTGAAATTAGAGGATAATGAAAAGAAAACATTTTTGTACTTAACTACTCTGTCTAATTTGGCATGTAAGTATGAAACTAACTGCAGCTTTAGATTTCCCTTTTTTAGAGAAAAATTTTTATATACAGTATAAGACATATATTAAATAGACTTGTGTGCTTTTCTGCAGTTGATATGTATTATGTAAATTTAAATCTCAACCCATCCAAAAAGATCCTTAGTGGGTAGAAGTAAAATTTGTTCTACTCTGTATATATATGTACTACACCATTTTGAGTATATAAAGCAGCACTCTTCCTTCCTCCTAAATTTTGTCTTTCATAGTGGATATGTATTTGTTCTATTAAAACTTTCATTCATTGCCACTGGTATCTTCAATAGAAATGTGGAGACTGTGGGGATCACCAGAGATTGTTCCATTTCATTAATTATCAGGTAGGCAAAGAGAAATATAAATGAAGTTTCATAAACAAAATATTAAAACAAAAATCATGGCTATTATACAGTTTATAATCTAGGGGGAAAATCTGATCCAGAAAAATTATAAATACAAATAAAGGTGGGACATTGTTAAAGAAAAAACTTTAGCATGGATATTTTTTAGTGCTGTATACTGGAAATACATAAATATTTAAACAAAAGTCTAAAATTAAAAATCAATTGCAGTTTGTTCAGCAAGTTCATTTTCTGCTTTCATAGAATTCCTTTTAATTATTTTTAATTATTTAAAGAGAAGTGGACCACAGATCAGGAATAAATTAACCCAAGTTTTCTGAAATGTTAGTTTGAAAATGTATATTAATTCATCTCATTTTTTAATTTTTAAATTATTAATCATTTGTGTATTAAAATTTGTGATAAAATTTTAAAAATGAGAAAATTGCATGTTTGTTTATAAAGGTAAATTTTTGTTATAAAGGTAAATTTCCATATTAGTTTCATTTATAATCTTTTTTAATGTGCTAGTTAAAAATTTACTATCTAGTTGAAACTGTAAACATTTTCTTATGATAATGTAGATCCTACATTGTTCTAGAAATCCTTAGTATAATTAATTCAGAAATTTTAAAAATCTATGTTTTTTAATGTCATTTTTATATTTTACTTATTTCTTCAAATTTTCTTATTCATTTGGAATCACATAAAACATATGATTTATATAACATTAATCTCTTTACTATTTGAGTATTTCATAAAGACATTTATGAAGATAAAAATGAATATTTTTGAATGATATGTAATACAATTTTGAATAACCTAATAAATATGTTCTATCAAGAAGGCCTATAAAATGAAAATTTAGCATTTTCTGCTGTAGTCTTCTGTTAAGTAGATTCAAGGAGACATAAGATAGACATTATACTGAACTGTCAGATCCACTGTCATTTGCAAACCTCATAAAATTATACTGATTGAAGCTGGGCACAGTGGCTCAAGCCTGTAATCCCAGAACTTAGGGAGGCTGAGACAGGAGAATCGCGAGTTCAAAGCCAGCCTCAGCAATGGCAAAGCGCTAAGCAACTCAGTGAGACCATGTCTCTACATAAAACACACACACACAATTAGGGCTGGGGATGTGGCTCAGTGGTCGAGTGCTCCTGAGTTCAATTTCCAGTACCAAAAAAAAAAAAAATTATGCTGATTTAACTGTTCTGTCATTCTCAGGTATTTATATATTATAATATATATAGTATATATATTTATATACATATATTTATGTACATGTTTTATATATATTACATAATATATATGAATTAAAAGTTTCAGTAAATATGCTAAATTCAAACTCTCTATTCTAGGTAACTATGCAATCCAATTCAATGCAGAGTTTTTGGTAAAACTTTATTTACATCAAGTTAGATGTGGAAATAAACACATAAAGAAGGAATATATTATTTTAAAAGTCAATGATAAATAAGATGATATGCTTAACAATATAAATATTTGACAAATTTTTTGATGACTTGCTTTCTGTTAGAATTTTAATAACACAATGATGCTTTCTGAAGCCTGATCATAAATAGCTTAAATATCATCCTGTATCCTTTAGAAACTTATTTATTGACTTCATTAAAATTGTATCTTGATGCTCAAACATGATAGAAAACAGAATATATAAACAAAAGTTTCCCAAACATTATTCACAAAAATGTATTTAATAATTGAATAGCTCTACCCTCTTTTTAAATTGATTTCATGTACTGTTCATATATGCAGTGGGAACAATATACTTTCCTACATATCTTATTTGAAACATATTATCAAATAAATATGGATTTTAAATTCTGCTGTTATAGAAAAGGTGTATTTTTGCTGTTATTTTAGTTTATATCTTCATAATGAACATACATTAATTTCCACATATATATCTAAATCAACCCAATTAACATTTATTGATTATTTACTGTAAATATTTTCACCAAATTATTCTAATACCTCCACTAAAGGGCATTATTACAAATTATAATATAAATTTAATAGATATATCACCAAAGATGTATACAAACAGCAGCTATGCATGTGAAAATTGACTCAAGATAATGTCATTAGGGAGTTCTAAATTGAAACAGTGAGACACTGTATACACACCTTATAGAATTACCAAAATTCAGAATAATGACACCACCAAATGATGGTAAGTTTGTGAAGTAAACGGAATACTCATTCGTTCCTGGTTAAAATATACAATGGAGTATCTACTTTGGAAACTTTGGAAGAGTTTGAAATTTTTTAGAAAACTAAACATACTCTTACCACACAATGCAGTAATCATACATTTCAGAATTTCATTCTCACAGTTAGGATATAAATACCTTTTAATACCACAAATATCCCTAGTACTGTTATTTCCACATCCATCTCCAAATCCCTAATGTATAATCTGTTTTCCATTTGTAAAATTTAGTCTGAATGGACTCATAAAATATGTTGTCTTCATGGAAGAGCTATTACTTATTTTTTTTCTACTCACCATAATTTCCTGAACATCCACCACTGTTTTTACATGCATCTTTTGTTTGTTCCAGTTGTTGAGTAGTATTAGATGATATGTATATCTGTTCACCATTAGAACAATATTTGGATCATTTTCATGGTTTGCCTGATGCATATGAAACCACTATGAACTTTCACATCAGTTTTTTGAGTTAATATAAATTTTCAGTTTTCTGGAATGAATCCCATTTGTACTTCTTGGATAGAAAAATAATATTTAACTTTATAAAATCTAAAAAATTTTTCCATGGTGGTGATATATTTTACACTCCTACTAGAATTATGTATGTGTAATCCAATTTCATTGCATCATTAACATTGCTGTGTTCTTTATTTAAGTGTTTTTATAATCATATTCATGCAATGATATCTGAGGGTTTCAAATTGTATTTCCCTGATAGCTAATGATGTTAAATGTTTTGTAATGCTTTAATTTGTCATATGTTTATCTTTTCAATGATATTTTTACATGTCCTTTTCTATTTAGATTTTAAAATTATTTTGGAGTTTTCTGGGTTCTTTATATATTTTAAATAGCCTTTGTCAGGATTCTATTTTGCAATTATTTTCAAGTAGTCTTAGGCTTACTTTTACATATTATTCATAAATCCAGTATTTAATTTTGATGAGGTCCAGTTATATCATTTTTAATCAATTGTTTTTTCAGTGACAAGTCTAATAATTATTTAAAAAACATACTGAAGATTTTCTCTTAGGTTTAAAATGTTTAATTTTTTGTTTACCATTTAAGTCTATAATTCATCTTGAGTTGTTTTTTGTATGTTGGAAGATATTTAGGCCTATTTCTTTTTCTTTTTTCTTTTTTGCTTCTTAGTGCCCAATTTCTCCAGGATCATGTGATGAAAAGACTGCTATTTTATTTATTGAATGTATTTGTAACTTTATAAAACTCAATTGATCATACTTCTGTGGACCTGTTCCTTAATTCTCTTGTCTTTCATATTGTTCTGTGTGTCTATTCTTTCCCAAAAACCACAGTCCTAAATATTACAGCTGTCTGTTGGTCTGTGTATCTACCTATCTCTTTTATAATTTCTTCCACTTTATATTTCTTTTAGAAATATTTTAAACTCTAAAATTTGTTTATTTTCATGTAAATTTTACAATTAGCCTAAATATTTCTAAAAAATCTTGTTGGAGTTTTTATAAGAATTGCATTGAATTGATAAATCAACCTGGGAAATAGTGACACCATACCATAATAAGAGCCTCCCTTGTGTGAATATGATACATCTCTGTCTTTAATTATTTTTTTCTTTGATTTACATTCATCAGAATTGTTTAATTTTCAGGATAAAGATGATTTACCTGGTTTTCATATATTCTTCAATATATACCTAAACATTATAATGTAGTAGAGGTGATTATAAATGTTATTATTTTAAAATTTCAGTTTCTCAATAATTTGGGATTGTCAATCATTATAGAACAACTCTCAAAGTGAAGACTACTGAAGCATCATAGAATAATGTAACAGAATAAAACAAAGTTGTTTCTTAACTTCACATAAAAATTATTTATTTAAAAATTAAAAAATGAATGTAATTTATTTTGTTTGACAAATTTCAATATTAACATTGAACATTTTGTTATATCCTTTTAAAAATGTTATTAGGTGTGAAATTGTCTGAATATCTGCTTTGCAATAAAAAGAAAGATGATCAGGGAAGTAGCTGATATTATTATTATTATTATTTTTAAGTGTCTGTACTGAACTTTTTCTTAATGACTATTTCTATTTTAAGCTTCCTATCTTTAATTATCCACTAATGTCCACATGCAATTAGTTTTCATCTTTTTAGTAGAAAATGGATTAATATGTCTTTTGGCTTCTTTAATAAGTAAATAATAAAGAGATACAAAGTATCTTTAAGTAAAAGTTCTATAAATGATTTATATGTCAAAGATTGCAAGCTTGAGATTATGGAAACAGTTAAATCAATGCACTAATGAGCCAGGTCCTCCAGATAGTTAAAATATTCCCCAAAGGTTCTTCAGACACTTCTAGAAAATAGTTTACAGTTTTGAGACTACTTTTGTACCATTTACTGCATTGAAGCAGTAGTTAGTTCAATGATGCCCTCAGGACCTAAAATAGTTAAGTGGCTCTAAATAAGTTTCAAAATTATCAAATATAATTTTATGAACTTTCATAAATAAAAAGATAATATGAAAGTTTCTGTTGTAGATTTTTATTAGCTGAGCTTTTGTTACCTTTTTTTGTTGTTGTTATAAAAATGTGGAAAGGGGGAGGAAAGAGCATAAAAGGGAGGGTGGATATAATTAAAACATGACATATGCACATATGGAAATGTCACAATAAAAACCATTAATATGTGCCATGAATATGAATTAATCTTTATAATAAAAATTAAAGAGCCAAAGACAAAGTGATTGTTTATTACTTTACTTGAGTATTTACCCTTGCCAAAGCAGAAATACTGAAGTTTAAAGTCATTAAATCAAAACCATGAAAATTTTCTTTCAATAAAAATGGAAGAACATGTTTCAAAGTCAGCCAATTAGGAATGAATAAGAACATTTTTTTAAAATATTTATTTGTTTTTTAGTTGTAGGTGGACAGACTATCTTTATTTTATTTTTATGGTGCTGTGAATCGAACCTAGCGCCTCTCGCGTGCTAGGTGAGCACGCTACCACTGCACCATAACCCCAGACCCAAGAACATTTTTCTTCCATTGATCTATAAAGGAAAAAAAAATCCCCTATGACATTTCTTTTTTTTTTTTTTAAATATTTTTTAGTTGTATGCAATATCTTTTATTATTTATTTTTTTTTTATGTGGTGCTGAGGATCGAACCCGGTGACTTATGCATGTGAGGCAAGCGCTCTACCACTGAGCCACCGCCCCAGCCCCCCCTATGACATTTCACTTGAAATTTTTAGTTTCTTTCAAAATAGTCTTCAATGCAATTCCTTGTTGAACAGTTTAAGCTCTGTCTTTATTTCAGGGAAATGCAGATGCACTTGTCCTGCTCCTTGGTGTAAATGATGCTCTATAATTAAGTCAATTTGTGTTTGCTCCCCTTATGAATAATTCTAGTCACCATGAAACTCCCTTGAAGGACTTTTGATTTGACTAATAGTTTAGTAATCCTCCTGACTTCCCTAGAACCCTCTATGAGTTTGTTCTGGAGGTCACAAAATATAAAGTCTGCACCAGAATCTGTACCTGACAAGTCCAATTGAAGCCAGAATTAGACAGGCAGTCAGTATAGATAGGTAAATCAAGTGAGGTTAGATCAAGCATTCTAATTTGAGTGAGTCTGGGAAGCTGGAGACTGCCCCCTGAGGGATTAAAATGCCTTCAGATCCCTTCCTCCACCCTTATCAAGATGAACTGAACTGCCCCTGCTCCAACCTGTTGGTAAGGTAACCTGTCACAGGGATTGTCCTTCCCTACAGGAGGACTCTCAAAACTGAAATGATTTATTATTTATATAAAAGTTGATAATTAATGTGCCCTGAGCTGCTCCATCTGGCCCTTCCCTGTCCAACTGCTTCTCACCTTTTGACCATCCCACCTGAGCATCTCCTGAGCCTAGTCACATACATACACAGGAAGGAGAGAGTAAAGGGGAAGATAGCAGGAGAACAAAGGAAGCCAAGGACATATAAATAGACAAAACACCCTCACTTCCGGGGAATACTAGGATACTAGCTATGGCTACCTTCTTCCTGCTGGGAGAAGTCTATGTTACCCCTTTTTAAATAAACCTTGCTTTATATGCTTGTCTTGGCGTACTTTTCTAATGTTATACTTTAGCATGTGAGGAAGCAGAACCTGTCACCGGTAACCAGTAGTATCACAATGACGTGCATAAAATAGCACATAAACTAATAAATAGGTAAGTTAAGTGAATATACAGTTTAGTCATTAAGTATAGATACTAGCAGGATGTGCTTCAATTTCAGTTCTGTGATTTTGGGAATATTACTTGGCCTATTTAATTCTTAATTTCTTCATCTATAAAATGTCTTCCTAATTGTAAAATTTTCCCTGATGTATTTGTATGATATTGCTTGCTGAACCATATTATCATGTCATACCTTTAAAATAATCATAAAAAGGGAAAAAATGGATACCATAAATTCATGTGATCCTAAGTTATGCAGAATGATTGTGTAGATTAAGGATATGTGAGCTATGGCCCCAGTTTAGGATCATTTCACTACCACTTTTGTAATGTACTATAGAAATTTAGTCATGCCCATTCCCTTAATTATTTCTGTGGCTTCTTTTGTGCTCCCATGACTCTCAAAACTGAAATGATTTACTATTTGGCCTTTCATTTATACACAATAAAAGTTTTCAAGTATCTGATGAAAATGATGAAGAAGAAAAGATTTGCAGAGTATGAATATATTGCTGAATGCATTTAAGTGTTATAAAAAGATTAAGCTCTCATCATACTGAATGGAAACAAAGCATAATCCACTAAAAAGATTCATGTCTATAATAAAGAACTGAAAAAATCAGTGTGCATATTTAGAATTGATTATATTTATTCTGTAAAATACTAATAAGCATGCTAGGGATGTACTCAATGGTAGAACAATTACCTAGCATGTGTTAAGGCCCTGTGTTCAATCCCAGCATGACAAAAAGTAATACATGTATGCTTATATAAGTATATACATTATTTATATATCATATATAAATGTATATGTGCTCATATAATACATACAATATATAAGAGATTATATATGCATGTGTATATGTTTTTATATTATATATAAACATAAAATATTCTTAGTACATAGCATATATATATATAATCAGAGATCAATGTAAGTAAAACAGTAGATAATCTGGAGGATATGTAGATAACAAAAATAATGTTTAATAGTGAATTTTGAATGGTAGGTAACAATGAATATTAACAATATTTTCAAATAAGAAAAGAATAGGCAATCATCTCAAGAACAAGTGCATATACAAATTTAAATATGTGAATGTCACAACCAAACTTCAACCTGTCTTGTAAACAGAAATCATCCATTTTGATAAACTTACAACAACCACCAAAAAAAACCTAGCAGCAAGAATAAAAGTTAAACATTTGGAATTAAAATTTAAAGTTCTCAATATTATTTACTTAGAGAGTGATTCGGAATAAAATAAACCTAGAAACAGAGGTACACTCCTGTAATCCCAGCTACTTGGGAGGCTGAGGCAGAAGAATTGCAAGTTTGAGTCTGTGCAAGTTAGTAAGATCCTATCTTAAAATAAAATATGAGAAGTGGTGGGATATAGCTTAGTGGTAAAGCATCTCTGGGTTAAATCCCCAGTACTACCAAAAAAAAAAAAAAAAAAAAAAATTGAAACAGAACAGGGTACCTAGAAATAGAAAATTAGACACACAAACATATTTGAAAGTATTTTCCCCAGATTTATTAAGATATATTAGACAAATAAATATTATACATATTTATGTGGCCAGGCTCCAAGACCATTGTTAAAACTGTTTTGGTTTGTGGTTTCTTCCTTTCATTTTCAGCCTATACGTGTCATTAAAAGAAAGTGAATATCTTTAAGCAGAATATAGTTTACTCTTGTTTTTTCTTGTTGCTGCTGCTGTTGTTGTTGTTTCCTATCCATTAAGCTACTCTATATCTTCTGGTTTAAAATTTTAATCCATTTACATTTAAAGTAATTTTTGGTAGGAAAAATTCCCCTATTGTCCTGTTGTTATTTTCTGAGTCTTAGAATTTCTTTGTTCTATTCTTATTCTTTTCTTTCTGTTTGATTTGACAATTTTCTGTAATGGTATGCTTTCTTTTCTTTATTCTTTGTGTATATACTATGGGTTTTTGTTGTTATTTCTACCATAAGGCTTATTAAAACATGCTAAAATTATAACAATCTACATTTTAACAATCTATTTTAAAATGATAGCAACTTAAATTTGACCACATACAGTAATTACACATTTTAATTTGTCCTCTTTGAACATTTTGTTATTAACATTACACTTCATATCTTTTACATATCATGCATACTATAATATATTTTTGTAGCTATAGGCTATTTTTTAACACTTTTGCATTGAATACTTTTAAACTTTTGACATTTATCATATGAAAGGAAAGGTTGCTTATTTGTTTTACTTTAAATCACCTAAAATAAATTTTCTAGAATCCCTCTAGTTCTTTTACTTGTCAGAGTGAGTGACTTTATGCCAGTTGGCAAGATTCACTTAGTACTGCAAACACAGACTAAGGTCTAAGTTCAAAGGTTGAGGGCAGGGGTACTGACATGCAGACTCCAGTCTTGCTCCCTTTGTAGGTGTTAATCTTATGAGCAGGCTTGGGTTTATGCTTTGGAGGAAGTAACAACCTCATCTACCAATTTCTGCCCATGTGTATTTCTACTTTCTATGCCATAATATTCTCTAAGTGCTTGTCATTTAGAAAATTAAAAGCCAATATAGAAATATATGTTTAAAAATCCTTTATTTAATTTTATAATATTCTATTTTGAGGAAATGGAGGTCTTTCATTTCAGGTCTTTATTCTTGTAATGTAGGCACTTATCATTTATCAGTGGCATCATTTACCTTTTGGGAAGAGTAAAAGTAATAAATATGAACCATAATGAAGATTTTCTATTATCTATATTATATGTTCATTTTCTATTATCTATATTATATGTTCATTTAAAGTAAATGTTAATTTTTTTAAAAAAAGATGATAGTTAGACAATTGCCTTCCCACATGAGAAAACTTAGAACTTGTTTACTGACTTTCAATTCTTGTGAAAACTCTGAAGGACAATGTCTAATGTTGGAAAGAATTGCAAGTATCACTCCCAAAACATTATGAAAAAAGAACCTTAGGTAAAATATATTTTATGTATTTTATTGCACCATATTGTACCATTAGCAATTTTCTATGTAATTCAGTTATGTCTTCAAGCTTCACATTATCCATTCAACACATCATCTGACAAAATATTTTCTTCCCATTTTTATTCTATTATCAAAGTTTATGTTTATGTGATAAACTTTGTTTAAATTCAAATCCTTACAATGACAAGTCTCATCTATAGTATTACTGTGTTTATATATACAACAATCTATAGTATTACTGTGTTGATAAATACAACAGAATTGCAGTCTTATTGACATACTGCTTTTCAAAACATTTATTAAATTACATGGCAGAAGTTCACCAATTAGAATAAAATGCCTATTACAGCAACTTCTTACCAGCACTGAGAAGTCTGTTTCAACAGTTTTCGTGGATAAAGTGAGGTGCAAAATTTGAAATTCTTAAAAAATTTACCTACAGTCATGTGAATATCATCTTTTGTGAACATTTCTTTATGTCCTTGATTATTTGCATTTTGAAGAAAAAGGAAAAAGGAAGAAAGCATAGAAAGAGGATATGCATACTCATTGCTTTGTGTTGATCATTCCATGGATATGTTGCTGTGCTGACCATGCTATGCTTCATGGGAGAGAACAAGTATTACTGGGTGGGAGCAAGTATTACTCACATAAGGTAGAACTTCCATCAAGACATATTTCCATAAATGCTGCAAAATTTTAACACATCTTTGTTACATGTTACAAATATATTTTTCTTTTAATAAAGATTATAGCTTTCTTTTTATTTAAATCATGTATTTTCATCAATTACAAATTTCTTAATTTCTTAATTTTGTTTCAATTTTTACAATTAATACAAATCTACCTATTATCCTTTATAAATGTTTATTGCTACTCTAAAAGCATTACTGATTTTAATTATTTAAAATTCTGCTCTGCTCACTTACTGACTTGTCATTAATTTTAAAACTTTTTTAAAAATTTCATGAAAATGGATGCTTTATTGTCTGTATCAAAATAAAAAGGGTAACATGTTCTTTCATATGTACAAATGGTATTTTTTCTATCATTTTCTTTATTAAGGGTGCTAAAAATAGGAGTAAATTTAACAAAACATTCTAGAAAATTATGTAGTTATAAACCAGTTATATATTAAAAATTATGTAGTTATAAACCAGTAAGAACTCTGGTTCATAGCTGATGACCAGTTATATATAATTCTAGAAAAGTATGCAGTTATAAGCCAAAAGTGAAAATTTTCTAGCCCTTGAGTTGCAGTCAACTTTTATTCAACTTTTTTCATGACAAGATGTGACATATATACTGCGAAGTACAAAAAGTAACAAGCTTTTATGAAGTACCTACTCTTAATGTCCTAACATGGAGTTTCATAAACAAAATATTAAAACAAAAAATCATGGCTATTATACAGTTTATAATTTAGGAGGAAAATCTGATCCAGGAAAAAATATAAATTGCTTTATCTTTACACTCAAAGATTAAAAGTATTTCCATATTTGAAATACAAGTAAAAACACACAAATATTTACAAATTAAATGAGATTTAACATACATTAAATAAATTCATTCTGGAATTATGTCTTTATGTTACAGAACAATGTATAATTCTGGATGTTACAGAATAATATACAGAATAATGTTCTTTTCTCCTACTGTATGATTATAACTTTATACATAAGTTATAAATTTCTTACAGAAAAAATAATGTTTGGTAAGAATCCATATTTGCCTCCATATCCTCCATCTTTGTTTTTTGTTTCTAGTAGAATATATAGCACAAAATTGAATAATAATTTTTACTGTTACATTTTTATTAGGTTTATTTTCCATGACTTTTTGCAGCTTAAGAGTTAATTAATGGTATAGTCAACAGCAAGAACAAACTAAGTCAGTTATTCCTATAACTGTTACTATTATTTTTTTCAGTTTAGTTTTATATTCCTATAAATATCTGGCCAGCTAATTTAAAAATAAATATTTAGTTTAAGAACATAGTGACTACACAAGAAAATCTATTTCATGAATATATGTCATAGGTTAAGGTCAAATATATTGGCCAAAAAATTACAAATTTTTTATGATAAAAGACCAGAGTAAATTATACAATGAGATCACAATAACTGTATTTAATAAATATTTGAAAAAAATAGATGTTTTGGTTTCCTGAATGAGTACTATATTTCACCACTGTGTTTCTAAACACAGAAGTAAGAACTCTGGTTTATAGCTGATGATAGGACATGAGGGGAAATAAAATCTATATACCATATCTATAGACCAGGTAACAAAGATAACAAAGTTAGAGTAAGGGGAACAAGGAGATTCAAACATCAGAACTATAAGAGATTTGAATCAGGTAGTTTCCAAATAGGGAATCAGCTCTGCGGATAGAAGATAAATTAAAATAGCTTAGCTGCTTTTTGTCTCTATTTTTTGTATCTAGTAATCAGTCTCTGTAGCTGATGATCCATGACAAAGGATTTGAATGACTTAGTTATTAGCTATAATCAATCCCCTTATAGCACTACCTCATGGAAAGTCACCACAAGTTTTCTGGCTGGCATGGGATCTGCTGACCTTGTTTCAGTTGTTGGTCACTTTCTAATTTGGGAGAGTTATAGGCAGTAAATGGGCAACGATGAGAAAATGTGTATCTGAGTAGATGTTCAATTGCCAAGAATAGTAGGAAAGAAACATTTATGGAGGACAACTTTGGGGAAGCTACTGTCCATTTCTTGCTAAGTCAAAAATAGCCCCTAAATAATATCAGCCATGCAATTATAAATCCAATCACACAAGCCTTAGAGAGAAGTAATTTTCAGTATTATTGAAAGTATCAGTCTCAGGATTCCAAAATCTTAGAAGAAAATATAAATTCATTGGCCTTCTTTCCCTAGTGCTCAGCTTTGGTACAATAGGTTCACATTTTCTGTTGAGGTTTACACATGGCACTCAAGGCTGATCAGTTTTCCATCATCATTTGTATCGTGGAGACTCTGAGAAAGCAAGCAGTAGATAACTCAGTGCAGAGAAAGTAAGGTCAGTTTACTCAGGCATGTCAGTATTTGCAATGAAATTTACGGGTGAAAATGAGCTAAAGGGATATGAGGCAGGCCTCAAGATCTTTCAGATAAACCCTATGTAGATCTGGAGTATCCTTGACATCCCCTGTAAGGATGAGCAATTTTATACTTTTGTATAACAGCACATTCATCCTTGCACTCCTCATTTTATCTTTATTTTATCTTTCTTATCTATACTTGAGAAGAAATCAGCACTCCATATGTTTAACATCATCCCCTAGTCTATGTTTTCTATTCACGTCTCAAGTTCATCAATACTTTTAGAAAATACCTCTAGACTTGCGTATGTGATTGTGAGCCTTCCCTGAATCTGTTCTTTCCTCTAACATTTTCTACCTCTTAACTTTTCATTTTTTTTTTATTTTTTCTTTTTGATTTCCTGTTCTTTCTTTTAATTTACCTTTTTAATTTTTTTTTTCCTGGTAGTGCTTTTGCAGATGATCTAGTAAAGCCAGTGCTAATTAGAGTCCCACCCAGAACTCTGCTTTTCCTGCTCTACTGAATTCATGGCAAGAACATTGGCCAATAATTAGCAGAAAATACATTTGTTGGCCATTATAATTTGCTAAACATTCTACAAATATTGTCTTAGTCCTCAAAAAAATTAAGGTTTTATTTTTCCAGTAGTCTATTGATACAAAAATATTCCTCCAAACATACAGACATGTCAAAATTCTTTTCTATATTGTCATTTTGTGGGTTAAGAATTTGAGTTGAGCAATTCATTTGCTCCACCTGATATTAATTAGGTGGTCTTCAGCTGGTAGCTGGTCACAAATGGAGGTTTCAAAAAGGCTACATTCATATGCCTGAATTGGGATGTGGCACCTGGAAGGCAGAAACATTTGGACCACTGTCACTCTCCATATATTCTCAGAACTTTTCTGATTGGGTACTTGAATTTGCATGGTGATTCAGCAAGTTAGTTAAAGTTAATACAAAGCGACTCAGGGCTCCCAATGTCAAGTTGCTATAATGCCCTTGAACATGCCTCAATTTAGGTTCACTATATTACTCAAAACTAGTCCAGATACATGATACTAGAAATGGTGTCCCTTTTCTCAGTGTGAGAACTCTGAAATATATTTATGTTTCATTATTATTACCATTTTTAAGGTACTAAGGCTTAGCTAAATAAATTATTTACATAAAATTACAAAACTAACAAGTGAAGATTTAGGGTTATTGTTCATGTACTCATGTACTTTTTACTGTCCAAATCACACCTTCAGTTTAGACATTTCCTTGAGAATAAATACTCCATCAAATTCCTATTTGAATCTCTACCTCTAGGCACAGAACCTGGTATTGCTTAGGGATTAGGTGACTCCCAAAGCTCATGTGTGAGTCAATGAAATAAAGTTTAAAGATAAATGATTGGGCTATGAGAGTTTTAGCCTAAATCAGTGCATTAAACCCCTGATAGAATTAACTTGCTGATAACTGTAGGAAAGTAGGATATAGCTGGAGGAGGTAGGTTCTTGGGGATGTGCCTTTGGGGTTTTATTTTGTCCTTATTGAACAGAGCTCTCTGTCTCTGATTTCTGGTGCCATGTTGCCATATGCTTTCCTCCACCACACTCTTCTGCCATGACGTTCATTCTCACATTCAGCCCTGAGGAACAGACCCAGATGTCTTTGAACTGAGAACTCTGAAACTGTCAGCCCCAGAATAAACTTGTCTTACTCTAATTGTTCTTATCAAGTATTTTTGATAATAGTGGTGAAAAAGGTGACTAATACAGTCATAACTGTGGAAGAAAATAAATGAATAATTATATGTGGAGTTGGCTTGCTCGCCAACTTAATATGCCAGAACAAGAAGGAATTTAATTAACATTATTTAATATTCTCTTTGTACTCTGGAATTTCTAAGAAGTATACTGACACTTATCAGAAATTCTTAGTTTTAAAACAGTAATAAAGGGAAAGTGGAAGGGATGAGATAGGGAAAGACAGTGGAATAAATCTAACCTAACTTTCTTATGTAAATATATGAATATACCAAAGTGAATCTCACCATCATGTACATTCACAAGACAATAATTTAAAAAAATTAAAAACTATAAGTAAATAGCAGTAGGATCAATAGAATACAGAGAAGGGAACAGGGGGAGGAAGAAGGAGAGGGAAAGGGGAAATACTAGGAACTACATTAGAACAAATAATATTCCATGCTTTTATAATAATATCAAAATGAATCCTATCATGTACAACTAAAAAGAATCAATAAAAATAGTGCTGAATTTAAGATTATATCTGTTTCTAGACATAAAGATATTTTAATCTTAATATTTCTCCCTAAAATTATTTTTCAAAGAAGACTAATTTGCTTTTAGAAAATAGCAATGTAATTATACCTAAGAGATAGTTAACTGCTTTAAAGAGGGATGATGTAAGACACTATAAAAAAATAAAAACAGGTGATATTTGGGTGTATCCTAACAACAAAAACCAAAAAGTTTATGTTCATTTATATATACACAATTTAAAACTATCCCTTTTAACTGACAAAATAGCACCAATGAGTGGATTTTCAATAAAATGCATTAAAATTTTACTGGGTTTTGAGAAGTTCTTAGATTATTTAGTACATTGATACAGTATTTAGAGATATATTTCTGTTTTCATGAAGTATTATATAGGGAATTTATCAAAATTATAAATGATATTATATGATTCTAATATGATAAAGTGCTTTGGGTTCAAATATTTTTTGTGTTGCAAGTGCCTTGGAAGAAATAATGTGGTTATTCACACTTCAAATTCTTTTCATGTTGTATAATTATGCCATTACAGAAATTTCCCTCATATTTGGACATGTTCATTATGTCCCCCATATTACCTAGCTTAGTATTCTGAGAAGGAAAGTTCTGAAATGTTATGTGAATTGTTGAGTGGTTGACCTTGATCTATATTTGCCTGCTTATTACCATTCAAATCACTGGCAGCTTTACAAATCAACTTGTAATGATAGCAAAACAGTTGTTGTACTGTACATCTAGATTTGCTTGGACAAAATAAATAGTATTTTTTACAGTTAAGGTACTGCTGAATACATTTATTGTGGCATAGAAAATTTAGTTAAAAATGAATGTTGCATCATTTACTAAAATTGGCTATGTATTTCTCACCAGTTCATGATTTTAGTGTTGTATACATACATCTTTCTTTATTCCTAATTATTTCAATTTCATAAAGTGGAGAGTAATATTATTATTCTCCACAAAGTTAGAATGCCTGAATATCAGCAAACATACATACAATTTTATAAACAATTGAATAATATAGGTATTGTGAAATAGTCCTGTGGATGAAATCTTTGTAATAAAAATTGAAGCAAAAGTTCTCACTAAGCTTTATAATTAAACAAAATATAATGTAACAATTTTGTTCCATTAAAGATAAATCAATATGCCATATAAACAGCAATTTACTCTATTTTACAATATTTTGATAGGCAATATTACACACTGATACAGTATCTTGAAGTATCACAATAATTGAGGTTTTCAGAGATTTATAGTCTGTTTTTGGCACATAAGAATTTATGATTTTCAGTAAAAATGTGTTATAGAAGGGTATTAATTAGTGACTAATGCCCTGCAATAATTCTTTCTGTACATGCAAATTCTGAATCTAAAGACTCTAATATTTAATTAATTGGCACAATCAAGAAGGGTTTGGTTCCTAGAATATTGTGTTGCTCATGCAAATTCAGAAGAGAAAGTGTGAATTGGACTGGTGTGCCTTATCCCCAAACTCATTTGTCTTTGATGTCCATGCAAATAAAAAAAAAATAGAAAATAAAACTCTACACTTTCCTGATAAAGGGTCAATTTTGGAAGTGTTGAACGATGTCAGATTTTAGACTGTGATGCAACAAGCAACATTGTTCAGGCTGTCTTTTGTAGATGTTGAAGGAGATGGAGTCACACTCCAGAAGTCTATTCCAATGGAAGTATCTTAGTTATATTGTGAACATATTCAAATGAACTGAAATTATTAAAATTGATAATACATCATAGAAAATACTT
This sequence comes from Geosciurus inauris, assembly GCA_004024805.1. NCBI lineage: Eukaryota > Metazoa > Chordata > Mammalia > Rodentia > Sciuridae > Geosciurus > Geosciurus inauris. The sequence goes on along the minus strand of PVHX01000559.1, from coordinate 242,705 downwards.
TTAGTAGAGATTCTATGGTGCATCAAGGACTCAGTGAAATGATTTAAGCTTACTGGTACTTACTACTTCTCAAGTGTAGAAAATTAATGATCTATATAACTAGATTTTACCATTTACAGATATGAATCCGAGGCTGTTCAGAAGGTAGTAAGTCAAAAACTTTATGATCAAATGTTATTTAGACTGAAAAACCATAAATCCGTACATTTTTTATATACAAGTGCCCTAAGAGGAAACTGCCTGGCAATTATTTTTGTGACCATGAAGTGGCATCGAATGTGACTTATGTTTTAATGTTGTATATTTTACATGGATTGAACATGATATTGCTGTTCAATATTAGAATGATGAAAGATATTGCACTAACTTAAACAACTAGAAAATCAACAGGAATATGATTAGGAGAATCCCTGAAGACTTTGCATTTTAATGAGATAATAATTATTCATCCAAGTTTTTACTAGCTAAAGTTTTTGCTTGTAATGTGCAGAGCTCATTAAAGAAATGTGGTATTTTGAAGAAAATGCAATGATATTTAAATTAAAGGTTAAGTACTGTGATAAAAATAAGACATAAACTTTGAAAATCTTACAGAATTGACAGCTGTAGTAATTGTATTTGTTGTGATTAGGAAAATAGTATTCTATAACAGAGATGGAGTGATTTTAAAATGATAGTTCTCAATAGAAAAACATTCCTTTTATATAAACCATTTACTAAATGTGAGATGGTATCTCACAAACTCAACTTGAATATACATATTAACTGTCTTGAAAATGATTGTTTAAAAATCTTTTACTTCTCAATTTCCGACATTAACCCTTTTATTACAATGATGATAATAAACTTCAGTAACTTTATACAACTTTTACAAGAAATGTTTATGGTCAAAAGCAATCTATTTTCAAGTAATTGATTCATTTCCAGCAAAATTCTGTTATGTTTAAAATAGAATTATAAAAATTTGAAGCAGCTACTAAAATTATCATGCCTTTCCAGGATCAAAAAGACATTGTACAAAAGAAAGCCTTGGAGAACTTTCAGACACTTCACATTTTTTCCTACTTTAATGGGGAAAAAATACATATATATATACATATATATATATATATATATATATATACACGTATATATGTATATATAAAAGGAAACTGGCTTACACCCATATGTCCTTCCAGCAAATTTGAATTCTCTGTTCGTAATTAAGGTATATTCTGTCAGAAGTTTTTTGTGTTGAATAACATCTACCAGACAGCTTTAAAAGACAGAGATATTGGAAGTGAAATAAAAATATATTAAAATCACATTCCATATGATTAGAACCCTTGTTTTCTGCCTTCTCTATTTTCAAAGCATCATAAAGCCTGCATGTAAGGTAGGAACAGGAGCCTGGGATTAATTAACTGAACATGCCATTGGGCTGTCCCTCAGACACTATCTTAAATTCTTTGGATATCTGGGAAGAGGAATCTGGGAGGAACAGAGGTCTTTCTATAGAGAAATTTATCATCATGAAAACAGACCAATTAACTAGCATATTCATTCTGATAAACCTGCTACATTGTGATCTTACATTGATATGAAATAAAATCAATATATGGGCACAATTTCTCATAATTAAGCAATAAAATATGCCAACTGTTTTGTGAAAGTTTCAGTCACCATGTTTGTGAACATTAACCTTTAACTATTGTCTTGTATAATGCACAAAAATTTAGCTTACTTTATTATACATAATAATTATATAATGAAAATTTTTTTCTGCATTTAAAATCCATCAAAATATTGTCTGAAGCCTTTTTTATTTGTTCTTTGTTGTATGTGACAGTAGAATCCATTCTGATAAAATTATACAAGCATGAAACAAACCATTTTTATCAGGGCCCATTCTTTTGGGTTGGAATGATGGTGGGATTCACTTAGGTATTTTTATATGTGCACAGGGGAAAAATATGTTATTCTATACTCTATTCCTATCCCCTCTCCGTTCCTTTCATTCCTATTTGTCTAATCTACTGAACTTCTCTTCTTTCCCTCCTTCCCTTTATTGTGTTTTAGCTGCCACAAATCAGGGAAAACATTTGACCTGTAGATTTTAGGGATTAGCTTATTTTACTTAGCATGATACTCTCCAGATCCATCTATTTACTGGCAAATGTCAAAAAAATGTCATTCTTTATGGCTGATAAAGATATGACTGATACACAATATTCAATTGTGTATATATACCACAATTTTTTTACCCATTCATCTTTTGATAGGCATCTAGATTGATTCCATAGATTAGCTATTGTGAATTGTTACTTTTCTGTTACTACTTTCACTTGTACTTTTTTCTCTCTCCATATATATATATGTAGGAGGAACTAGACCACTAACTAACCCACTAATCCATATGTATATTCTTTCTCCACACAGTGACTAATGGTAAATTTAATTGACTTAAGTGAATGAGATTTTCATTCTATAATTTTAATTATAACAGAAATCTACTTCTCTTTGCTTTTTTTAAAATTTTCCTTCTCTTTTGCCATTAAAAATTGCTCACAAAACTTTCTTTTAGCATTGCATATGTTTATGTTTATGAGTTTCTTAGCATCGCCTAATATAACAAAGTATCATACGTGGGTGGCTTAAACAAAGACATTTATTTCTTAGTGTTCTAGAGATTGGGAATTCCAGGATGAAAGTGCTGACCCATTCAATTCATGATGAGGCCTACCCTTGGTTTATAGAAATTTTTGTCTGAACCTTACATGGTACTATGGAGAAAGAGCTCTGATCTCTCCTTCTCTTTGTATAAGGATATTAATCTTGTCTTTGGGCCTCACTCTGAAGGTCTCACAAAAGCCTTCAAAATGCTCACCTCCAAATATCAACATATTTTTTATTAAGTCTTCAAAATATGGACTTGAGAAGGACTGAAACATTCAGTTCATAACATTAAAGGATCATTATCTTTAACTACATATTCTCATACCAAAACCCACTCTGAAAAGCAAACTATTCGGAAAGTATTCAGGGGAAGAAATGCATAAGACAAACATGCCATTTAATTATAGATTAATTAGTTGTAGTATGGATAAACACAGATTTTTTGGCACATTTTTTTGTTACCGTCACTTATGAGATAACAGCAAGTAATGTATTTGTAATGTTAAGCAGGGTAACACAATTTATACAAAGCTTATTCATGAACATATTAAAGTTTCCCAGATAATGTTCTTAATTGCTTTTTGATATGTTTTATTGAATTGAAAAGAAGCTATATTTAGTGGAAATTTTGTTTCAATAAAATTCTGTTTTAATGTTATAGCTATACAGAATGTTGAAAATGCAGTAAATAATTGCTTTGAGATTCTCTAGTGATTTGTTTTTCTGTCATAATCTTAGGTAGCCCATGGGAATGTGTCTTGCATATAAACCTAATAATCTTGTGTGTTGGTTAGGGAAAAATAAATGCAACTCGTCAGATTTATGATTTTAATCTTATTTTGTGCTGTCTCTTATTTACATTCATAAGTGTGTTTTCAGAATATTTATTGGAGAACTTCAACAGGTCCCAGCTGTATCTGTTAAATTTGTGGGTCCAAATAGCTATAAGTTGTCTGAATATGTAATTCTATCTCTAGTTTGAGAATTATGTAATACCAACTCATTTATTAAAACAGTGTTGGGAACTCATTAATATTTTTCAAATATTATAGTAGATAGTGAAAAAGGAAAGACTCTGATTAACTTATTATAAGGAAATCAGAGTTCAGTTCTTGAAATTCAAAAACTAGTTGATATGTTAAATTTATAATAAATTTAACTTCAGGGCTTTAATAATTGAATGGAAAACAATGCAAGATATTGGGGAAAAAAGATCAGACCTCCTATTCAGCATGCATATATTGCCCCCCTTGCCTAGTTTTTGCAGCTAATTATCTAGATACTACTCTCAAGGAGCTTCCAGCACTGAATAAGTCATTTCATATAACATTGATATTACAGAAGATATTATGGCTTCTTTATGCATGTATTTTAGTGTGTCTTAAGAAGTAAGTAATCTGGATAAACATGATGGGATGAAAACAAGAAAATAATTCCAGACATGGATTATCATATCTATAGTTCTTGTCTAAGAGACACCATGGTTTATTTTGTGATTGAGCAAGAGGCCACATATTAGATGATGAGATTAAGAGAGGCAGAGGTTTAATCTTGGAAGACCTTTCAAGTCATACCAAAGAGTTTTGAAATTATACAAGGAATAAAGAGAACTTGTGAGAAGCTCATACGCTGACAAGCACAATTATCAGTATTTATTTGGAAAGGAACATTTTAGCTAGTGCTTATATTTTTCAGACTGAAAGAATGACAAATTGTGTGGTATTTCTATCTCTTCATAAATATATACCTTACTGCTGAGAAGTCAAATATGTAATGCACAGGAAAATGCAGTGAAATTAGAAACAGAGATATCTTTGCCAACCTTCAAATATCTGAACACATGTGTGTATGCACATGAGAACACACACGCACACAGACATACTCACATCTGCTACATTGTGTGTGGAGCCATGTTTTTCCGACCTATTGTATGCCTATCAGATTTTAGTGAAATGAAAATTTCCGAGTGTGATCTGGAGAAGTTACGAGTGAATCAAATTCCCTGAACTCACTGGAGTTAGGGGCATTGTAGATAGGTGTTAATTAGAAGCACTTAGCTACCAAAATATGAGTTGGCATAATTGTGATGAATATTCTTAATAGCAAGGCAAGTTAAATGAGAAGTTGTCTACAAATGATATCCTCTGACCTTCTCAAAAATTTCAAAATGTGCACTTTTAGCTCCTTTAAAAAATATATGGAATTGAGCACAAATGCCAAATCAGAGTATTCCATAATGAACTTGGAAATTTATTTTCATGAATGTTTGATAATTACACATGTTTGCAAAATATTAGAATATTATATAGGAGTTTCTTTTGATGTATAATAATTAGGCATCTATATATTAAACTAGACAATAAAAAATGGATTTATATAAAGAAAATTTATAGCTGGTAAGGGAAGTAGAATTCCACCTACATATTTAGTGCAAGGCTTATTTCAATTTTTCTACACATTATGGATGAATATTTATGGCCATGTTGGCCACGGTCTCTTTTGTAATTACTCAATTGTGCCATTGGAATGTAAAAGAAACCATGGACTATTTATAAATGACTGGGTGCCTTTCAATAAAACTTTCCTTGAAAAACAGGCATAAAGCTAGATTTGGTTCACAGACCAGAATTAACCTACATTAAATTTAGAGTGTAAAATTCACATACCAATTCCCAGCACAAGCCAGTTCTAATTTTCAGTCTCTCTAAAAATCACAATTGAAGAATCACCATACATATATAATCTATTCACTTCTCCAATTTTTCCAGTCTCTAATCTTTGAATATTTACCTATGTAACTCTGCTCAAAAATAGCATAATTACGGATGCTGCCTAAAAGAAAATCTTGAAAATTGAGCAAATAATGCTCTTGAATGAGATAGAGGTAGTGTGAAGGAGTGTCATCTCAGAGCAGAGAATGACAATGGGAAAATACTAGTTCCAAATTTACTACTCTTTGATGTTTACCTGTAGAACTGGGTTCCACATTTTACGTTCTCTACCCATCAAAAAATTTTCTCCTCCTTCACATTGGGTAGGGGGGTTTTTGACCCTAGTTGGTTCTTTCCAGAACTATCATGGTGACAATTCCATTGAGGGGGGCTTCATCTATGAGTCAATCCTATGTTAATGTGTGTGCTGAGGTCAATGACCAGGCAGAGTTCATCTTAGTTCATCTACACTATTAATGAAATTTCATTCCGAGATATATTGAAAAACCTATAGGCATAATTCCTAATTTTACAGTGACCTCAGTAGACCCTATCAAGATAACCCCATTGATCTCTCCTTCTTGATGTACTTATTAATTGATTCCCTTTATTCCCATCTCTTAATTCTCAGGGTTAGTACACCTGTTATTCTACAAGTTGCTTGATTGTTCATTGTAGGCAATTCAAAGAAACCCTATGATCCCGCTATGTTATTGGTTCACATTTTACTGTTTATTATTTACTACTAACTAACAAAATTATGCTGATTTTAAAGACCCAGCATGCTATTCTGGACTAACACATAAGGAAGCATGTAAGTATCTGGTGATAAAAAAACATTTTTTAATGAAAAAGACTATCCTGAATTTATTTCACTAGACCATGGACAATGAAATAAGGCCTAACTATTTTGAATGATAGGGTTTGGTAGAAATCATTGGAATTTCTCCTTTGTAATCAAAGAATAAATTGTATGCAACATCCATTCCCTTTGTTTCTGTGTGTGTTTGTTGTGAGAAAGATTGTAAGTATCTGTATTAGTACTTTCAGTGCCATTATCAAAAATTAGAAAATTGCAGAAATGGTGTTGTCTACATGATGATTATAGATATTGTTCAGAAATTTTCTAATAAGAGATAATGAATTTATTCACTGGTATCAGATATCTAGCAATTAATCTTAAATATCTTTTCCCCTTATCTGATAAACACAGAAACTCTACTTTCACACAGCAATGCAAAAATATATTGACTTAGGCATATGACAGTTCTTGAGATAATAACACAAGGGTTTCTTCCTTCTGAATATGGCATCATGATGAAAAGATGTGGAATAGAAGAAATTGTGGGTGACCATGAAGCTGTTCATTTGAAACACCAGGGCTCAGTTGGGCCCTGATAGTAGATCAACTTTCCTTCTGTAATTCCTGCTGCCATTTGGCCCCTTCAGCTCAGCATCTCCAATTGGCACAGAAGAAATAAACCAAGAAAAGTAAGTTGAGACCTCTAGAGCACTAGTCATGAATGCTTCTTGATTATGCTTTTCTCATGAATGTGAGTGTAGGGAGAAAGTGAATGTGGATGCTAGGTTGTTGTATCAGAACAACTTGGAATGGCATTTTTTAAACAAAGGTATGTCTTTTGTTCTTTTAGAAAATGTTTCTCTTAGAATTATTTGTCCTCCCCTCAAAGTCTTTTCCCTAATCTATTCCCCCATCTTTAATGTATCTTTTCAATGGTATTCCAAATTCTAAAGAATGCCTTCTGTGTGGATCTCTTCTCACCTCTAAAAAGAAAATGTGGAAGCTGGACCTGGAGGTCCAGATTCCCTTTGATGTAAAAAGGTGTTTTAAGCAGGGCACGGTGGCTCAAGCCTGTAATCCCAGCACTTAGGGAGGCTGAGACAGGAGAATCATGAGTTCAAAGCCAGCCTCAGCAATGGTGAGGCACTAAGTAACTCAGTGAGACCCTGTTTCTACATAAAATACAAAATAGGGCTGGGGTGTGGCTCAGTGGTCGAGTGCCCCTGAGTTCAATCCCCAGTACCAAAAAAAAAGAAAGGTATTTTAGTCAGTTTTTTTTTTCAGTGTACCAAAAGACCTGACAAGAACAATTTGAAAGAAGGAAATGTTTATTTGGCATTCAGTGTCAGAGGTTTCAGTCCATAGATGTCCAGCTCCTTTCCACAGGTGAGTAAAAGCTTCATGGTGGAAGGGTTTGGCAGAGAAAAGCAACTCAGGACATCATACAAAGGGGGCGGGGAGTGCACATTCCGTAAGTTCAGCTCACAAAATATATACCTCAAAGGCATGACCCCAATGACCCACTTAGTCCAGCCACACCCTATCACCTGCCTATAGTTACCATCCAGTTAATGTATCAATGGATCAATGCACTGATTGGGTTAAGGCTCTCAAAATCCAACCATTTCAGCTCTAAATTTGATTTTGTTTGTTTGGTACCAGGGATTGAACTCAGGGGCACTTGACCACTGAACCACATCTCCAGCCTTATTTTGTATTTTATTTAGAGACAAGGTCTTACTGAGTTGCTTAAAGACTTACTTTTGCTGAGGCTGGCTTTGAACTTGCCATCCTTCTGCCTCAGCTTCCCAAGCCGCTGGGATTACAGGTGTGCGCCACCTCACTAGCACCTCTAAATGTTCTTGCATTGTCTCATCCATGAGCTTTCAGGGAATACCTCAGATCATAACCATAACAGAAGTCTCAGAGATTCTGAGACAGAGGTGTTAGAGTTCTAGGGATAGGGTGAGTCTGCCTGCCTTTTTTCCCACTAGGCTTCCTCTTCCTTCTCATAAAAGCTAAGTCCCTGAAATCCTAAAGATGGAGATCTGAAGCCAGGCGTGGTGGCGCACACCTATAATCTCAGTAAATTGGAGCGCTGAGACAGGAGAATCTCAAATTCTCAGTAATGATGACATACTAATAAAGTTACTGAGACCCTGTCTCTAAATAAAACACAAAATAGGCCTGAGGATGTGGATCAGTGGTCGAGTACCCATGAGTTCAATCCCTGGTACTAAAAAAAAAAAAAAAAAAATGGAGACTGGAAGCAGAAAAATCTCCATCTTTCTCGAAGCCAAATTTGAATAAACATGTTTTCCCTCACCAATCTATCTCCTGTGTTTAGTAGAGTGTGAAGAGCAGTGGAACCTCGACTCTGAAACAGAGTGATTGGTAGCGTTTCTAAATTGTTGTAAACTTAAAATATGTAGGTATTTAGGTGTCCTTTTGTTTTTCTTTGCTTATTGTTGTGAGTTTTGGCTATGGTTGATAATGGAGTTGAATGAACAAAAACTGAAGTATGTAACTTAAGTCATTGATAGTAAAAAAAAAGTCAATTTTGCAGACCCTGCAAATAAACCTTAATTATTGCTCCCATTTCTCCTGCTGTTTTTTGTTGTTGTTTTGAGTTTTTTTTTTTTTTACATGCTTTTGAGTTGCTGATGAGAAATCTTACACATTTTTCTTCCTAAGGACGCATAAATTTTATTTGGAAAAATGGATAGAAGAGCAGTTACTGCATATTATACATTGATTAGTTAAAGACTAAGTGACATTCTGTATTCTTGGAAGAAAAAAAATCAACTAACAAAATTACCCAGTGTAATTTTGTTTGTACTCTTATTTATTGTGTTATCTTTCATTTGTTAATGAATCATTGGATATAAGGAACAACACAATTTTTACAAAATCACAAAGCTTATCACACTTATCACAATAACAAAAGAACAGAGTGAAGAAAATTATATATTATTAAAGGTAAACAGAAAATACTACTTCAATAAAAATACATTCTCTATTAAAAATAAAATAAAACAATTGCTTTCTATATATCTTAATAGAAAAAAATTTTAATTTGGAAAATATAAACATATAAAGCTTATTTTTTTCTTTTTCTTACCCTAACTTATGACTTGATAGATTTGCAAAAACATTAAGGCAGCAACTGGGAATTATTCTCAAACCCTTTTCCAAAAAATCAACAATCTATTAAATATACTACTTAGTTGTTATATCACATTAATTGCATGTTCTCCATTATATTGAATTAAGTTGGTTTGAGAAAAGCAGTTGACAAAAAATTTTCATGCATAAAATTTAATTGGAAGCTGAAACAACAATAAGGCATGGGAAAATGAGAGAAATACAGGCCAATGAGGACGACATTAATGAAAAGTTTACTGCAATGGAAACTTTACACCTTTGGGAACTTCTTGGTTACAATGTAGATGTAGGAAGCATAGGTGTTCACAGTATCCAACTCAAATGCTTCTCAACTGATTGGAGACCCAGTGGTGTTAGTTAGTGGTGTGATTGTCCACCCCACCCCTGCCTCTAATAAGCCTATCTAAATGTATTTGAGTTCAAATATAAGATTTTACATTCAGTTTTTCTTAGCTCCTTCACAACTATAAATTTGAGAAGGCAAACACATTCATTTAGAATCTGATCTCTAAGATGCCATTCAATCCACAATAACTTGAATTGAAACACATGGGATATTTCTCCAAATATCCTATAAAAAATAGAGCTGGACATGTACTAGCTCTAAAATGTTTTTTAAGATAAATGTATTGTGACAAGGGATTTAGCAAATATATATATATATATATTAAAGAAAACAGAAATGAGTAACAAAATAAAAATTAGGGAAGGCTACTTCACAATAATTATTGTTCTATAATGTTGGCTTTATATAAAATTATTTTATAAATAAATTTTATAAAGATATTACAAAATAAGTGTTTATATTAAGCAATTTATGGCCAATCCATTCATCTCTTGAAGGGCACCTAGGTTGGTTTTACAGATTTTTACACATGTATTTTTAACATGTATTTTTATTATAATTCTTTTAACTTTCTTAATGGTGTCTTTTCAGAAACAATTTCAAAAATTTTAATATGATATACTTTTTATTATTTTTTTCTTTATGAGTACAACTTTTTACATTAAATAAGAAGGCTCCCTCTATTGTAATATCTGAAATTGATATGGACTGCATGTTTGTTTCTCCTCAACATTCATGTAGAAACCCTAACCCTTAGTAGAATAATCTTCCATGATGAGGCATTTAGGAGGCACAGTGATATTCCTTTATCCACAAGGAATCTGTTCTAGTCAATTCACTCTCAGGATGCCTGAACTATAGGTAGTACCAAAGCCCATATGTACATAGAGCCAAGGGTCACATAAAAATATAGATAGATTCTAAAAATGTTTAAGTGGGAATATAGCCAATGTGCAAATATAATAGATTGCTCTTTTACAAATTATGGTTTGCAATGATCTCAATATCAGGATGTGATATAATCTTTTGGGACAATATATACATGGTGCATCCTTAACCAAAATATCATTATTAGATTGTACTGTTTATCCTATACATACCCATGCTAACATTTAATTTATAAATTGGGCTTAATAAGAAATTAGCAATACCTTACTGTACATTTTAGTAATCTCAGCATATAATTTTTTTTCTTTCCTCTTAATTTTTACTTTTTCACATAAAGAAAGCACTCCACAGTCTCTCTATGGCATATCCCAATTGTCAGCATTCCTGCTTTTGCACTTCGGGACCATCATTAAGCAAAATAACTTACTTGAACAGATGCATTGCCATACCATGTCAGTTGACCTCACAACTCAGACATGTATTAGGGTTCTGAAAGATGGACAACATATATAGAATGGATATGCTGGACAACAGTATGATTCATGTCTCAGGCCAAATGAGAGAAGATGGCTTGATGTATCAACATGCAACACAGAACAGTGGTGTACAATTTATAACTTATGAATTATTTGTGGAATTTTCTATTTAAGATTTTCAGACTTCAATTGAAAGTTTTTCATGAGGACAGAGCCTCCATGATGAGATTATCATCCTTGTAAGAAGAGAAAGGGAATCATAGGTCATTTTTTCCCTCTCTCTCATCTGCCATGTAAGAAAAGATGGTCTCTGCAAGCCAAGTAAAGGTCCACTAGGAAATGGATATACAGTAACATGACAAGTCTTGGACATTCTGACTTTCAAAACTGTGAAAAATACATACTTGCTAGTTAAGATAACTAGCCAGCCTCTGGCATCTTGTTATAGCTGTCTGAACTAAGAAATATTTTTAATGTATTGTTTTCAAGTAAAAGCTATATTTTTTACAGTTCATTTTGAAAATTCAGAACTTTACTGAATTGATTTCTCTTTATAGCAGAGTTTAATGATTAAGAATCATTTTTGTACATATGCTTTTGAGCACATAGCATAAGAGTATACTTTTTCTATTGCAAAGGAGAGCTGGCCATCTTTGTCATGATTAGGTTACTGTGCATATGTGGGTCTGTTTCTGGACTCATTATTATTACAATATATTGATCCACTTAATATTTGATAACAATACCCTGCAATATCTTTATAAGTCATACTCCCTTTACTTCCTTCTCTGTATGTAATTATTTTACTTAACAAAAATGAGTTACTTCACAGCCTAATAGTGTGGCCATAATAAGTAATGATTATTCATATCTAATGAAAGATGTTGAAATAAAAAATAATAAAAATCACTTTAAAACTTTAAAATAGCAGACTTCTGAACATGTGATGGCTTAAATAATAAGTATATTCATGATTTAATTATGTCTTCATAGAATCTTTTGATATATTAATATGAACCCATGTTCCAATCACTTGAGTATGTTCATTATGTATTTAGAAATTATTTTTGTTTTTGTCCATATGTACAAAAAGAGATTAGAAATTTTGGTTAGTAAAATAAAGAAAAATGAATAGAAATTAAAGAGGTCAAAAAAAGAAGAAATGAAACTATTATTATGGGATGACATAATTATGCACATAAAACAATCAAAACAATCACAGTTGTACAATTAGAATTAATAAGTGAATTGAGAAATATGGTTGGATACAAACCAACCTAAAAAAATCTTTCTATTTATTAGTAAGAATTATTGGAAAACAAAATTTCCAAAAAATTTCAACCTATAATATCATTTGTATTTGTCTTCATTTTGTATTTGTATTCATTTTGATCAAATATAAATGCAACTATAATAATGAAATGTAAATGAAAACATTTAATACATTGCAAATAATCATTGAATATATTTTCAAGAAATACAAAATATAGTTTCTCATTCATTCATTGGCTTAATATTATAAAACATATTTCCTACTCAGTTTTCTTCATATTTGGTTATCCATGACTTCTCAGTAGATTCTCATTACAAAATTCAGCTTAGAATTATAAACTTTATACATAAATGCAAATCATCAATAATAGTTCAAAGGGAAACTTAAGAAGGTAAAGAAGGTAGGAAGGTAAATTAAACCAGGAAATATAAATTACCAAATGGCATGACTTTTCAAAATCTGGTATAATTACAACAATATTTTCATGGTAAGTTTCTCTGGATGCTCTAATGAAGAGAGACAAACAAAAATAAATTATAAGAAAATTAAATAGAGTAAAAATGCAAAACCACAAATATATAAAGAAGTTTATGCCACAGAGCAGGGTTAGAATTTTAAATCTTTCAGTAATGATCTAATATTGGATCAATTTTATATCTATATAATGAATTTATTAGAACATCACTGCACAGCAAAGACAAATGTTTCTGGGTGAATTTCAGATGCTAACATGAAAATAAATTAGTAAAAATCATTTCCTAGCATTGCCAACAATAAGCTGAAAAGAAAATTTAAAGATACAAAATCTTTTAAACCACTTAGAACTTGATTTAACATTATATTCATATAATCTCATGAAAATCAGTAAGATAAAAGCAGACAATCTGATAGAAAAATGGAGGAAGCTTTTAACACCGGGTCCACATATGCATATAAATATCATTGATAAAATATCTAATTAATATTTTATATAACTACATTATGCATCAGTATTTATGCAAACTTAAGCCATGATAAAATATCATCACACCTATTCTGGAAAGGCTAAAATTAAAAGGAAGATCAAAGTCGGTGGGTATTTTGAACAACTAAATTTCTTCTACATTGCTTTGAGAATCTAAATTACTAAATTACTTTATGTGGTGAGTAGCACAATTAATAATTACTGTGAGACAAATTGTCTTTAAATGTAAGTGTATATTCAATCACACCAATCATCAAATATAAATGATGCAAAAAATGTTGGGTGTGCTGGAGCTCCCCAACAACTAGCATTCAATGCACACTAATTAAACACTATAGGTAAATCATACTATCCTGGGCAACTGAACACTACAAGTAATTCACACAATGCTTGGGCAAGTAAACACTATAAGCAATTCACAGGATCCTAGGGCAATCGCGAGCCCCAAAATACCTTTGGTGCCAAATGACTTCCCTTAGCCAGAGAGCAGACGTTGTCTTTGTCTGGTGGTTCTCTTCCTCTGATGGCTAGATGTCAGATAATGGTGGAATCGATCTCAGAGACCAACAGCAAGGCTGCCAGTCTCAGTGATGTCCTTGGAGCAAAACCCCCAATAGACGGGACAAGCAGTTTAAATATAGTTCCAAGTTGGTTGTGTAAGCTGGTGATTGGTTACACCCAATGAAAGTCAATGTCCATTGGTTATGTCCAGGTAGATGATGTAATTGCAACTGGGCACATTCTTTGTACATAGGGAGCTGTGCTCCCTATCAGTTGTAACCATTGCTAGGCATGCCTATGGCTTGTTCCCCTTTCAGCCCCTTATCAATTGCAAGCAGGCATGACTAAGCATGGCAATGGCTGCTCTTCTTTATGGCCAGCAACTTAGTGAGTCTTAGCATGTCCAGGCATGTCTATGACATATGTTTCTTACACTTTAGAAACTTGGCTATGCCTGCTAGTACTGAATAAACTCTACCTTATGTTACAACAATTCCATTATTATTTGTATGTAAGACAGAAGTGGAATATTGTCACTCAAAGACATCAGATTTATTAACATTCATAACAATAAAAATCTGGAAATAATGCAGTGTTCTACTCTTGAATGGTTTATAAATTCTGATATTTCCAAACAGTATGTAACCAAAAGCTCAGATCCTGTCTCCGATGCCAATCAATGCCAATTTAATAATGAGGACAAGGTTTTGAGAAAAAGGAAAAAGATTTATTGTTTTGCTAGCAAAGGAGATACAGTGGGGACTCCTGTCTCAAAGGCTGTGATCAGACGGAACAGGGAGGTTTTAAAAGAACTTTAAGGATTACACTCCAGGTGTGCTCTGATAGTGGGTCCCAGGGTGCCCTGATGGCAGGTTAAAATTCACTTGTTAATTTGGGAGATATTCACTTCTCAGATCCTCAGCAGGCATCTCCTTCTTGTAGTAGGTGTTGTCAAGGACAATTAACTAGGGGAAGAAAAGATAACACTATCTCCCTAATCTTGTTAGGGAAGGGGGAGAGAAGAGGAGAGAGAAAAAAACATTTTTTAAAAATAATAAACCTTAGAGCAATGAGGGCTATATTCATTCATAAGGTAAAGAGACCACTGTTACAAGTACAACTCCATATAACGATGAGAGTGTACTAAATCTCATATAAATCACGGAGCAAAAAGAAGCCTGACCCAAAAATGTAAATATTACATTGATTTCACTTACCAAATTTCATATATTAGACATCAGGGTGGTGGTTACAACCTGAGTTCTGTGAGACTTCAAGAGAGTGCTTACATTTTGAGGCGATAGTAAGCAAAAGGGAACATCTATTATTTAAATATGCTGTTTCTAAACAAAAGTACTATTTACACTTTAAGGTATTCATTTTCTAAAATTAACATTAATTCCTTTTTTATAACAGTAGAATCTATTTTAACATATTTATAGAAACATGAAGTATATGTTATAATTAGGATCTCAGTCATGTGTATGTAAATGATGCTGAGATTCAATGTGGTGACTTCATATATATACATAGGGAAGTTATGTTAAAAAAATCCATAAAGTGGGAAATAGCAATGATGAATATCATCTCAACCTGGAATGGACCATGTTTCCTTTTTAAAACATAATCAACACACTTGATAAAAGGAAAATAAAATTCATTTAGTGTACTCAATTCATGAATTTCATCATAAAAGCTCATTATTAAAGGACAATAGCAACCAATTTTCTAGGAGAAAATATCTACAATACATGTATAAACACATATTCCTCATACAAGAAAATATCAAAATGAGACTATTAATTTAAAATGGTCAACCCTTGGAAAGGTACTTAACACACACACACACACACACACAAATACATGAAATATGCAAAAGACTAATAAACCTCCATTGGTGTTCAAATATGTTGACCACCTGAGAGATACAAATAAAATCATACTGAGATAATATTACATAAATTTAAAAAGATTTTAAATCCAAAGTAGTCAAAATCTGATGAAGCAAATGTGAAGCATATTGAGTTGTTCAAAAGGTATGCATCAGAGGGTCCTCTGTAAGAACCTGCCAGCAAATTGGTACAATCATTTTGGAGGAACTGCCAATGTCTACTAAAATTTCATATTAGTAACTCTCTGATGCTCAATTTCACCTCTTCCATTTTTCTATGAACAATTAATGAAAGAGAAAAAAAAACAATGTATTAAGAACAGAGTAATAGACAACTAAGTAAAACATAAAGAAAAATAGTCTTAAAAAAGATAAACAGAGTCCAACCAACCTGTGAGGTAGAAACAAACAGTAATGTTCAGACTTTCCTGCTCAGGGAAAAATAAAGTGCAACCACTCTATCCTCCCCTTACTACAAATTTCACTGTCTTCCTTGGATGATTTTGGAATCAATTATATATCATTTGCAGCCTTTGGGGAATATCATTATTTTTAAAAATCGTCATGAATTATCTAATAATGAAGACATTATCCTTTAATATTTTGGATTTGCAAAATTTTCATTAATTATAAATATCAGCAAATATTCATATTTTTCTAATTATCTCAATAAATTTTTTTCTTTTAATTTAGCATTCTTCAGAATTCATTTATTTCACCTGCTACTTACATTTCTATTAAATCTTAAAAATTCTCATCCCCACCCAGCATGGTGCCAAACACCTGTACAGAATCACTGAGGTTGAAGCAGGAGGATTTAAAACTCAAAACCAGCTTAAGCAACTTGAGGCCCTAAGCCATTTAGCAAGACTGTCTCAAAACAAAGATAAATAAATAAAATAGAGATAGGGATGTTACTCAGTGGTTAAGTGCCCTGGGTTCAATCCCTAGTACAACACAAGAAGAAAAAAAGGAAAAAAATTTCCAATTCCCTACACCTACTGATATGTTTCTTTGATTTTTTGATTTATATGAAATAGATTATTAAACATATCCATACCAGATTCCTTGTTTGTCATGTGATTCTGGGTTTGTGTGATTATATCTATATAGAATAAACATTTTGGGGTAATTCGAGGACTGTGGTGAGAATAATTTGTAAGTGTATTTATTTTAAATTATGTCAGGAAATGCATATATTAATACAATTATCTCATTATCACCAATGATATGTTTATGGGTTGAAAAAGGTGGCAATTATCACATCTTTCACTACAAATGTTCATTTACATTGTTTCATATTAAGAAGCAGTTTGTAAAATGATGCTTTGAAATGACTATTGATGATATTCCTGTTTTGTATGTCACATCCTAACACTCATCACAGAGACAATGCAAAGGGAAAAGGATCTTTTAATTCAGCCCCTGAAGCTGCTGAAGTGAATCAACTGCTGTCCTTCTCACCTGTCCTACCACCATTTAATGATTTTCAGAGATACTCTACAGTACTGAGTATGGCAGACCCTTTTCTTTACTATTTATACATTTTCCCTAGGGCTAAGGAAACATGCTTGTCCTCTGGATATTTTAGGAATGTCTCTTCCCCCAATTCTAAGGATTTCCATTTTTATCTTACATTTTTCTTATGTGTGACTCATTTCCAATAAAAGTAAGTCCATAAGAACAGATGTGCTGCAAGTTTGATTCAATTTTTCATTTTGACATCCCCCATTCCTAGCACATTGATGGCCCTTAGTATACATTCATTATGCATTTGATGAATTAATGAATAAATTAATCAATGTGTCTCCTTTTCTTGGACTAGCACAATGGTATTGACTAAAGGTTGTAGTTTGCTATAAAGAACAAAGCATTTTATACTTCAGTGAATTTGTAGCAGGATGTTGATTTATAAGGTAAAGACAACAAAATATAAAATTTCTAAGAATAATTTCTAAGTAATAATCAATTTTTGGTATCTGCTGAACTTATTTGACTATAAAATATTCTACCATCATCTCCCTTGATCACAGTTTCTAATACTTGAAGGTGAAAATATTACCTTTGAGCAACACAATTAACCACTAGGTGGTAGTATGGGCTTTCTTATTTTCTAACATGTACTTGATTTCACTTTATTTTAAATATTTAGTTGTAAAGACTGATTCAGTACTTTATCTCCAAAAGTAAGTTTAGAACTTCTCCATGTTTATATTATTCCCTTTTTACACACTAGGTTTTTCCAAATGAATTTTTCCCATTTTCTGCTTCCTGGTTATGGACAAAACACACAATGTGATATTATTGAGTATAGACTTCTTTTCCTTTGTCCTTTTCTATTTGAAAAGAAATGTGATATCATTGAGTATATAGCTCTTTTTATTTATCCTTTTATATCTGCTCTAACCACTGAAAAGGAGATCAGAATGATTTTATGTTGTTTTCAATTTACATAAATTTTACAGATATTTTTGAAATTGTTACCTCTTTTAATAGCTATATTTTATCTATCAAATAAGATAACTTTTAATGAAGAGTTTCAAGAACATAGGGAATTTGATCTTCTCCTGAACTATTGTTGGGAGTCAAAGTTGGCAAAACATATCTGGAGGGCTATTTTTTTTAAATGTCAAAAAAATAAATCATTGACATGGAAACCATGGCTTTAGAAATGTATTCCAAAATATATTTGTGAAAGTGTGCAAGGATTCACCTGCAAAGATATTTATCACAGTATTATACATGACAGTGAATAATTTGATACTGTGTATATATCTGCAGTATAAAATTTTAAAAATCATTAATGATAAATAAAACTGAATAATCATTAAACATGCTTTAATATAAATTATCATGGAAATTTATTGAATATTAATTGATAAAATTTACCTTCTTTAGTCAAAAATGTCATAGTCATATAACATATTCATAGTTCATTTATTTAATAAAACCACCTAACCTGGATGTCTTATTCTATTTAAATTTCTATATTTACATTTGCATATGCATATTACAATCATTATAAATTATATTTCCATCTTAAGATTAAAAAGACAGCTAAATCAAAATAATCCATATTTCTGCATCACTTGACTTATGTGATATTAACTGTGATAACTTATTTGAACTTACCTAGACTTCAGTAAGTAGAAATTGCAGAAATTTGCTTCCAGACTATTTGATGACTATGAGAATTGAGTGAATACACTAATGTTGCATATTCTCCCACAGTAAACTGAATGTGTATAAATATTATTTAGCTATAAGAAAGAATAAATTTCTTGATATTTTTAATATGTTTGATGTTAATTTGCAATTTCTGTTCCCTGGAAAATATTATATAGTCAGTTAACACAAAATGTAGCAAATCAGATATTTGAAATGTATCAAATTAATCTGAATGTACTAAATTATTAAAAAAATTTTTAATGATATCACTAAGAAATTTTTATAGATCTCATAACCATAATACAAAATTCTAATTATTTTTTGTATTTTCAATGCACAGTTATCAGATTATAAAACATTTTGTGTTCTCTCTAGAAAAACCCATAGCTCAGAAAAGTTGCCAAAAATACCTGGAAGTTCTACAGATATAGGTGGAGATGAAGTAGGAGGGAGTAGAGAATATAATAAATATTTATATAGAATATATTTTAATGTTTAGTAAGTCTGACTTTTTAATATTTGACACATATATTCACTTATGTTTTAATAATAATGCTTAATAATATATATGAATGTATTCAATCTATAGATTTATTTGAGAAGAATCAACATTTTAACAATAAGGATTCTTTCTGTTCATGAACATGGTATATCTCTTCATCTATTTGTGTATTTATAGTATATATCATCAGTGCTTTATTAAATGCTTATATTTTAGTTGCAATATCCTGTTGAATATATTTCAAAATATTTTGTTTTATTAGATATTACAAGTGACAGTTTTTAAAATATTTTAATTTTTTTATGTTTTATTGGATATTACATGTGACACATAGTTTTTACAATGTTTTGAATTTTTTGTCTATGCTGACATACAAAAAGAGAAGATCTGGGTTATTGGCCCTAATCCTTTTCAAATTATCAAGCCCAACTGTTCTTGTAGCTTTGTTAAAGTAAATAATATTGATATCTAAATAGGAGCATAGCTTTGTGTCATTTCTCACAATCTCTGTTTTACTTATTCTCTGGCTTTATTGTAATGACTGGGACACAGTGCAATTTTAAATAGAATAGACATCTTTGTTCTCTGTCTAAATTTAGGGGAGAATGATTAATCTTCCATGATTAATTATAATTTGTATACTAATTACTATATGATTTGTATACTATTTATCATCTACTGTCAATATATTTTGTCAAGTTTATTTATTTCAAAAATTTTAACCAACTGTATTAGTCTGGCTATGGTTGACAATGGCTTTATTTGGCTATTTTAAAAGTATTATCCCATCTCTTTTAATCCAGATCCTATCAATCATATTCTATTCATTTCTCTATATATAATGTGCCTTTTTTCTGTATATTTTAATATTTTCTTTTTGCTTCTTGCTATCAGCAGCTTGATTTTGAGTGTGTTATTATGTTTATCTACCTTGCTTTGGGTTTATTGAGACTCTTGAAACTATGTGCTTAGAATTTTCATCAAATTTTAAAAATTTGCTGCAATTTTTGCTTCACTATTTATTGTACCCCTTCTGTTTAATGTAATCAGGAAGTAGATTGATTGGTAATATTGCCTGCATAACAAGAAGGGTCAACCTAGTTTCTTAGCTTCTCTTCATTTGTTTTATATATTTTCTAGCTTTATGTCTTCTATTTAACAGTAGTAAAAAAAAAAAAACCCAAATTTCATAGACAGACAAGATGTCTTTAAAAAAAATATAGTTAGTAAAAATTATTCAAACAAATAAACCTGATAAAATATACTAATAATTCTAACTGCTCTCAAAATTGATGTTTTTTTTAAAAAAAAAAAACTCTAGATATTCTATTTGGCTCTTCATTACAGCCTTATTTTTTTCTCCTTACATGTACCTTTTATTATACACATTGAGTAAATATGAATGTGACATTTGTAATAGCTATTTTAACATGTTTGTTTGCTGATTTCATTTATCATTTCTGTTCCTGTTATCTATTGACCGATTTTTCTCCAAGTTCATTTGTCATATTTTTTTCTGTTTATTTATTTGGGGTATCAGATATTATGGATTATACAGTATAGACTCAAATTTTGTCATATTTCTTCATATAAGATTGAAATTTATTCTGAAAATTAAAACACATGAAGGTCAAATAAAACCCTTAAGTATTTATTTGTAAGTGTTTTCAGAACTGGTTTAAAATAGTTTTTGTTTTGCTTTGTTTTGTATTTTTCCCTCTAGGCCTAATTAACCACACTTCTTAGGTATCATCAGCTTGGGTTCTCCATGAATTTTCTGTGCATTTAACATGGTCTTTCAATACTGACTTCCTTTGGGTTCTTGTAAATTACTGAATATGCAAATAGCTGGTGATTGTTGTTTCCTGGAAAGATTTTTTTTTTTTTTTTCCAGATCTCATAGTATTTTAACCTGTGCATGCTGAAATAGATGACCAGTTCAAAACACGGTGAGACTTTTATTTGTTTTCTGGAATTCCTTCTCTTGAGATCATCTCATCTAAATAACTTACTCCTTACACATCATCTAAATAACTTCGCTCCTCAAATTATTGCTACTTTAGCTATGTCAACTCTGATCTATTTCATCAGTTCAGTGACAATGTTGGGCTCCTTTTGTCTTTATTCTCAAACTGTAGGTGATATATTAGCTAGAGCCTAAGAGCCTTTGTGATGGTAGGGGGTCAGCTTATTTGGATGAGTTTTGTGCTGTCGGTTGATCAAAAATGAATGTTTCTTATATTTTGTCTGTTTTTCTACTTGTTTATTTTTGGATGGGTAAGTTAGAGCCATTTGACTCTCTTATGCATAAAATCAGTGTCAGGAAGTAAGGCTACATGAATATTTTTGTTTCCTTGCTGTTGGACTTTTGAAGTAAAAATCACTGGCAACCAGGATTGAAAGCTAAATAACTTGGAAGCTAGAGATTATGCATTTCTCTGTAGAGGTTTACAACTTTCTCTCTCCCAAGACATATATGTACATTATTGAATGGTAGTGAATGGAGAGGTCTTCTTCTATGAATAGGAAAAGATTTGTTTATCTTAGAAATTTTATAGTCTTCCCTTTTTCTGAGGAGGGAAAGGTAGGTATGTAATGTGCTTTATTTAAATGCTAAGATACATGATTTCCTAGTTTATTCCCTATACTGCAAACCCTGACACAGTGAGTACACATGCCATCTAGTTTTCCCTGTCATTCCATGGAAATCGAGATATGTGTACCTGTCACTACGATCACACTTAAGTAATGAATTTTCCTTTTATCCAGAAATATCACTTTTACATTCAAGAAACTTAGTTTAGTAAAGCATTCAAAATTATCAAGTGAACAAAATGATCACATTTTGTAATATGATGTCATAATCCTCAAATTATAATTTTGATCAGTTATATAGTTAGCCATATTGATATAGAAATTACAGCTAAAGTTCAGAGTTTTCATAGTATATTTCAGAGGGGCTACAATTTAAAGTGCATATTTATATTTTAATGTCATAACAATTACTAATTTACTTGCTTTATTCAGATTCAATATCCTTTTTAGAATAAAAGTTTAATCTTTACAGTACTATTGTATTATCAAATAAATTATGTAATAATGTAATATAAATAAGCAACAGTCATTATTAAATGCAATAATTTTAAAGAATGTCTAATTTTTAACAAAAAGCATTATTTTCAAAATAGGTATCATTTCTCCAGGAAAGATACTTTTGAATATAACAAGCAGCTATGACTTACACATACCCATGCTATTTGAGAATGGTGACATTTTTCAGTTATATTTCCCAAGATACATAATTTAGAAATGACTTTGGATTGTAGCATGTGTTTTAAAAAGTTGCTAAAAGATACTTTTATAGGGCCAATGTCCAATATTGATTTTTCATCCAGACACATGTATATTTTAATGGACCCTAATTTATTTGAAGTCTTTTTATATAAATAAGTGTTATGCCCCTTAATATTATAACTTATGATAAACTATCTCTCAATGTAATCATATTTTATAAATAAACAGTTATAAGAACAATTTAAAATCCAGTTACTTGGAAGATCAAGCAATTTGATTATTTTCATTTTATTAAGATACTTATGACCAGACACAGTGGTGCACACCTGTAATCCCAGAAGCTTAGGAGACTGAGGTAGGAGGATTGCAAATTCAAAACCAGATTTGCTATTTGTCTTAACACTAGAACATGCCACATTTTAAAATTTGAACCTGAATTATGTATGTAGATGTCTCCCTTGTAATTGGGGTCCTTTCGATAACAATGAATAACTAGGATGAAACTGGCCAGGCAACCTGATGTCCAAGGGTGAAACAGTCTCAACATGTCTTCAAGAATATCGCTGACATTCATGAGTGAATGTCCTTCGAAGTCTCACCAATTCTCTTTCCTGAGCAACCCACTTTTCATTATCTAATAGTCTGCCTTCCATCAGTGACAGTTTTCTTATAGCCTTCATTCATTTAATGCTTCCCCAAGCTCCTAAGAGTCTGTTTTTCAAAGCATCTGATCACCTTCCTAAAGATTTCATTCTTTTTCCTTCCCACTTTGTCTTAGTGCTAAAAGTGCTGAAGTTGTTAGTAATTCATAGTCAAGTACATGGGAAGCAAAATGAATCTGTATGATTTATGTCAATTATCAATACTGTGAAGAAGTTCTTATTATATAAAATTGTTAGAAAAATTTTCCCCTGGAAACGTAAAATAAAAACCTGTTAAATTATCGTAGAATTTAACAATGGAATAAGGTTATGCTTAGATACTCATTTAATAGCCATTCGCCTATTTTATTATTGGTTCAACAAAAAGTAGTTTTTAATAGTCTCAAGCTTTCTATCTGTAAAGTAGGAGTAATTATAATAAATTTATATTGAAGAATAGGTTATTCCATGGCCATAATTTATGCATTTTTCATGACAGCCCTGACAATTTAAATGAAAGTGCTTCATTATTTCTCTCTCCCTCTTTCCTCTCAAAATAACTTCTAATAAATCAGCAATAGACCACCTGACTACAATTATTAAGTTAGTATAGAAACAACTTGATTTAGTGATTCATGAGATTTCTTTTGAATTCAGCTGGATTTCCTCTAAAACAAAAATGTCCTTTGCAAAGAAAGAGAATATTTATATAGATATTTTATTATATCAATTCCTAAGGTTTCCAAGGGTAATGATGTAACCTACTTTTTATAAACAATCTTACACTCTACTACTACTATATATATGATGTATTTTGCTTGTAATTGGTTGCATAGAATTAGATAAATACTTGCTGTAGATAAATATCTGTCTTAGAACAGACAAAAAACGTTTATGATTTGTTTTTCTTGTAAAAACTTGAAGAAAAACATACCATTATAAATAAAGTGACATAATTTTATTCTCTGTTGAAATTCTGTTGTGTATATATGCATTTCTTTTTTTTAGATATACATGACAGTAGAGTATATTCTGACATATTTATACCAACATGGAGTGTATCTTATCCTAATTAGGTTCCCAGTCTTGTGGTTGTACATGATGTGGAGATTCGTTATGTCATTTTGTAGGAAAATGAATGGAATTTGAGAACATTATGTTAAACAAATAAGCTAAACTTGGAAAGTCAAGGGTGATAAGTTTTCTCTCATACGTGAAAGCTAGAGAAGAAAAAGGAAAAGAAAGGTGGTGGGGATCTCATGAAAATAGAAGGGGTATCAGTAGGGACCAGGGGGAGGGAGAAAAGGAGAAAAAGGGGTAATGCCAGTGGATGATATTGGCCAAATTGTATTGTTATATTATACATGTATGTGTGAATATGCAATAATCAATCTCAACATTATGTACAAAAATAACATATCAATAAAATTTTTTTTAAAAAATCAAAAACTAAAGGAAGTGGTCATGGGTGCCAGACAAGGTACAAAAATTAAGGCAGATATGCCTATGTGATTAAAACAACTCCAGGCTCTTGCATAATTTTGTTATAGAAAATAGAATCTAGAAATTAAGACTATAGCTTGAAAATTTTCAGAGAGAGTTGTTGCTCATAATGTGCTTACAGAATGTTATTTTATTTCCTCATATATACTTATATAACCTGAATATAAACTTAAGCTTAGATGTAAAGTAGCCAACAAAAATATGTCCCATATAATTTTATTTTATTATTTATTCATATTTTAAAAAACAGCATTATGCATTTCAAGTCACAGTAAACATGTGGAGCAAAATTTTTTATTTATCTGGTTGTGAACAAGGTAGAGTCACACCATTTGTTTCTTCATATATGTACCTAGAGTAGTGATAGCCATCTCATTCCACCATCTTTTCTACCCTCCTCCCCACTCCCTTTCCTTCCCTCCTCTTTGGCCTATCCAAAGTTCCTTCATTTCTCCCATGCTCCCTACCCCCACCCCCTTATGTATCAGCATCCACTAATTAGCAAAGACATTTAGCCTTTGGTTCTTTGGAATTGGCTTACTTCACTTAGCATCATATTCACCAACTCTATCCATTTACCTGCAAATGCCATGATTTTATTCTCTTTTATTGCTGAGTAATATTCCATTGTGTATATATACCACAGTTTCTTTATCCACTCATCTATTAAAGGGCATCTAGGTTGCTTCCACAGTTTAGCAATTGTGCATTGTGCTGCTATAAACATTGAAGTGGCTACATTACTATAGTATGCTGTTTTTAAGTCTTCAGGGTATAGGCCAAGGAGTGGGATAGCTGGGGCAAGTGGTGGTTCCATTATAAGAATTTAGGGAATCTCCATACTGCTTTCCAGATAGGTTGCACCAATTTGCAGTCCCACCAGCAATGTTTGAGTGTGCCTTTTTCCCCATATTCTCATCAACACTTATTGTTGTTTGTATTCTTGATAACTGCCATTCTGACTGGAGTGAGATGAAATCCTAGAATAGTTTTGATTTGCATTTCTCTAATTGCTAGAGATGATGAACATTTCTTCATGTATTTATTGATCAATTGTGTATCTTCTTCTGTGAAATATCTGTTCAGCTCCCTAGCCCATTTATTAATTGGGTTATTTGTTTTTTGGTATAATTTTTTTGTGAGTTCTTTATATATACTATCTGATGTGCACGTGACAAAAATTTACTCCCAGGATGTAAGCTGTTTTTTTATCTCATTGATTGTTTCTTTTGCTGAGAAGAAGATTTTTAGTTTGAATCCATCCCACTTATTCATTCTTGACTTTATTTCTTGTGCTTTAGGAGTCTTGTTAAGAAAGCCAGAGTTTAATTTGGCCTAATGAAAGGTTGGGCCTACTTTTCTCTCTATTAGGCACAGGTTCTCTGGTCTAAATCCACTTTGAGATGAGTTTTGTGCATGGTGAGAGAAGAGTTTGGTTTCATTTTGCTGCATATGGATTTCCAGTTTTCCCAGCACCATTTGTGGAGAGGCTGTCTTTTCTCTGAGGTGTATTTTTGGCATCTTTGTCTAGTATGAGATAACTGTATTTATGTGGGTTTGTCTCTGTGTCTTCTACTCTGTACCATTGGACTATATGTCTATTTTGGTGCCAATACCATGTCATTTTTGTTTAACTTTGTAATATAGTTTAAGGTCTGGTTTTGATGCCTCCTGCTTTACTCTTCTTATGAAAGATTGCTTTGGCTATTCTGGATCTTTTATTTTTCTAAATTAATTTCATTATTGCTTTTTCTGTTTCTATAAGGAATGATGTTGGGATTTTAATTGGGATTACTTTGAATCTGTACAGCACTTTGGTTAGTATGGTCACTTTGACAATATTGATTCTGCCTATCCAAGAGCATGGGAGATCTTTCCATCTTCTAAGGTCTTCTATTTCTTTCTTTATTGTCCTGTAGTTTTCATTGTAGAAGTCTTTCACCTCTCTTTAGATTGATTCCCAAGTATTTTATTTTATTTTATTTATTTATTGGGGCTATTATGAATGAGGTAGATTTTTTGATTTCTATTTCAGAGGATTCATCATTGATGTATAGAAATGCATTTGATTTATGGGTGTTGATTTTATATCCTGCAACTTTGCAGAATTTATTTATTAATTATAGAAGTTTTCTGGTGGAATTTTTTGAATCCTCTAAATATAGTGTCATGTGATTGACAAATATAATACTTTGGATTCTTCTTTTCCTATTTGTAGCTCTTTAATTTCTTTCATCTATCTAATTGCTCTGGCTAGAGTTTCAAGGACTATGTAGAATAGCAGTGGTGAAAGAGAGCATCCCTGCCTTGTTCCTGTTTTTAGAGGGAATGCTTCCATTTTTTCTCCATTTAGGATGATGTTGGCCTTCAGTTTAGCATACATAGCTTTTACAATGTTGAGGTATGTTCCTACTATCCATAGTTTTACTAGTGTTTTGAACATGAAAGGGTGCTGTAGTTTGTCACATGCTTTTTCTGCATGAACTGATAAAATCATGTGATTTTTATCTTTAAGTTTATTGATGTGATGGATTATGCTTATTGATTTCTGTATCTTGAAGCAAACTTGCATCCCTGAAATAAACCCCATTTGATCATGATGCACTATTTTTTAATATGTTTTTGTATGTGATTTGCCAAAATTTTATCAAGAATTTTCTCATCTATATTCATCAGGGAAATTGATCTGAAATTTTCTCTCTTTAATGTGTCTCTGTTTGGTTTTGGTATCAGGGTGATGCTAGCCTCGTAAAATGAGTTTGGAAGGGTTTACTCCTTTTCTGTTTTATGGAACAATTTGAGGAGTATTGGTGTAGTTCTTCTTGTAGGTCTTGTAGAACTTGGCTGAGAATCCATCTGGTCCCAAGCTTTTCTTGGTTGGTAGGCTTTTGATGGCATCTTCTATTTCCTTGCTTGAAATTGATCTGTTTAAGTTGTGTATGACCTCCTGATTCAGTTTAAGTAGGTAATATGCCTCTAGAAATTTGTCAGTGTCTTCAGGGTATTCTATTTTACTGGAGTATAAATTTTCAAAATAGTATCTAATTATCCTCTGTATTTCAATAGAGTCTGTTATGATATTTCCTTTTTCATAACAAATTTCAGTTATTTGGGTTTTCTCTTTCCTTATTTTCATTAGGGTGGCTAGGATTTTGTCAATTTTATTTATTTATTTTTTCAAAGAACCAGCTTCTGCTTTGTCAATTTTTTGAATTGTTTCATTGATTTCAGCCCTGATTTTAATGATTTCCTGTCTTTCACTTCTTTGGGTGTTAGTTTGTTCCTCTTTTTCTAGGACTTTGAGATGTAGTGTCAGATCAATTATTTGCTGACTTTTTATTCTTTTAATGAATGAGTTTAATGCAGTGAACTTTCCTGTTAGTATTGCCTTCATACTGTCCCAAAGATTTTGGTATGTTGTATCAGAGTTCTCATTTTCTCTAAGAATTTTTTTATCTCCTGCCTGATGTCTTCTTCTATCTATGCATCATTCAATAGCATATTATTGAGTCTCCAGGTGTTAGAGTAGCTTCTATGTTTTAATCTGTAATTAATATCTAATTTCATTCCATTGTGGTCAGATAGAATGCAGGGTAGTATCTTTTATTTTTGTATTTTCTAAAACTAACTTTGTGGCATAACATATAATCTCTTTTGTAGAAAGATGCATGTGCTACTGAGAAAAAAAAAAGGGTATTCACTTCTTGATGGATGAAATATTCTATATATGTCTGTTAAGTCTAAATTATTGATTATTGTATTGAGTTCTGTAGTGTCTTTGTTTAATTTTTGTTTGGAAGATCTATCTAGTTGTGAAAGGGGTGTATTTAAGTCATCCAGTATTACTGTGTTGTAATATATTTGATTCTTGAAGTTAAGAAGGGTTTGTTTGATCTACAGAGATGCCCCACTATTTGGGTATTTGTGATTGTGTTGTCTTGTTCATGTATGATTCCCTTAAGCCATATGAAATTACCTTCTTTATCCCTTTTCACTAACTTTGGTTTGAAGTCCACTTTATCTGATATGAGGATGGAAACCCCCGCTTGTTTACACAATACATGTGAATGATACATTTTTTCCCATCCTTTCACCTTTAGTTTGTGGATATCTTTCCTATGAGTTGAATCTCTTGGAGGCAGTATATTGGTAGGTTATTTTTTAATCCAATCTGCCAGTCTATGTCTTTTAATTGATGAGTTTAGGACATTCATATTCAGGGTTATTATTGAAATATGATTTGCATTCTCAGTCATTTTGGTTTATTTTTGGTTTTTACATTGACTTTGCTTTATTCTTTGATTCACCTTTACTTTAGTGTAATTTTTCCCTTTGCAGATTTTCATTGTTGTTTTTCACTTCCTCTTCATGGAATATTTGTTCCCATGAGTGTTCTCTAGTATAGATTTTCTTCCTGTAAATTCTTTTAACTTGTTTTTCTTGGAAGTTTTTATTTTGTTATTAAATCTAAAGCTTAATTTTGCTACATATAATATTCTTGATTGGCACCCATTGTCTTTCAGAGCTTGGTATATGTTGTTCCAAGCTCTTGTAGCCTTAAGAGTCTGAGTTGAGAAATCTGCAGAGATCTTAATTGGTTTTCCCCTATATGTAATCTGATTCCTTTCTCTCATGGCTTTTAAAGTTCTCTCCTTATTCTGTATGTTAGATATTTTCATTATAATGTGCTTTAGTGTACATGTGTGGTGATTTTGTGTATTTGGTGTCCTGTAAGCATCTTGTATTTGATTTTACAGTTTGTTCTTCATGTTTGGAAAATTTTCTGATATTATTTCATTAAATATATTGTTCATTCCTTTGGTTTGAATCTATATTCCTTCATCTATCCCAGTGATTTTTAAATTTGGTCTTTTCATGTTATCCCATAATTCTTGGATATTCTACTAATGGTTTCTTACCCTCTTCACTCTCTGGTCAAATTTATTTTTAAGATTAAATATTTTGTCTTCATTGTATGACATTGTATGAAGTTCTGTCTTCTAAGTGATCTAATCTGTTGGTAATGCTTTCTATTGTGTTTTAAATTTTGTTTGTTGTATTTTCCATTTTGAGGGTTTCTTTTTGATTCTTTTTCAGAATCTCTATGTCTTTATTGAAGTAATCTTTAGTTTCCTGTATTTGCTTATGTAGCTTTTTATTAAATGATATTTTGCTTTCTATGTTTGCTCTCTTATATCATCCTTTAATTCACAGAGCATTTAAATTATGTATATCTTGAACTCCTTCTCTGACATTTCTTCTACTGTGCTGACTATGGATTCTAATAATGTAGTATTTTGGTTTGTTTGGGGCACTTTCTTCCCTTGTTTTTTCATGTTGTTCTTGTGTCTTCCCTTTAGCAATGCAGATATGAGGCATTAGTTTTTAGCCTATAGGCTTATAGATTTCCTGTAAGTTTCCAATACATCTCCTTTAAAAAGGAGGGACTAATTTAACAGATCCCAATACAAACAATATACAGCTTTAAACTAAGTAGCTCCTAATAGGACATTGATGGCTTTGTCATAATATGCAGAAATTATGAGTTCAATTAGTATCTACAATATAAACAATAGGCTTGCAAAAGGGTCTACAGTTTCTGCTGGTGGACTAGAGAGAACTAGGGGTGGGGTATAGGATGAGATGTTAGGGAGGTGGGAAGTGAGGATATAGAGTTATTAGATCTTAGAAAGCATGAAAGAGGAATCCAAAAGAAGTTGGCTAGTAGCAGAAAAGAGAGAGTTTTGTGGAAGACAAGTATGTAGGAATAAAATAGAGAGAGTACAAAAAATAAAGAACATAAAAATTAAGACAAATAAAAATGTAAAAATAGATGATAAAAAACTATATAATACAACTCTAATATACTAATCAGATATCATAGTCCTCAGTAACCTAATGAATGAAAAATACTGTGTTTCACAAATGTTGGGGATGTGAGAATGGAAAAAAGAGAGAGAGAAAAGAAGAATAAGAAGATAATAGAAAAAAGTCTCAAGATAAATAAAAAGGATTGTTTCTGTTGGAGTTCAATATATTTTCTGCTTTCCTTCTCATCCAGTAGGTGGGGTTGTGTGTTGTTTGCTCATATCCACTTCCCCTCACCCCTGCCTTCAGGATGGTGCAGGTTATTAGCATGTGTGTATTTGTCTTAGAGGCAGAGATTCTGGAAGTGAGGTTTACTGCTTGCCAATCCCCATGGGAAGATTCTACTCCAAGGATCTACTTTGGGGCCCCTTATGTGGTGTGGGTGCCTAGTCTTATCTCTTTATATCACCTGTAGACTTCACAATTCCTAGTGTCTCATTTAGTCTCTAAATTGTGTCTCTCTCACCCCCCTCCCTTTATACTTCCCAATCAGGAACGTCTTTCTCTGGCAGTCTTATGAGATGCACTCTGTGTTTTGTGCACCTGTTGCAGAGAACTGTTTTGTGTTGGGCAGATCAGGACCAGGCTTTGCGAGCTATGCACCGACCATGTAGCTACAAGTGCTATTCCTGGTTAGTGGCTTCAGGGGAGAGGGGTGAGCTGGGGAACTGTAAGTACCTTGATATTGCTTCTAGGCCCCAGCTGGTTTTCAGGCTGAGGTTTACCCCAACTAAAGATGGTGATGGCAGTAACAAGGATAATCCAAGATGGTGACAAAGGAGTCCCAAGATGGAGGCATATGCCTTCAGAGATAAGGTGTTGGTATGGGCCAGGTGGTGGCATTGGACAATGTGTTCAGAGATGAAGCTCTGTTTCATGCAGTGTTGTGGCAGGAGGCTGTCTCTAGACCATGTCATGTGTCCCCACGTATAGGCTACCAGATGAAGGGGACTATGGCTGTGGTTGTAGTGTTTTGAGATGGACGTGAATGAGGGAGCTGCACACTGGTATACGAGGGTCCACACTGGAGCAGCAGCCAGGGTTCCTGCAAAGAGCAGGAGTCCCATGAGGAAGCATAGGCTAGGGATCCTGCATAGGTTGTTGACCAGAGGTCCTGCACAGTGTATGGGCGCTACTGCAGCTGAGGGTCCTGCATGGGAGCAGGTCCTCTGTTCCATATCATTTTAGATTTCGGAGGGATTAAAGACACTGATGAAATCAGAATATATCACATATTTTACTTTGTCTTATTATTACAAAGCTTCCTTGGGTATTTCATTGTAGGAACATGTTGAAGATTAGATATATGATGTGAAATTTTGTGGCATTTGGAGGCAAGTTTAATATGAGCTGAAAAAATATTACTTTAGATGTTGGAAATGTTTTCCCCATGATGCTAGGAATCTAACTCAGGGCCTCACACATAGTAGGCAAGTACTGTTCCTCCACTGAGCTTCATTCCTACATCTGTATCTTTGACATTTTTATCCTTTTGGTGCAAAATATTTGGATTAATGTTAAATTATGACTCTTGCACATACCAATAAGATATTAAAGGGTTTAAGAGATAATTTTGCCTTTTAACAATGAAAAAAATACCACATAAACTCTTTCCTAAGAAGGAAGAAAATTGATTTCAGCTCTGAGGCTATGATCAAGAGAAAACAAATTGCCATAGAAAAGAGTGATGAAGAGCTGGACCTTAACCTCCAGATGTGTATTGGTGGGAAATGTGCAATCCTACTGTTCCTCAGTCATGCCACCACTCCAACTCCAGGAAGCATTTTTCTAGGTATATATGAAAAATATGAAGAAGGCTCTGGGCAGGTGAAGATGACCACAGGAATGTTTCTGAATGAAGCCTTCACCAATGATACATGTGCTACAAGACAAATTAGCTCAGAAGTGTCACCACTGTGAATGGGGTTTTATTTTTACTGTATCATGGAACATCACTAATATTGGGCACAGTGTAGCAAGATTCAGACAATTTGTGGTTGGAGAAAGCAGAAGGTGAAGTTAGAAAGTAGGATGAATACCATGGTGAAAAGAAAATCACATAGATTTACTGTAAAGTTACTGTAAAAAGAAAAATTTATAGACTACAAAGTCATTTTCTGAACTGTAAAATATATGGGCTTCCAAAAACCCATTGTTGCTCAGATGCCAAGCCCTACTGAGTAGATAGTCTTAAATTGCTTTTCCAATATCTAAAACCAGTTTTAGGCTAAACCAAAATATTCCTTCAATGAACCCTACATACAAACTAACTATAGAGGAAGTCAACACTACTAACATCATTACCACACCATAATTAACATAGGCTCAAACAAAATATGTGTAGGTATAGTTGGTAGAAAATTTTCTACATATGCTTTTTTTTTTTCCCTAGGGATGAAAATTGAATCCAGCATTCAGTTTCCTGCTTTGGTAAGTGCTAGACAAATTCTCTAACACTGGGTTAAATTTCCAAACTTGTAATTTATTTTACATATGATGTATGACACAAAACCATAAATATAGGAAACTAATATGAGTAAAAAAATGTGTCCAAATTTTAGGACAGAAAACAGTTAACATATATTGACCTATAGAAAATGGAATCTTCAAGGATAGTAGGACAATATGAAAGAGTATAACATTTATAAAATTAGAATCCCATAAGAAGTGACGATAAAGAATGGACCACAAATTTCACTTCTATGGAAAAAAGCTGCTGGAAGTGAAGTAATGGAATAAAGTATTCCAAGCAAATACATTGAAAGGAAAGCAAGAATCACCATCTCCTATGAGATAAAACAGACTTTAAATCAAAACAGTAAGAAGAGACAAGTCAAAATCATCAATTCATTAAGAAGAAATAACAACTGTAAATGGGTATACATTCTGCATTCGAGCACACAAATATATAAAACAAATATTTGTAGATTTAGATGGAGAGATAGATTTCAATACATTAATAGTACATAACTATAAACCACATTTGTGTAATAAATGTATATCTAGACTGAAATTCAACAAAGACATAGCTAAATTAAACTGTACCCTAGACTAGATAGAGCTAACAGACATCTGAGACATCCCACCCCAAATCTGCAAATACACATTTCTCACAACATCATATGGAACATTCTCCAGGAAAGATTACATGATATTCCACAAAATAAGTATTAACAAATTTCAAATAATTGACTTTTTATTGAGCTTATTTATTTTACCAAAATGCAATAGAAGAAAAATTTATAAAACTGTACAAACATATGAAAAAATTTTAGAAAAACTTATTCTTGAACAATCAGTATGTCAAGGTAGAGGTCAAGAAGGGATTTAATTTTTTTGAAAGAAATAAAAATACAAACACAACACACCAATGTCTATGGTTTGTAGCAAAATTAGAACTAATAAGAAACATTACAGAAATCAAATCTTGTTTCAAGAAAGCAGAAAGATTTCAAGTAAGCACATTGTTACTAAATAGTCAGGATCTAGGAAAAAGAACAAACTAAATCCAAAATTAGAGTAAGGAAATAAATATTTAAAATGAGAGCAAACACAAATGAAGTAAAGAGTGAAAATATATAGAATATGGAACATCAGTGAAATGAAGAGCTGATCTTCAGAATGATAAACAAAATTGACATAACCTTAGCTAGACTAATTAAGAAAATGGGAGAAGAACCAAATAAATAAGATCAGAGACGAAAAGGAATCATTATAATTAACACCAGAGGAAGCAAAACCATCATTAGAAAATAACATGAACAGCTACATGCTAATAAATTTTATGATGTAGAAGAAAAGGACCAATTTCTGAACATATATACCTCACAAAGAGTGATAGAAATGAAAACATAGAATCTGAAAAGACCAAAAAGAATAATGGGAATGTATTAGTAATAAAATTGACTGTCATTAAAGAAAAGCCCAGGAAAGATGGCTTCAGTGCTGATTTTTACCAAACATTTTAACAAGATGTATTGACAATTCTTTTTAAACTATTCCAAAAATATATATAGATGAAGGAAATCTAAAATTTATAAAGATATTATTAACCTGATACCAAAATCAGACAAGGATACAACTAATAAAAAGAATTACACACTAATAGCCTTAATGAATATAGTTAGAAAAATCTTCAACAAAATACTAGAAAACCAAAATTAACAGTATATCAAAAAGATTATTCACTATAATCAAATGGGATTAATTCCAGGTATGCAATGATGGTTCAACATTCATAAATCAGTAAACATAAGACAACACAAAAAACAGAATGACAGACAAAATTCAAAAAATTTGCATGTATATTGTTGCAGAAAAATTATTGACAAAATTTAGTATTGCTTTACATTAAAAACACTGATAAAATTGGTTATATGAGAATTTGTCTAGTAAGGGTCATATAAAATCAAACAACAACTAACATTATCCTGAATGGTGAAAAAAGTTTAAAAGCTTTTTCTCTAAGACTTGGGGAAAGACAAGAATGTCCACCTTCATCACTTCTATTTGACATAGTTCCACAGCCACCAGGCTAAATATGGAAGTAAAACATATTCAGATGACATTATCTTAGCTCTAAGAAACACCGAAGACTCTTCCAAAAGCCTTTAAAACTAAAAAATATTTGCTAAAATTTCAGGATATACAATTGACGTGCAAAAATCAGTAGTATTGCTGTATAATAGCCAACAATCTGAAATGCCAATCAAGAAATCAATCTCAAAGAGTTACAAATTGTCAAATTTAAATATCTATGATTAAATTTAACTAAGAGGTAGAGAATCTCTAAAATGAAAATCATAAAATATTGATGAAAGTGCTTGAATAGTACACAAAATATTGCAAAACATCCTGTGTTTATGACTGAAAGAATCCATATTACTATTATGTCCATGTTACTCAAAACTGTAGGTTCAATGCAATCCGTATCAAAATACTAATGACATTCTCCAATAGAATTAGAAAAAAGTTTGTAAAATTCACAGGATCCAGAAAACAAATTTCAAAAAGCGAAGGCAATCTTAGGAAAAGGGAGCAAAGCAAATGTCATTACACTATCTGACTTCAAAACATACTATTAGGGCTGAGGATGTGACTAAGTTCTAGAGTGTTTGCCTAGCATGTGTGAGATCCTAGGTTCAATCTTAAGCAAAAAAAAAAAAAAAAAAAAAAAGCCATCCAGGAGTTCCCAAAACAAATCTCTTTCAAGATGGCACACATCCTCCTTTGAATGTTCATCTGAATTCCAAAATAAATCTCTCTGTGTCCTGGACTAGTACATGCTGAAATTCTATAAATAAATAAATAAATACTAAAAAGCTGTAGTTTTCAAAACAGAATGGTATTAACAAAAAACAGAAGCACAGATCAGTTGAAGAGAAAAGAGAACCTAGCAGTAAATATGTATATCTATAGCCAACTTTGCTATGGATCTAAGAACCTGCATTAGAGACAGTCTTTTCAATAAAGATTTCTATAAATTTAGATATGCACATGCAGAAAAATGAAAATAGACCTCTCTCATTCCAGTTACAAAATGGAATACAAAATGGATTACAGCCATAAATGTAAGACATGAAACATTAAATATAGGACATACAAATCTAATAATGCATTAGAACAGAATATTATTCTTATTAGGGTTAAATAGTAACCAACTGTTTTTTATGTATCAGATATTCTTTATCTATTCATCAATTTATAGACATTTATGCTATTTCCATTTCTTGACTATTGGGAATAATGCTGTAGTATTGCTACAATGAATATGGCAATGAGATTGCAGAATTTGTTGCCTGTGGATATAAACCCAGTAATGGAATTGTTGAATCATATGGCACTTCTACTTTTAAAGTTTTGAAGAACCTTCTGTTATGTTCACCATAATGGCTTTACTAATTTACACTTCCTCAAGCAAATTCCAAGGGCCCTCTTTTCTCCATTTCCTTGCTAACATTTGTTACCTTTGATATTTTATAATAATCCTTTTAACTGTGGTAAACAGATGATCTCATTATGGCTTTGATTTGCAATTTCTTGATGATTACAGATGTTGAGAATTCTATAAATGTACCTGTTAGACATGCATGTGTATGTCTTCTTTTGAATTATTTAGGCATTTTTGCTATTCAGCGTTGGAGTTCTGTATATTCTCTGGATGTCAGCTCCTTGTCAGATGTATGGTTTTCTTCTGTTGTGCAGGCTGCAGGCAGTCTCTTCACTCCGTCTTTATTTTCATTAGATGTAATCCAATTTGTATTTTTTTGTTCATTTGTTTCATGTGTTTGCGGATCCTCTCCAAAAACATTCTTTCCTATTCCAAAGTCTTGTAGAATTTCTCCTACATTTTTTCCTAGTACATTTATAGTAAAAGTCGATCATATATATAAATATATAAATGTATTACATATTATAGCTGATACAAATGAATAAGATATTAGTTTTTAATATATTTGAAGGTTTTATTTACTGACTAGTTCTAATAGCCACCAAGAGGAATTGAATTAAATACATTTGAAGTTTTCAGCTCTAGTAACTGGAAATTGACAGTTACTGAATATTTAGCATTAAGGAGAAATTTTTTTAAAGAATAAAATCATATGAGTTTAAGTCATGCTCTTTCATGCCACTTATGAGACAATACCAGTTGTAGTTGAAAATAAGACAATTCTTAAAGAAGATACCTTAAGTGTAGGGATGGGTTAGGATAAATTTGTATGTGTACTTCAAGTGGCTCAAAATACTTTGAAATATGAAAGTGTGCTAGAAGACTATAACAGGGAAAAGATCACAACAAATAGAAATTGAAGGAGAAGAAAAGAGAAAGAGATTAATAAAGAATCTTAAGATAGGGGCATGGTTCAAAAAAATTGTTAATAGATTCTAAAGGGGCACTTTTAAAATCAGGGAGAAATTCAGGCACAAAGCTATATATCCAAAATCAATAACATTGGTATAAGAATTTTAAAATATATATCCATGGTAAGTAATCATAGATTTTAATTTAAAATATGCAGAGATATTGCAAAATTGCCTGACATTTAAAAAGACACTTAATTTTGTAACAGAATGACTAATTATATTGTTTTACTGAAGAGCATAATAATCAGCCAGAAATCAGCATAAAATTCAGCAAGAAAATAATCTGTGAATTGGTACATTTGTTTCTTTTTCTCTTTGTGTTTTTGAAGTTATAAAGAAAGGCAATGACTATTTTTTATTATATTAGTTTACGATCATTAAATAATCCATTAAAGGCAATTGTTGCCCTTAAATCTGCCTGTTTTGAGTG
This sequence comes from Geosciurus inauris, assembly GCA_004024805.1. Classification (NCBI taxonomy): domain Eukaryota; kingdom Metazoa; phylum Chordata; class Mammalia; order Rodentia; family Sciuridae; genus Geosciurus; species Geosciurus inauris. The sequence continues at coordinate 204,763 of PVHX01000559.1, read as the reverse complement.
ATTTCTTTAATATAAAAATGTAAGAATATATATGTTATGAATTTTGGAAATGCTTAACTCTCAAAGTCGCAACCATACTGTCTAAAGAAATGTTTTCCAATATATCCAAATTAGAAACACAATATATAAAATCAACATTTAAATGCTTTTTATAGTTTTTTTAAGTATTCTTCCTATTTGTGTGGGAGGAGGAGTTTAATTTACAGGGATACCTCACTTCAAGTAGCAAAACTATTGTTGTCATAAAAACATGGGAACTTTTTTTTTAACCTTTGAGTAAAACCAGTAAGCTAACAGATGGTGAGCCTGAGAAATTGCCAAGAGAATTTTGGAAGCGTCCTTTCACTTGAAGACCAGTCGTTGTTTCTCTTAGAACATGCATAGACTATGGAGTTTCTGCTTGATTATACAAAAGGGTGAGCTATCTTTCTGCTTCTTCAGTTGTTTAGTAGATTCTGTGTGGTGCATGTTACAGTCTAGCTTACTGCTTGTTATATAGAATTTAAGATATATAATCTTTTTAAAAATATTCTTAACCCAGAATACTTCTATGTGAAGATAGAAAGGAAACAATTGTATTATTGTCATAGAAGTATTCTGGGTTAAGAATATTTTTTAAATATTATATATCTTAAATTCTATATTTGTGAATCATTTTTCTACCTCTGTATTTGAGTACTTGGAGCTACAAAGCAAAGATCAGAGAAAAGGATAGCAAAAATGGATGATAGTTCCAAAATTACCTGAAAAATCATCATTTTTTCTCACATTAAATTATAATCATGTTACAGTGTAGTTTTTATTACATGAAATTGAGATACAGGGAATAATTCTCATGAATATAGTTTAATTATTGAGTACAATTATTTAATAAGGATTAAAACAGCATTCTTGGCTTCTGGACCTTTTCATTCTGTTGTTCTTCTTGGTCTCCTACTCTCTGTGTATAGTTTATATCCTGGCATTTGATACTTTGAATTATATTCATTGATGCTAAACTTTTAGTGTTAGAAAATGACTTTTTTTCTATTTTATAAAGAAATTTATTATACACACCCTTAGGTTTTAGCTACACTTAAAAAGCTAAATATTATGCTGCTTCTTTGCTTTCTAATACAGTCTCTATCATGCATGTTAAACTTTTAGAATTATTAGAAGTTTCCCACAAAGAATGGTGTATGAAGTTTTATTGAACCTTGTGTAGTGCAGGACTTGAATATATGATGATGTCTACTGATGATTCCTTCATAAGGCAGCTTAGTAGACCCTTAAACCTTTTCATTTACTTTAATTTTGAATCTTTACTTGTCTCATATAAAAACACTTGACTATTACTTGTTTTATAAAGGCAAATCAATAAATACATAAATAATGTACATTACTATTTCATATTATTAATGATGTAATACTTCCACTGTCTTGAAAAATTGCTACTTGCCCAGCTCTAATATAAGCACTTGATCTATGTTATTTCACATGATCTTTACAATCTTCACTAACCAATGATGAGTACATCATTACATTTTTTTTAGAAATGTTACAAACTATAATTCGAAGAATCCAAGGTTAGACCTAATGTTTTTTATGACCTGCTGGCAAAGCCTGTACACTTAACCACTGTGTTTTAATAACAAAAAGTGAATTAATGAAATTCATTAAATTTAGATTTGAAATATCCACTGAAGACTTACATGCTGAAGGATTGGTCCCCAATGCAACAATGCTCAGAAGTGGGATTATTGAGAAGTGATTAAATCATGAAAGTTCTAACCTCATCAATGGATTAATTCATGGAGGGATTCATAGCTGGGTGGCATTATGGGGAGGCAGTAGAAATTTTGGTAGGTGCGGCCTAGCTGAGGGAAGTAAATCACTGGGGTATGCCATGGAAGGATTATATTTTGTCCCCATATTTTTCATTTCTCTCTTCCTCTCTCTCTCCCTGCTTCTTGAAATGAATAGCTTTCCTCCACCATGCCCTTCCACCATGATGATCCGCTTCATCTCATTCCCAAAGAAATGGAGCTGATCAACCACGTTATGTAACCTCTGAAATCATGAATCAAAAGAAATATTTCTTCCTCTAGTTTTTCTCAGGTATTTTGGTCACAGTGGGAAAAAGCTAATAAACACAGCAGTATTTGAGATAAACAAATCGGCTCCACGCTTTGGCATGAAGCAACACAAATTGGGGTGAATGATATTTTTCTCCTTTAGTAATGTAGGCCAAAGATTGAGAAGCAGAGAAGCATGTAATCAATATCAGTAACTGATAACAACCATAGGGAAATGATTATAAAAGCAAAATAATTTCTGGGATTTGGAAACAAAATCCAGTAATATTGTGAAAAACATAACTGGCAGAGGTGAAGGAAGCTGAGAAAGCAAGCTTCATCAATAAGTGCATTATTTTAATCAGTAAAGAAAAAAGAATGATAAGACTTCAACTTGCAGTTCTCTTAGTCTTCTGGTTGAGATATTGAAACGAAAAGTACACCTGTTTGCACCTACTATTATTATCATTTAAATAATCACGCAGATCACAACTTGGTGGGGAACTAGCTCTATGCTACACCCTTATGACTAGCCATTGTGTGTAAATGGGAAAGGCACAAAGGAAGGAGGAACTGTGTGATTGGATTACTGTTGATTCCCGGAAAGTGCAGCTTGGTGGACAGAATTCAGGGGGCTTACGTGCCTTGCCACATGGACAGCTGTTGCCTAGTGCATTGTCTCTGATTGGCCAAACAGCTCTATAAGTTGAATGCTTGTTCCACAAATAAACGGGTGCCTGCTGTGACTGGACTCCCTAGCGTGTCTGATTGTCCTGCGGTGGTGGAGGGCTGCGAAAGGCGGCTAGTCGGCTCCAACTCTTCCCAACTTCCATGGCTAGGTGAATGTGAGGGTGCCCCTTCGGCCCGCTAGCTCAGGAAGGACTGCAGCCCCGGCAACAATTGTTGCATATATGTGGCAAAATGCCATACTATGTCACTTTTAAAAATATTTAGCTAAAATTCTGTTTATGCATGCATATTTTATTCCTAAACTAAACTTGTAATCCCTTCTGACATAGAACCACTAGCTTTAAGCAATTTACTCATCCAATCTGCATTGCATTCAGGTCTCCTTGAATATACTGATACTTCCTATGGAGTATAAGGAAGATTATAGCAAGGTGCTAATACCCTCAAAGTTTCAATAATAAAAGTCCCATTTATGCTGTTTTTGCAAGATGAACAAGATTATTCCAGGACATACAGCCACACACTGCATAATGATGTTCCAGTTAATGACAGACTGTATATATGATGGTAGTCCCATGGAACATAATGGATTTAAAAAAATTCCTTTGGTCTACTGAAGTTGTAGTCATGGTAAGATCACAGTACAATGTATTAATCACATATTTCTGATGATGCTGAATATAAATACCACATACAAATATGTATACTACATAGTACTTGATAATAAACTCTTCTTTTACTGCTTTATGTATGACATATACTATACTCTTCATTGTTATTTTAGAGTGTACTTCTATTTATAAGAAATAAAAAAGTTCAGTATATTGTTTTATGCTGGCAGCACCCTCCTATCTCTAGTGCTTTCTGTGTCTCTTAGTAGCATCATTCTCCTGTGCTATATTTAATTTGCAGTGGTTATGTTCAAGATGGTCCTAGGAGCAGCAGCCTATATTATATGCATATGTCTTATAACCTATATGTGCACTAGATTATACAATACAGATTTGTGTTAAGTACAGTTTCTGTTTGTCCAATGGTACAAGGGAAAAATTGCTGAAGACATATATCCACTGACATATTCCCATCATTAAGCAACATACAACTTAATAGAATGAGAAGATTTTTTGCAGAGATCACTCTATGAACAAATATATAAGATTTAGAGAAGAATATTAAAGGTAGAGAAAGTAATGATAACTTGGAAATGAAGATAATGATAAATAAAATTTGGTAAGAAAATTCATGTAATTAAATAAATATAGGTTTATTTAATGTCAAATTTACATAAGACATGAGTATTTTTGTAATGGGGAAGTATCAAAAGATGATTTAAAACAGAAAGAATAAATATCTTAATTAAAAACAGTAACCATGCATTTTAATGACCAAAAAAAATCTTGTGGTTTTTCTAAGATGACCTTGCATGATAATTATCACTATTTTCTTATAACAAACTCACCTACACAAAGTAAATCTTGTTCATTCTCACTCTCCATGAAATGATTCTTCTGATATTGTTAGGGCTTATCCACCATTTTACAAGTTGTGTAGAGAAAAACAAGCTAGAGAAGTTGTGCATGTCCTTAATTTTTGTCTGACCATCACTTGTGAGTTATTCCTTTATGCTACACTAGAGCGTGAATAATGAGTGCTACTCTGGAAGGATATTAGAAAATCACAGGTCTAATACATTTGACTGAACCTTTGCTGTGTGGTTTAAAACAATGAAATATTGAGCTAATCAACCCATTCACATTTCTTCCATTTTATTTCCTTTTTATAGATATATATCTTCTACATCATATTTGAGATATTGAATTATCTATCATATTTTACAAAATTATTAAGTAATAATAAAATATCATGAACTATTTTCACAGGAAACTACACATTCTCTGATAATGACAATCTTCCTTATTGTGTGTTAGAGCATCTATATTTGAACCACATATTTGGGGATCTTTCTTCATTACATATTCAATCTTGAGGTATTATGTTGGGTTATTGGGTGCCCCCATTGGTGGATAAGTATGTGATATTAAGGCTAACCCTTTAATCTTTCTAAATATCATTTTTCTTATATGTAGAATAATAAATTGCCAGAGGATGGACTTACTTCAAGTAAAATTAACCTGTAAATTAAAATGTGTATAGCCATAAAGTGCATGGTGTTAGTTTAAGTCTGAGGAACTTTCATAACATGAATACTTTGATCATCTTCCATACTTGTAAAGAAAATTCTGATTAACTCTGGGATTCTTTCTGTATAGCTCTTTCTTCCTGCTAGCCCATCCTGTAATGTTTAACTTCCTTGATCTCACATATTTTCAGCTGTATCTACTAAACACAGAGATTCCTTCAGGTTCTACTTCAGTCCTGTTCACCACCACTCACCATTACTAAGTGCTGTTTCTTAAGACTAAGCAAGAATGATGCTGAAGTGTTCCTTTACCTCCTTTTTATCAGTGATCACTGACATTTGTTGCCTGAGGCCAGGTATCTTTTAAACCACTGGATAATGCATTTTGCTTGAATTTGGTTTTGTTTAATTGTTTTGTTGTGATTATTCATGAAGTAGGGTAAATCTGATCCCTGCTACTCTATATCCTCTGTAAGTGAAAGTTATTTACTATGATTTTAATTGGAACTATTATGAAATTAGATCAATTTGTAGAAAATGGATATATCAATCTGTGTTTTCTACTGTACACAGATGGTATATTTTCATCTTTATTTATGTCTTCATTAATTTATGAAAGCAATGCCTTGTTTTTTTTCAAGGTTGAATGTGATACATCATTCATCAGTTTTATTATTGGGTATTGTGTTTGTATGTTCCTGGTGATGTAAGAAAATATTTTAGATTGGGTAATTTATAAATGGGCAAAATTTACTATTTCCCATTATGGAGCCTTGGAAATCTAAGATGAGAGCAACAGTAAGTGCAGAGTCTGATAGGGCTGGGTTTGCCTTCTAATATGGCACTTTGCTGTGTTCTCACATGGTGGAAGGGCAAAATGAACTGGCTGGTTCTTTCTATCCCTTTTATAATCCAATTCATGAGAGCTCCATTATCATTATGTAATAACTTCTTAAATGCCTCACCTCTTAATATTTTCACACTGGATATTATGCTTCAACATATGAATTTTGGGTAGACACATTCATAAAATATTAGATATCTTATTTCTTTGATGCTGCCATATGTAGGCTTTTAAAAAATAATTTATCATTCATTACTGTTACACAAAAAATAGAATTTTATCTGTGACATTCCTATAACGTACTGTCAACTACTTGTATTTGAGTATTCCTTAGGACTTTATAAATAAATAAGCATATCTGTAAATGAAAGAAGAAATTTTAGATCTTCTTTTCCCAGTCTCTGTGAATATTTATATTGTAATTCAAATGTTTGCAATATAATTTCTATAAAGTTACAATGTAATATTTACAATGTAAAAATATTTACATATTTTGTCTTCTTTTTCATTTTATTGTTTAGGATTTGCTGCATAATTTTATGAAGAAACATTGAGCAACGAATATCCTTGTTTTTATCTCTTTCATACAAAGATGATATTTAGTGTTTGAACATTATGACATAAATGGCATTTTTATAGACTCTTTTTAATAAAAAGAGGAGGTTCACTTTGTTACAGATGGAATAATATTCCTTTAAAATGCAAAAGTCCTAAGGCATTTTACTTCATAATGTGACTTTATTTGAAAATAGGGTCTTTGCAGATGGAATCAGTTAAGACAAGATGAAGTCACACTAGTTAGTGTGGTCTCCTAATTGAAATATAATCAGTATCTTTACAAAATGAGAAGTTTGGACAGAAAAAATGCAGACAGGTAGAATGCTATGTAATGATTCCAGTTTGCTATCACAGGCCAAAAAACAAACAAAAAATAAACAACAACGAAAACCACCAGAATCATGTAGGCTGAAACATACCCTTCTCTAATGTCTTCGGAAGGATTAGACAGACAGGGTGTCACAACCTGCTGACACCCTGTTTTCAACTAGCTTTAAGAACAATAAAACAATAATTTATAGTCTCAATGTCCATAGTTTGGTTCATTTTAATGGCATTTTAGGAAATTTTTTAAATTTTACTTACAGTGTTTCTTTTTTTTAAATTTGTTCTAATCATTTATATATGACAGCAGAATGGTCTTTGATTCACTGTACAAAAATGGAGCCCAATTTTTCACATCTCTGGTTGTACACAAAGTAGGGTTGCACCATTCATGCAATCATACATGGACCTAAAGCAGCTTCTATTACAAAGTTTTCTGAGATTTAAAAAAAAAAATGAATAGCTAAGTAACTTTTTTACTTTTCTGCATCTCTGAGATAATTATATGACTTTATATTTCCAATAGAGTGAACACTATTATTTCTTTTTTCTAATTTAAAACACTATCAAGTTCCTTAAATAATATTCATGCTCATGGAATATTATTGAATTTATTTATTTTTAAATTTAAAGACTTACTATTTATTTGAAGGTTTTTGTATTTATGGTGATTTGGACAATATTTGATATTGTTCAGTAATATTTTTATCATGTTTGCTGTCAAGATTTGTTTGGATTCATAAAAAGATTTGGGAGTTATTATCTCATTATTGATTGAGATTGTGCATTACGTTATTGTTATTATAGTGTTTGATAGAATTTAGCAGTGAGGCCCACTAAGCCTGAAGATTTCTTTGAAGGAGTTTGAATTGAATTATATAATAATTTTTAATATAAAAAGATATTCTTTTTTCTTGCTTCTTTCTGTGTTAGTATAAGTAGTATAGTATATAGTTTTTCTTCATTACATGTATTATGAAAACCTTACTAGCATTAGAATGCTTATAATCATATTCCGTATCATTATTCCTATGCTTTTCAAATACATTGATATTTAGTATTATGTATTTCTTCCTATATGACTATTCTGTGCCATTAATCTTTACACATCTTTCTAAATTTTTGTTAAATTTTTCCATGTACATTTTCCTTCATTGATTTCTACTTTTTATTTTTCTATTCATGTCTTCGTATCTATAGGCATTAACCTACTTTTTGTTGTTTTCCTAATGTAAAGGTTTAAATCATTTACATATGCCAAATTATTTTCTAATACACTCATATTAATATCTATATTCTCATCTAAGTACAGCTTTGGGTACAACTCAAATATAATATTTTGAAATTTTAATCACACATTGTATTAGTCACACAGTATAGCACATTGCTATATTTTCCAGTGTTGTTTTTATCTTCTTCATTCCATGGTTTAGCAATGTGCTGCGTCATGTTTAAATGATGGAAATGTACAGATAACTTGCTGTAATTGATTTATATTTTAATACTGTTATAGTAAGAATGCAGACTTCATGTGATTTTTATCTTGTAAAATTTAGTGATGCATTTTTGGCTCAGAATTTGGTATATTTTAGCAACAATGTTCAATATACTATGCATATTTTAAAAAAAATGCCAATTAGGTCAAACTTCTTTGATTTTAACTTAATCATTGGCATGATATAATTTATGTCTCCCCTCTTGATATAAGTTTTCAATTTATTTCATTTCTTTTTTTATCTTTTTAAGCTTTTGTTTTCTGAGTCAACAGAGTCCTCTATTTACCATTCCTTTTACCTATGTGTCTATTTTATCATTATTATTTATCCTGTTTATGATTTGCTTATCATCTTGGCTATGTATGACATTATCTATTTTTTAATTTCTAAAAATTCCTGTGAATTATTTCTTCAAATGATTATTTTGCTCCATTGTTTTCAAAATTTAAATTTCTTTGTAATTTATAACATAAAAAATAAAAAGTATATGTATTTGTATGGTACAATATGATGTTGAGATGGATGTAAATATTGCATATTTAAATTAGATTAGGTTAGATGAAACCTACACCTCTTCTCAAGCATTGATCATTTCTTTATGATGGAAATATTCAAACTACTTTATTACTATCATCCATAATCCCTCTACTGTACCAGATCATCCTATCTAAAAGTAATTTAGTAGTTGTTAAAAAAATTTTTTTCCATTCCCCTATTCCCCCTAATTACCCCAGCCTGTCTTCACTACCATTCTACTCTCAACTTCTATAAGATCAACATTTTTACATTCCACATAAGTGAAATCATGAGGTATTAGGCTTTCTATGCCTGGCTTATTTCACTTAGGATAATGATCTTCATGTCTGGGACATAATATTATTGTACCTTAATTGCTGAAGATTTCCTACTTTAGTCAGATCCATTACCAGCAAGCACTTTGTTTAAGATTATTTAATTTCATGAATGATCTCTGTTCATGAAACACAGATATCTAGGAAGTTTTTTTTTTCTCTCACATATGATCATTGTGTCCATGAGCATAGAATTGTTTTCATCCATGAATAAGGAAGGAAGAAGAACCCAAGTAGTGATGCTTATAAAAGAAAACAGTAATTCTCATTAAAATATAGTCCAAACTCTTTTTATTTATACTGATTTATTATATAAAAAGAATTATTTTTTGTCAGGAAACTTTACCATCCACAATGCCTGTTTGAACTTGACTGATTCTTCCCTGCACTCATTCATATCCCTTTCTCTTTTAAAATATCCTTCAAATGTTGTCTTTTGTAAAATATTTTCTATGCATACTTCAGATGAAAATGACAACATCTTTATAAGAGTTCCTATCATATCACATGAGACTGCTTAAGTAATCTCATATTTATTCATAACTTTTATTTCTGAGATTCTTTGCAGGTGTACCTGTATACAATTAGCAGTATTATCTTGCATGTACCTCTAATCTAAATGAGTCAGAACACAACAGGATTATCCCAAAGGTAAAGAACTTCTGATACCCTATAACATATCACTTAATAGGAGAAAATATGATTTTCCACTAGGCATATTAAAACATACTTTATTTTCCTGATACCTATATATAAAATTAATTAAATTTCACGCCTGGAAAATTTCCTACAGGGTGCTATAGATCTAAACTTGTTAGTGTTTCTCTTATTGCTGAACTTTCTGCTACATATTTAAATTGTACCAAGAAAACATTTAAAACAATAAAGGTGAAGATTATTTCTGAGAGGATAAATGGTTATGGAGAGAGATTAAACACTATAATGGCTTCAGACTTAGTTCTTAGAATACAAAATGACTTAAAATTGTGGTGCATTTGTGTTACACTTATTATCAGGTTAAAATTGTGTTCCAAAGTACATGCTTATTTTGTTTATTTAATGGATGCAAACTGTGTAGATCAGGTGGTCAGGTAAAATCTCCACTGCAGGAAATACAAACTTTAAATCTTTGAAAAGGCATTCCTTTTTTGTCCCTGTAATCAGGCAATTAATCCTACTGGAGTTTATAGACTTCATGTAGTGAGGGAGAGTAAAGTAAGGAAAAGTTGCAAATCAAATATTTCAATTTAACTTTAAAGGTCTTTGAATCATATAATAAGCATCACATTGCGCTTCACAAATACATACAATTATCATTTGTCAATTAGAACTAAAATAAACCTTGAAAAGCAAAGCAAATAATGGAAAAGTCACAAAATCACGTGACCTACCTTGGAAGTATTTAATAGAAATAAGAAACTCAGGTAACAAATAAATTGAGTAAATCAAATTGTAAAGAAACATTCTTTAATATTTACAAAGTTTTCTTTTATTTTTAAAATCTCCTCAATGTGTTTGAATAAATAATTTTAAACTATATAATAAATATCTTGCTGCATATCTTATTAAATTACTATTGTTTTAATGGTATAAGTGATACATTCAGTTATTTGAAAGACTTTTATGATGTAAAATAAAGAGATAAAACAATGAGAGATTTTTTCTTTCTTTTTTTGACATAAAAATAAGTTTTGAGAGGATTCACAATATCAGGCTAGAAGAAGTTTGCATTTCTAGTTGCTCTGTGGCTCGGGGATTCAAGCAGTTGGAGTACTTTCTCTCTGGTGGATGAAAGATATTGGATAGTCAGAGCGTCTTAGAGAATCAAAACTTTGGGTACATTAAACAAAGAAGAAAGACTACAATGGACTCTAGTGGATTGAGGCAGCAGAAGTAGCACTGTGGGGTTCAGCACAAGGTGGAAAACAAAGAGAAACAGATTTGGTGTGGAAAACTCTGAGATCAGAAAAGCAGCCTGAACTTAGCTAATCCAGAGGCTGCACTGTGCATTGGTGCCCTGTTTTCCAACTGACTTCAAAGAGGTGAGGCGGCTGTGCTGCAGCTGCTGCTGTAGAGCCAGGAGATCAGAGCAAACACAGTCATGCTATCCTGGAAAGAATTTAACCTGCAGTCTAGGGTGTTATCTAGCAGAATGTGAGTGAAGCAGGCCCAGAGAAGATTGTACCCAGGGGAATAAAAGTGAAAAGATAATGGGAGCCCAACTCACCTATCCTTTGAGTCTAGCAGCTGAAGTGGGTTGGGAATCTGAACAAGTGGGACTAATACCAATACCCTCAAGGACCAAGCCTGCGAAGGCTGTGTTCATGGGCAGCAAAATGTTTAGAGGACTGGCTTCTCTGCTGCAAGGGTACAATTCTTCAGAGGCTCCTGAAATCTAAGATCTCTGCTGAGAAACAGAGATCTACAACTATCAGTCCCCAGGGGTGTGTTCTTCTAATATCTCTAGAGAGGATACCACCCAACAAAGCCCTTGAGGCCTGGTTACCCCTTAGTAATTCCCCAGGAACTCCACTCATAGAACTCTGTAGTGCATTCCCCACCCCTGTAGTTCACCAATTTGGTCTGTACAGACAAAAATCCAACTGACAGTACTTCTCATCCTATCCTATCTCATACTGGTGAGAGGGAAAGCTGAGATTTACTTCAACCAGATTCTATCTTAGGCTACTCCAACTGGTAGCTAAGAGAGTAACACAAAAAAGAAGAATGGATCAACAACCCCAGCCCTTGGAATTGAACTCAGTACATAGCTCAAGAAAAAATGGAAAGACTGTGGGGCACAGAGAGAAGCATCTATTCTCATCAACTATTTCAACCATCTCAGTGGAAAAGATTTTTTCATTTTCAGTAAGAATCATTTTTCTTTTGCTTTCTTGTGTGTGTGTGTGTGTGTGTGTTGTGTGTGTGTGTGTGTGTTCTTGGTGTAATGATTGGTTCATGGACATATATACACATACATGTTTGTTTTCTCATTTTTAGCATTTTTAAAATGTAGTAATTTTTCCTTGCCTTGTCTTTTGAGAGTTATGGCTTTTGGTTTGTACAATTTGGGTTTGTTTTGTATTATTTTCATTCCTTTTTTCTCTTATTTCTTTTACTCTTTTTTATTCTCCTGATAATAGCCAAATTCTAAATTCCATCTTTCCCTTAATTTTGTTTCTCCTATTGTTTTACTTCCTTCCTTACAACTGTCACCTGCTACGTTGTTTCTCCATTCTCTGTTCACTTTTTAAAATTATGAACTCTTTTCTACCTTTACCTCTCATTTTCTTTTACCTTAATTAACTGTATTGTTACCTTTTGAAGAATAGAAGGGTCAATGACAACATTACCTTTGGTTTAGGAATTCATGGAAGGGGCTTCTTATTTCAGGTTGGGTAGGTTGTCTTGTCTTCTCAAGAGAGGCTTGGATGAATATTACTGGCTGGGATCCAAAAGGGCTTAGACTCTGTGGGGAGGAAGACACAAGCATAGCCTCACCCTTATGTGAGCAGAGGACCTGGGTTTTTCCATTGAAGGGTTAGGGGGTGTTTCCATCACACTGAGGGAAGAGGGGTAGGGAAGGTAAATTGACCCCAGTGTCGGATTGCTGCATTGAGGCCTTGTTTGTCAAAAGTGAGGTAGTTAAGTGTAAATAAAGCATCCAATAATCTCAAAGAAGGGTCCTTCTCAGTAGAATCAAGTTTTTGAAGGATCTCCTTTAGAGTCCAGTTGGTTCTCTCAATGACTGCTTGTCCCTGAGGGGTATAGGGAATCCCTTTGGTATGGGAAATTCCCCAAGAAGTTAAAAATTTCTTCAATCTGAGGGAGATATAGGCCGGGCCATTGATTGCTTTGATTGACCATGGGACACTCATGAATAGCATTGCTTGCTTTAGAGCCTTAATTACATGGGTTGCTTTTTCATCTGCAAGGGCAGTAGCGTATAATGAGCAGCATATCCATTGCTGCACTCAGTAGAGTAAGGTGTCCAGAGCTGCTATGAGAGCCAAAATCATTAGGGGTGAAAGAGAGATACCATATAACAACTAGTAGTTTAAACATTAAGGAAAAAACATGGAAAGTATTTACATGGATCAGTTCCTTTATATAAATGCTATAATATGAGAAACAGCCAAAATCAAAGAGAGTGTTACCATCAAGGTGCACACCCAGTAAAAGAAAACAACAACAAAATACTACAAAAAGTATACAGAAGGTGTGGCTATAGGAAATCATAGTGTAAATTGTAGTATATAAATTTGGCTCATGTAGAATATAAAAGTATTTATTGAAGTCAGAATTTTGTAATAAAACAGTGCTTATTAGAGGTATTTTAATATGAATCAGATATATAATCTAAAGGTAGAAACCTTAAAAACATTAACAGCATTAAGCCAGTGCCATTTACTTTTGTTTCCACTTTGGTTTTTGTTTTAAAAGCTGCTGTTTTGACTCAAGAGAAATCTCTAAGGCCTACATTCTTTTAAAAGTATTATCCATTCTTGTCAGTTTTATATTTAGTCCTTAGCAAGTGATTTAGGTTGACAATACAGCTCAAAGTAACCGTAGGAGAGGGGTTAAGTTAATTAGGAATCTGATTCTGACCCAGTAAGGTTTTCAGGCTAAACAGACAGCAAATTTAAGTGAGAGAAATTATTTATCATTTCAATAACAGTTATAGACATAAACATGTTAATGTGCAATTATTTATATCTTTATTTCCTATTGAATGGGAGGTATATAATTTGTTCTCCCCAAATAATCATAGAAATCTTGTATATATGGGTGCATATTGATATTTTTTTAAAAATTTAGGCATACCTCTGTGTTTGTGTGTGTGTCCATGTAGAAGTTGGAAGGAATACTTGATGTGTTAAGTATACATGCTGAAACAATTTCTTTTCTTGCGTAAGCATTAGGTGATGAACTGTAAATAGATAATTGGTATATCTTCCCCAGTATAAAACCGAATACAAAGTACATGAATTAATAATGATTCCACCACAATGATTAGAAACATCCTTAGTGGCAGAAATTCACTTATTGAAGTTCTTATATCTGATTGGGGCATATTTATTGGCTTAGAAGTGGAATTGGGCTTTGATCCTCTGAGCCCGAGAACGAGATCCATCCTGGTTGCACTGGGGACAGTTTGTTTCATCCCGGGCATGTGAGCCCTGTTGCTGGGGTTGCAAGGCAGGGAGGAGAAAATGGCTACAGGCGGGCAGGCAGTCATGCCATGAGAGGAGTGGCCTGCAGGCCTTGGTTTGCCCCTCGTGGGATCAGTGATGCTGCGGGAGTAACTGTAGAGGAGCTAGGCGCCTCTGAGCCACCTTTACTGGTGGGCTTTTCCAGTTGTCCTAGAGCCAGTAGCTGCAGGCTGAGGTGGAAATGCGTTTGGGCAGGGGCTAGCCGCAGGCCTGGGAGCAATTCTCTGCAGACCCTGCCTATTTTCCCTCTGCGTCCACCTAAGCGCGCTTCCCCTCTGTAGGGAAGAGAAGGGGGTGGCACAGAGAAGAGGAAAGAGGAGGTGGGAAGAGTCTGCCAATTGTGAGAAGAAAAAGGAGAATGTGAGGCAGATTTAGAATGAAAGTGTTGGGGGCAGGCTCTCTGGGCCTGGGAGCTGCCCTGCCCTTTTGAGATGCGACCTGGCTATATGCCAGAAACTTTCAGTAAACAGGTGGAGAACCTAAGGAAGTGCATAGCATTGGCTGGCGGTAACATCACTGTGCATGCTCGGCTCGTGGGCTATGCCTGCTCTGATACACGCCTGTATTCTGCTCATGCATTCCCCTCGTGCTTGATAATGCTATTCCTGCTAATTGGTTGTAACTCTGCTCGGTAATACTTCCTGCTGTATGAAAAGTATATAGAAGGAGGCTGGGGGGAAGAAAGGGAGAACAAAAGTGAACCAAGGAAGGCAAGAAGAGTGCTCAACAAAATAAAGATCTGAGAACAACGGCGTGATTATTGTCTCCTGCTGGCGGGCGACGATATGAAAGTAAGTATTTTTTGTGAAAGCCCAATCGATTGCACTCTTTGCGTTCCAAGTGAGAGCAGTGGGTGGGACAGGCAGTGATTTTAAGTGGGCAGAGCTGAGCAGGCCGGCAGGTGCACAGGACACCTAGGGGCATCTGTGGGACCGTGCAGGGTGTTGCAGGCATGGAGGGCGTCTAGCAGGCGGGGCCACGCAGCACCGTGGGAGGGGCAGGATCTCTTTAAGGCCT